>JAMWET010003010.1:0-497500 GCA_024036415.1 Prochilodus magdalenae
TGGTCAGATCGTCCGAGTGGAGGAAGAGCTTTTGAGTTGTAGGCTGCTTTGACATTAGCATACAACAAGTCCAGTGCCCTGTTTTCTCTGGTGCTATATTTCACAAACTGAGTGAATGTGGGCAGACATGAGGACAGAGAAGTGTGGTTGAAGTCACCAGACACAGCGATGAATGCGTTGGGACTTTGGTTCTGTACTCTCGCGATAGCCGAGTTGATGACATCACACGCGAAGTCCATATTGGCGGATGGAGGAACGTACACAGCACACATGACCACTTTCGTAAATTCTCGCGGCAAATAATACGGACGCATCCCGACCACACACAGTTCGATGTCGGGCTGGCAGATCACCTCCTTCACTGTAATGTGGCCGGGGTTACACTATCTGTCATTCACAAACACAGCGAGTCCCCCTCCTCTCTTCTTACCGGTCTGATGGTAAACTCTGTCCGCCCTCACAGTGGTAAATCCGTTCAGGTGAACATGAGAGTCCGGTACGTTCTGGTTCAGCCAGGACTCCGTGAAGCACAGAATGCTGCACTCACGGTACTCGCGCTGTGTCCGGATCAGAGCAGATAGTTCGTCCGTCTTGTTCGCCAGAGATCGCACGTTGCCCATGATGATGGAAGGGAGACAGGGCTTGTATCTCCTTTTCCTCTCCCGCCGCTTGTTTCCCGCTCTGCACCCTCTGTACGGCCGCCTCAGCTCGGCTGGGATCTCCAGTCGAGACGTGAACAAAGGCGGCGTCTTCCGCAGCGCGAGCAGCTGATCCCGCGAGTAAACAATGCGACGAGTCATGGCGCAAGCGAAGTTCGAAAAAAACTCTATGAAAGGGGGACTTCCGGTGACGACATGACGAAGGCAACATCCTAAAACTGAGCTCCATCCTCTTAAACAACAATTTCCTAACAACACGACCAAAAAACTGGGCATAACATCACAGTTTACAATGACATCGTCCGGTCGAAGCAAGGGTTCAAGTAAACAGGAGAAAGTGAAAGAGACAAACGAAAACTTGAAGCAACAAACTCAAACTTCGGCGAGTGATGCGGCTAATGCTAACTTGCTTACGTCCGAGTCGAGAATTTTGGCTGAGCTGGAGAAATTAAGGGCGGAGAACCGAGAAGGTCATGAACAGACTAAGCTAGCGTTGACAAAGTTGGAATCATCAATGGGAGAAATGAAAGCCGAAATGACAAAACTCGAGAAAAGAATCACGGAAACAGAGGGCCGCATTAGCACCACGGAGGATAACGGGAGGAGGTATGAGAACGCAATTCGATATTTGTTGCGTCGAGAGATTGACCTGACGGCCAGATGTGAAGATCTGCAAAACAGGTCAAGACGTAACAACCTGAGAATCTACCGAGTGCCCGAAGGAAGTGAAGGAAAGGATGTGAAGGTGTTTGTGAAAGAGCTGCTTCATTCAGCCCTCCAACCAATGCCTGAAGTGAATCTACAAATAGAGAGAGCCCATCGATCTTTAATAGCAAAACCGAAAGATCCCATCGCGACTCCGAGGTCCCTAATAGTCAAGTTTGTGGACTACTCTGTGAAAGACGCGATCCTAAGACAAGCATGGAGCCAAAAACAGGTCCTCTACAAAACAGAGCAGATCTACTTTGACCACGACTACTCTCCGGAGTTACAAAAGAAGAGGGCGCAGGTACGAGAGGTAATCAAGCACTTAAAGCAGAAAGACATCAAGGCCAAGTGCATTTACCCAGCACAGCTAAAGATCTTCACGGGGTCTGGCGAGAAGACTTACCCGACTCTCGCAGATGCTCTTCTGGAGCTTCAAGAGCTGGGCATACGGGCTCGCATGGACGAGCGGGAACAAATGGAGCGGGAGCTATCTCAGTATAGATGGACCAACGCGAGAGGGAGACGAGGGAAAGATCCAGCGGTTCTTACTGGTACGGATATCAGGGCCTTCTTCAGCGGAGCTGAGTGACTTTAGTGAACGCCCAGTTCTCATTTAATGAAAAGTAAAATAATTCATGTTAGGATGACATTTTATTATGTTCATTTATAATGGATGGAACTCGCACATAGCGGCTAAAATACCCGCACAATGAGCAGCAACCGCCCCATGAGCCGGGCGACAGCAGCACACACACCGTGTGTTATCCCCAGAGAGGAACAGTCACCCTCCCCTGCCCAGGTCACAACGGGAACTGGTTTGTATGTTGGTACTGCAAACCAGTTGGGTATGTGGAAGTTCACCTTACCTTGTTTGTATAATTTTTTCTGTAATATTGTGTGTTTTTGTTTTGTTCTTCTTACCTTGAGATCACTAATGGGCTATAATTATTTTGTATTTTTGTCATACTTGATTTCATGTTTATCAGAAAAAGTTTCAATACGTATATGGATAGTTTAAACTGTATTAGTTATAATGTAAAGGGGATTAGCAGTCCAATTAAGAGGAAGAAAATATTAAACCAACTTAAAAAACTTAATTGTTCTGTAGCCATGCTTCAGGAGACCCACTTATCAGAGAATGAACATTTGAAACTAAAAAGAGAATGGGTGGATCAGGTTTACAGTGCTGCTTTTAAAAATGGAAGGAAAAGAGGAGTGGCTATCCTCTTTAACAGTTATCAGTCTTTATCAGTTTATTTTAACCAGGAAATAATAATTCAAGACAAAGAGGGTAGATATGTGATGGTAATAGGGACTATTGGAGGTACTAAAATAACAATGTTCAATCTGTATGCTCCAAACGAAGATGATGCATGTTTCTTTAAGAAGGTAGCCTCTTTATTAGCGGACAAAGCAGAAGGAATTATTTTGATAGGTGGGGACTTCAACTGTGTTGTGAGACAAACTATGGATAGGTTACCAAAAGAAGTAGGACCTTTATCTAAAAAATCTACAACTCTTCTAGCAATGGTGGAGGAACTGGGCTTGGTGGATATCTGGCGTCACTTACACCCTAGAGAAAAGGAATTTACTTTTATGTCACAGGTGCATGGTAGTTATTCTAGGTTGGACATGTTTTTGATATCTGGAACAGACTTACATAGAGTTAGTGAGTGTAATATTGAACCAATCACCATATCAGACCATGCTCCAATCACCTTAAAGATAAAGATTGGACCACGTGTACAGTTTAAATACTGGAGACTTAACGTCTCACTATTAAATGATGAGGCAGCCCAACAAGAAATTCGTAAAGCCCTAACAGAGTACTTTGCATTTAATGATAATGAGACTGTCTCCCCATCCATTCTCTGGGAGGGGGCCAAGGCGGTGATGAGAGGTAACATTATTGCTATCTCTTCAAGGTTAAAAAAGCAGAGAATGGCTGAACAGGTTGAATTGGAGAGCGAAATTAAGAGGCTAGAGACGAAACATCAACACTCAAAAGATCAGAAAATATTAGACCTATTAAAAGAAACTAGACAAAAATTGGATAATCTTTTAACCTATAAAACAGAGGGCATACTGCGATTTACAAAAAGGAAGTATTATGAAATGGGTAACAAAGCTAGTCGCTTATTGGCTTTTCAGTTGCGAAAAACCCAATCCAATAAAATAGTGCATAAGATAAAATGTCCAGGTACCGAAGAGATGCTGACTCAACCAAAAGATATTGCAGAGGCTTTTGCTACATATTACAAAATGCTGTATAAGGAGGAAGTTGTGCTTAATAAAAAAGAAAAGATCAGATCCTTTTTTCAATCAGTTCACCTTACCAGATTAACAGTAGATGAAGCTAATATGATTACAGTATCTATTACGGAAGAAGAAATTAAAGAAGCCATTGACAGACTTAAAAATAACAAATCTCCAGGGGTTGATGGCTTTCCTGGAGAATATTATAAATTTTTTGTAAATGAGATAACCCCAGTTTTATGTAGGGTATATAACTATGCTCTAACAGAAGGAAATCCACCGGGGTCATGGCTAGATGCTATAATAAGTGTTATTCCAAAAGACAATAAAAATCCATCTCTATGTATGTCTTATCGCCCAATAAGCCTACTCTGTGTGGATTTTAAAATCCTGACTTCCATTATAGCAAATAGAATACAAAGATATATCGGTAAACTTATAAAGCCAGACCAAACAGGCTTTATTAATAACCGACAGGGAGTGGACAATGTCAGAAGGGCTTTGAATCTACAATCAGTAGCAGCTAAGAGTGACACCCCTTCAATGTTTCTCAGCTTAGATGCTGAGAAGGCCTTTGACAGGGTTGATTGGACTTTCCTAGAACAGACCCTAAGCTATATGGGATTTAATGATATGTTTGTTAAATGGATTAAAATATTTTATAAAAACCCTAGGTCTAGAGTTAGAGTAAATGGTCATTGCTCAGAATTCTTTCCTCTGGGACGTGGCACACGACAGGGGGATGCACTGTCACCCTCCCTATTTGCGCTTAGTATTGAACCACTGGCTGAATTGATCAGAAATAACTCACTTATACAGGGAATATCTGATGGAGGAAATGATCAACACAAAATAGCATTGTTCGCAGATGACATATTATTATTCATAAAAAACCCTGCTATCTCCATACCTGCTCTCCTAGATAATCTCAATGAATATAGTGCAGTGTCAGGATACAAGATTAACACAGATAAATCGGAAGCCATGATGATAACGGGGGAATGGCCCTCTCAACTAGATAACTTGGTATCTTTTAGAAGACCAAAACATGGGTTTCGATATCTTGGTGTAGTTCTTACGCCTAAAACAACACAACTATTCTCTGCAAACTATGACAAATTGATTAAAGAAATAAAAAAAGACTTAGACAGATGGGATATGTTGCCTCTATCACTTTTTGGCAGGATTGAGTCAGTGAAAATGAATATTTTACCAAGACTGCTATTTTTATTTCAGTCCTTACCTATTTTAATACCACAAGCTACATTCAAGTTGTTGGAGAAGTGGATATCCGCATTTATCTGGCAGAACAGAAGACCAAGGATCCGATTAAAAACGTTGATGGCATCAAAAGAGAAAGGAGGTCTCAATCTTCCCAACCTAAAACTATACTATTGGGCAGCCCAGCTCCGAGCTATGGTGGCATGGATAGTGAGGGATCCGGGGAATAGATGGGTCTCTATTGAACAGAACTCTATACCAGGAATAGCCTTATGCACTCTTCCATTTTTTAATCAACAGTTTTGGGAAAAAAATAAAATAAATAATGTATGGATCAAATACACATTAAAGGTATGGACTACAATCCAAAAGCAATTAAAGGGAGGTGTAGCTTTATCGCGAGCTATGCCTATTGTAGGAAATGTAGAGTTTCTTCCTTCCATATGGGATAATGCATATAAAAGATGGGCTGAGAATGGGTTGTATACAATCAACCAACTGTTTGATGGGAATGTATTTAAATCTTTCTCACAACTCCAGGATAAGTTTGCCTTACCCTCAAGTGACCTATTTAGATATCTACAAATTAGACATTATATTACAAATAACACAGATTGGAATATCATTAAAAGAGAACCAACCAGTATAGAGTCCCATTTCATATATATGTCTGAACATACAAGGTCAATGAAAAAGCAAATATCCTATATCTATAAAAAGCTACTGATTGACTCCCAAGACAACACTTCGCATATCAAAAGACAATGGGAACTGGAACTAAATACAGTAGTGGATGATGAAGTCTGGGAAAACATATGTTCCAGGTGTCATATGGGGGTTGGGAGCCAGGTATGGAAAGAGTTTGATTGGAAGGTTAAAATTAGATATTTTAGGACGCCATTGGTTGCTTGTGTTTTTAAAGACAATTCTACAAACAAATGTTGGAGGAACTGTGGTATGGTCGGTGACCACACTCATATCTTTTGGGGACTGTCATACAGGCATCTGGGTAAAAATTTGGGACTGGAGAATATTTCCGAAAAACTCACATTCCCATGGATCCACTATTGGTTTTGATAGAAGTGGATCATATGCTTAACTGATCATGTTATATAGGGGAGTTTTGCTGATGGTTGCAAGAAAAATAATATTAATTGGATGAAGCCCGATCTACATTGTTCAATGGTTACAAAAATGGTATGTTTCCACATATTGCTTTTAAGATTACCAATCTAGAACTGTGCTACCCAGTTAGTGGGTTTTTTTTTTTGTCATTGTTTTTTTTTTCATATGTGAAGCCAACCTTTTTTGAGTTAATTCTGGAACTAACTCAGGTATTTTTCACGAGGAAAATTGAGGAGAAAAGTTTAGCGGATCATCTGAGCCATTTTTCATCTTGGACTCAAGGTATTTGAGGAATTCCTTGTCTTTTTCGTCGAGCCAGAAAGGACAAATCGACTAGTCTTACAACAGTGATGGAGAGAGAAATTGCAGTACTTGTTATAGTTAAGGACTTGCAAAGACAGGTCTATCAAGACTCTGTGAAGATCTTGAGCAGAGGTGAGCAATTACCCGTTTGTAATCCATTGTATCGTTTGGATCCTTTTGTTGACAAGGATGGTGTTTTGAGGGTGGGAGGAAGGTTACTTTATTCCTACCTAATTCTGTTAAGCATCCTATTGTCCTTCCTAAGAGCCATCACATTACCAATCTCATAGTCGCTTATTATCATGAGAAGGTTAAGCATCAGGGCATAGGAAATGACTATAAATGAAATTCGTTCAAATGGGTTTTGGATTCCAGACATTCACAGAGTAGTGGCTTCTTTTCTTCACCAGTGTGTTGGGTGCAGAAGATTCAGGAGACCAGTGGAACAAAAGAAAATGGCAGAGCTCCCCCAAGAGCGAGTAAATCAATCACCACCGTTACATATTTTTAACAAAGGAAGGAAGAAGAATTCATAAGAGGTATGGCCTTCTTTTTACATGCTTTTGTTCACGGGCAGTGCATATAGAGATGCTAGATGATTTGTCCACCGATGCCTTTATCGATGCTTTACAATGCTTTATAGCAATAAAAGGGGCAGTACACCTAATAAAGTCTGATCAAGGAAGGAATTTCATTGGTGCCAAAAATGAATTTAAGGAAACCCTCAAGGAGATTGATCAAGAGAAGCTGGCTGCATTTCTTACTAATAACCAGTGTGATTTTAACATGAATGCACCTTACTCTAGCCATGTTGGAGGAGTTTGGGAACGGCAGACAAGGACAGTGAGAAGCCTCCTTAGTTCTACTCTTGCCCTTTCCTTGAGTAGGTTAGATGATTCTTCCCTGCGAGCATTATTTTATGACGCAATGAGTATAATCAATAGCCGTCCGCTTACCGTGAACCATCTAGGTGATCCTTGTAGCTTAACACCTATTACTCCAAATCATCTGCTTACAGTGAAAATTTCATCAGCTCTGCCTCCTCCTGGCAAGTTTGTTAAAGAGGACATCTATGCTCGCAAGAGATGGCGTAAAGTACAGTACCTTGCAGAACAGTTTTGGAGTCGTTGGAAGAAGGAGTATTTAGCCAAAATAGCAATAAGACAGCGCTGACGTACTTCAAAAAGAAACTTGCGAAGTGGTGATATAGTGATTCAAAGAGAGGATGAACTGCCCACACTGTAAACAATTGCTGTAATTTTCACAGTAAACATTTACAAGAACGTCCTGTATTAATTTACTACAGCATATTACTGTATTTGGCTTCGATTCGGGTGTTGGTGTCCACTCGTTAACAGTTTATTGTAGAATTTACAGCAAGTGCAAGGACCTCTGGGACAGCTTACGGATGAGTTCTGAAAGTGGAGGTTTGGATTTTGGCGCCTCGTTGGACCTGGTGTGCACTTACACAAGTAAGAGTTATTTCTACATATTCTGTATTTTGGCAAAATAAATTTGATTTTATTTCTAAGCTTTTATTTTATCCCAGGCATCGCAAGCTGTGAGCGTCTGCTTTCTAGTTCAAACTGTATCTGTTCAGCAGCACTTCTCTGAGTAACTAGCTAGCTAGTTAGCAGCTGGCTATCACTTCACAGCAACATTAGCGCTTTACATTTCGACCAGACCAACACGTTGAACACGTGTCCACGTGTAAATGAGATTTCTCAGCACGGATTTTAGATGTATGGTGTTTTCCGTAATATAAGCCTGCTTTGCTTTGGCATAACTAATGGGTTACTGCTGAAAGAAAGCGATTTTTACTAGGATTGTTGCACCAGATTGGATCTTTATGCACTAAAACGAACTGTCTAAATATTTTGTATTCTGATTTTACTTTGTCTACAGTGTCACAAGCTTTCGGGAACATGTTCCCCCGTGAAAATAATAATGTTTTTTTGTTGTTTTGCTGATTCTCCCACGTAAGTAAGCTAGGTAGCTAACTAGCTTTCCCGGCGCATGTAAATCATTTTAGGCGCACGTTATACAGTTTGGCTGTGCCGCGTGATTAACGCTAGCGGCTTAGCTTGTCCAGTGCGTGTTTTGAGTGTCTTTACATTTTATTGATTCATTTGTTAAGTAACTTCACATTTAAAATACCTAGCGTTTTAGTGCATGTTAGTCCCTTGCTTGTGTGCCTGCTGACTTTACTGTATGAGTTTTTTTGTGTTCTTTTAGGCTTATTGTGGCACCTTTGCCATATGTAGCTGATCTAACACAGTCTGATCAATATGGCTGTGTCCACTGGCAGCCAGAAGAGCCCCCTTTTGGAGGAAATGATGAAACCTTAGAGGAACAACGTAAGCAGATGTTACAGCTTCATTCTTATGAGGGAATGACTGGGGCTGACAGGGAAGAAGTTTGTAAGTTGATGGAGGTCACCTACTACCATCAACGTCAAGACATTAATGCTGTTTCACACTCGTCTTTGTGCAGTTTGAAGAGCTCATGGCCATACCTGTTCTGTCTAAAGGTGTTCTCCACCCACTTCCAGTTGCTTACTGATATCACTTTGCTCACAGGAATTATGGAGGGCTTTCAAGCGAAAGGAAAGAGGATTTTAAAATTCTTTGAAGAAAAGCCAACAAACAATGAGGTTTGTGCCATCGTCGTGAGGTTTGTGCCATGTTGAAGTCTGAACAAGAAAGTTCTTTGGTCTCTTGCATCCTGCTTCTCCTGATGGCCCACTTTAAGGAGAAATTTGAATCTCTTTTTCTAGAAGCTGATGTAATTAATAAGACCTCTCCTATATGAGCAGTGTTAACTGTTAGTTGCTGTTTAGCATAATATCGAAATTTAATTTGTTGCTGTTTGTTTGTGTATGTGTGTGGCTTTTTTGTGTTGTAGGTGGCAGCAACTGCAGCAGATATCCAAAGAACAGCTGCATTACCAGATTCACCCCGGCTGATTATCCAAGGTTATTAAAGCCCTCTTAAAACTCCTTGTATTTAGTTTTCCCCCAAAGTCTACAGTGTGTCTAACTTTATTCCTTAGAATTAAATAGTCTATTTTGCTATTGTACCTTTAACACTGGTATGTAAATGATCTCTTTTCCAATTGGCTGCTTTTTTATCATGCCTTCTTCAAAAAGCAATTCAGGCTAAAATGTTCCTTATAACTGCAGTGCAAATGGGTAGTTTGTTGTATATTAATGCATTGGTTTCCCCTCATGGAAACTTAAAAAAAAAATAAAGTAAATTAGTTTTGCAGCTTAGTTTTTGAATGGGATTGAACAGTGTTTTCTGCCTCAAAATCAATTACCTAATGAAAACAAATATTGTATTCCATGTAGTTGGTCTTTTAAAATTCTTTTACACACATGCCCTTTCACTCTCTTGCCTTGTTACTCTCTGTACATGTATGTATCTCCCTTTTTGCTTTGCTTTTGATTTAAGTTTGGGGCTTCAGTAGACAGCATTTTGTCTAAAATGTCTAACTAATCTAATGAAAATCTTAATCCTGTCCAGTTAGCTAGATAAATTTGCAATTGGCATGTTTTCTTTGAATCTGTCACTGTCTTGTCTTTCTCCCAGTTTGTCAGTATACATTTGCTTTATTTCATAACATTATGTTGTTGGTGGTGGTCGTGGTGTTGGTGTTGTTGTAGTACATAACAGAATTGTGTTTTCTTGAAATTTTTGCAGGTGATAAAATGAACCCAGAGAAGTGGATGCAGTCAGTGGAAGGCAAGCTTGTCCTGGGGTCAAGTTCAGACACATTTTTTGAAGACCTTGCTGCTTTATTTGCCATTTATTACACCTTCAACCTGGAGTATCAGGAGGGAGCAGCATCTACTATGGAGTTCATTCAAAGGTAACAAAAAGAGTTTAAGAGGTGTGTGGTGCAGCATTGGGGACACAAACACCAACATCTTAGCTAAAGTCTTATAGCAAGTTTTCCTGACCATTAATATTCATGATGTAAGTGCAAAAAGGCACAAACCACAAGTAAAATAATCCAGTGAACACAATATTGTGCACAGCAAAACACTCTGATCAGCAAACTGATGGACTTTGAGTGGCTTTCTCTTTAGGAAAAGTTTGTGCCATTTGCCTGCAGAGCTGGTCTGTGTTTGTTTGTTTGTTTGTTTTTTTTAATATAATTTTACAGTTCATGTAGCTTAGTAATGTTTTATGTTTTAAACACTGTTTGTCTGCACTCTACTTAGAAAAGTGATTTTTTTTGGTATTTTTGCAGAACATAGAGCAAGTTGACCTTTCTTTGCAAGTTCTCTTGATACTCCAAGAAGTTGAACAGTTTAAGCACTAGATTTGTGTTGAAAGTATTTGTTTTGAAAGAAGCTTTTTACTTTGATGGTAAAAAAACTGAATATTTGTGTTTTGCAGTTGGTATCTCTTGCATGCAAATTTAATTTGCTTGTATTTGTAAAGTTGTGCTTCTGCAGTAAATTAGACAAAATAAAAACTTTGTGTGGTAGTCATTATCTTGGTATTAGGGGTTTGAAATTTCATACTTTATTTAATTCTATATTTCACATGAAATTAAATCATTTCTGGTATTACTGTATACATTTCCCATTCTCTTTAGCTATAAAAATATTAATTTTATTGTAAATATACTTGAACCTGCTTTTTTTACAGTTATTACTAGAATTGCTACATTTATAGTATAATAATTATACTGTTAATTTACAGTATCCTACTGGCAATTTTAGTTGCCAGTAATTTGGTGTAATTTAACAGTAAAACTGTTTTTAAATTAGCTGTGTATGTATACAGAATCATACTGTATATTTTACAGTTATTACTGGTATTTTATGTTGTGTAAAATTACAGTAAAATATTCTACAGTATCATTTTGTAAATTTACAAGACTTTTTGTAACACTTTTTGTAAATTTACAACATGGTGAAGTTTACAGGAAATTTTTTTTTACAGTGCAGGAATGAATAGAGGTTGGCAAGAATTGTAGAGGCCAATTCTGACCAAGTTGGACTTGTTAGGAGAGTTAAGATAGCCCTCGGGAATTCAAAGCTGAGTAGTGGAGGGAAGCATCATAAGCTGTCAGTGGTTGAACGTTCAGTGCATAAATTAATTTTGTTAGTGGAGGCATAATTTTCCTAATTTTTGTTTTGTTTTATTTTTTTATTTATTTATTTTTTTTTTGAATTTATTTGATTCATGGTTTTCCTTTTACAATGATGAGTATCTAATTACTGGTAGGAAATCATTATGGTTTGCACTGTTAACGCAAAAAACCCTGTATGATTTGGTGGGAGTGTAACTAATTGTGTCTGTGTGATAATTATGTACAAACAGCCTGAGAGCGAGTGGTGTCTTTTAATTTGACATGCTCAGCATGAGAGGGGTAAGCAGGAAGTGAGGTGAGTCAGGTGGCTCTTTAAGTAAAATGGTGGGCAGCCATTGTTCCTCAAAAACAATGGACACACCAAACAATCTACTAGGCTTTGAAAAAGATTAGGACTCTGCTGTAGGTGAGCAAGGTAAAGCTGTTACGTTATTTGGTAGAACCTATTAACCTTTAGTGAATGTATTCAGCCAAGTGGTTGTTGTACCGCTTGCACGATTGTTGAAATGCTGAGCATGTAGTGTCTTAGGTTATTGAAGTTTTTTTTATTTCGTAGGTGTTAATAAATTGACATGAGTATATTTTAAATGTGTGGGACTGGTTTTATCTTGTGATTTAAGCATTTTCTTGTTTTTTGTTTTTGTTCTTTGGTGTTTACTTGTGTTTATGTGAAGAGATGAATAAAGGACACATAGACCATCAGTTGAGCGTCAATCCGTTGTTCAGCAGGGATGCTACAACAAGTTTGAGCTATCTGTTCCTGGCGGGGGTGGGCGGAGCCTGGCAGTAGAGAGGATATAACTACGAGTAAAAAATGGTTAGAGTGAAATAAAGAGGGATATTTTGTCAGAGCGACTTTGTCATGGCTTATGGCGATTGGATTACATTGGTGTTTCAGGATTGTAATGCTCACATGATTGTGCCATTCTCTTGTGTTGACTATTCAATTCAATTTAATTCAATTCAACTTTATTGTCATTATGCCAATACAGGGTTGTACAGTATAACAAAACACTGTCAGTGTTTTGTGTCCTTCTCCAGGGCCATTACAAAATGTGTAGTTGTGTGTGTGTGTGTGTGTGTGTGTGTGTGTGTATATATATATATATATATAATGTTGTGTAGTGCAAAGACAAATAGACAAAATCAATGTGTTCAAACTGTACAATTCGTGTACAGGACCTGTGCAAGGAGTAAGAGCAGTATCAGCTCAGTATGTGGTTTTAAACAGTATAGATATATAAGGTGTACAGTGCAGGTGGGAGAATAGCAGCTTAAATGTTCAAGTAACAGCTAAATTGCCTAGCACAGATGTTCAGTATAGATAGATAAGTACACAGCTGAGATGTTCAGGTATACAGGTAAAGTTGTGGTCCTGTGAGCTACGCGAGCCCAGTGTGTGCTGCGGGATCCCGGCTAGAAATCAGTGGCAGTCTTTAGTGTTCTAGTCATGTTCTGGTAGTCGCTGCTGGTGTGACCAGTTTGACAGCCCTAGGGTAAAAGCTGTTCCAGAACCTGGTGGTTCTGGCTTGGATGTTCTGGTACCTCTTTCCGGAGGGCAGAGTTTGGAACAGGAGATGGCTGGGGTGTGTGGGATCTAAGGATATGTTGACTGCTTTCCTCAGACATGTCTTGTCATAGATGTCCTGTATGGGTGGGAGGGTAGTTGCAGTGATGTGCTATGCAGTCTTTACCACCCTCTGCAGGGCCTTGCACTCAGCAGATGTGGCACTACCATACCACACAGTGATGCAGCTTGTCAGGATGCTCTCCACGGTGAATCTATAGAAGCTGCAAAGAAGCTGCTGTGTCAGGTTGACTCTCCTCAGCCTTCGTAGAAAGTGGAGGCATTATTGGGCCTTTCTGACAATGTGTAACGTGTTAATTGTCCAAGTAAGATCCTTGGTTAAGTGGACACCGAGGATCTTGAAGCTGCTCACTCTTTCCACCAACGTGCATCCAATGTTTAGTGGTTTGTGTGTTTCTTTCCCACCTTCCAAAAGTCAATGATCAGCTCTTTGGTTTTGTTGACATTAAGGGCGAGGTTGTTGGTGGCACACCACTCTGTGAGAAGCTTGACCTCCTCTCTGTATGGGCATCTTTGGTGGTGATGTCGATTATTTTTGTGTCATCGGCAAACTTGATGACGGTGTTGGAACTGTGGGTTACGATGCAGTCGTGGGTGTTCAGAGTGTACAGCAATGGGGAGAGAACAATGCCTTGGGGACATCCTGTGCTGAGTGTGAGAGAGGGTGAGGTGTGTTCACCCATCCTAACACACTGTGGTCTGCAGGTGAGGAAGTCCATGATCCAGCTGCACAATGTGTTGCTTATTCCCAGTGTGCTTAGCTTGTGGATGACTAGTACAGGTTTTGCAGTTGTAATTTGCAGTTGCTAGCAGTAGATTTCTCTTCCATACTGACAAATGAAGATGTGAATATATATCTATATGTGTACCTACACTCAAAAAAAAAAATCATTTGGTTGAATTTATGGAAAGTATTTCCACACAATTAAATAACTTTCTTTGATTATAAGGCAATTTATTAGAGCCAACATAATTATTTAAAGCTGACTGAACATTATCTGGCCTCACAATTCCAACACAACTGATTAAGGTTGGCTGAACTTGATTTACTAGTGTTTATGTAACTTATTTTACTTATGTCCATTCAAGTTATTGCACAAGTTATTCCAAACCTAAAGTAATATAATTAGTTGTGTTCATTTAGCTTATTTTGCTCATGTTTATTTAACCAAATGTAGTATAGTTAACTGTGTTGATTTCACTAATTTCATTTAAGTTGGTCCAGCTTATGGGGCTAAAGTTGGTCTAAACATAATGTAATATGAGTCAATCTGCCTTATGTTTTGTGGTTTGTGGACTTATAGGACAGATAAAGATGATTTTTGCAGTAAATCAATTTGCAGTGGATCTCTTAGTTTTTGGCCCTCATACTAGAGCTACCCACCAGAACTCAGGTTTTTACAAACAAAAAGGACAACTGGTGTCAGTTTGCAAGAACCCGTGTTACCTTTGATAGCCTGTCAGGTCAATAACATTGCCAGTGCAGAGTGAAGAGCAAAGTGAGCTGCATACATAGGTAATTTCAATGTGGTACATGTTTCAAGAACATCCACATCTTCTCAAAGCAACAGCAGATTCAAATCTGGAGGACATTGATAATATAGAAGAAAGAGTCACAGAAATTGACAAACTCCCAAGGCAGTACAATGGAAGGTCAGCTGATGTCATTAAAATGACAGAATATTTATATAGAGAAAAGAAAATCCCAGAGGATCTCCCATATGACCTTGCCACAGAAGAACAGCAAGTCCCAAAATCATTTAAGCCATTGGAGGTTGTATGTCCATACTGTCCTGGCCCTTGCCCTCCAGCTTTGGAAGAGAGCCAGCTGCTGACAACAAATGGGACAGTATATTGCATTTTTTCTGTGAACAATTGAATTGAATCTTTCTAGGGGTTCCTGTATATGTGAAGGTGTGCCCCGTTTGTAGAATGCTTGTGAAATTCCAAGATTACAAATCTGGGTTTCAGTGACAGAGTCTTTCTGTCCCTTCCCTTATGCTCACTTATGATATCTGGACTTTCGGTAAGCACCTGAAAACATTACACATTAATTTATATTAATGTTTAATTAATGTTTTCATATTAATGGTTTATTAATGATTCATGAGTTATTGCATGTAACATAAGAAAGGCATGTATGTATAAATGAAATGTTTTTAAGACACTTGTTTAATTGCAAATAATATTATGTAGTGTACCAGCCAAAAGTTTAGACACACTCATCTACATCGATGTGTTTGGTTATCTTAAAGACTCTACAGGCTTTCACTTAACAGTTCATACTTATGACATGTCTGAAACAGTACATGTCCTGATATGCTACATATACTCTTGATGTATCACAGTATTATATTTCTGCCATATTTCTAATATATTTTTAGTTTGCAAGAAATAGTTCTATTTTGTATTATGGTGCTTTATTTAATATTATTTTACAAATTATTCTACAAATACATTTTCTTGACAGAACCACATTGCAATGGGACGTTTCCTAACAACATCAGATCATGGCAAAATTATAATTCCTCACAATACAGTCAGATGAGCCTTCTACCATTTTTGTGCAATGAGGAGTTGTAGTTATGATTTTTTCTGCTTTTGCTATGGCCACAATGCACCCATTTTAATTGCAGATGCAAACTGGAAAACTGCATTTGATGTACCTGGTGAGAAAATATGAACTGTTGTAATTTCTTTTAAATCATTAAACCCCTCATTTCCATTGGAATTGAATATCCATCAGGAATTGGTTATAAAGACAATGTAGTTTTATTTAGACATGCCAGATATTATCTATCACAGCATGAAAGCATTGTTTGTTTGTTTTTTTATGTCTGCCTGTCAGTTCACCTCTTGAAGCGCCTGACCACTGCCAATTCTAGTACAGAGGATATACAAGTAAACATTAAGACAAGATGGGAGATGCTAGAAAAGGAAATCATACCATCTGGTTTGTGTGATGGTGAGCTTTTAAGAAGTTACTGTTCAGTTTATTATGGAAACACAAGTCTGAAGTTTAGACTATTAATTATGGATGAAATATTTTCTTTTAGACACTACTGTGGGCAGTCTATTTACCAGTATGTTGACTTACTCTGCGTTCACACCATGGGTTGGAGAACATACAAGAGTTCATGACGTCATCCCCAAGACAGAGATTTTTAAAGGTCTTTCTGAAAAGGAACGTGCCACCATATCAAGAGGAACTCACAACATTGACAAGGACACTATATTGAACGTTTTGCAGTCAAAAATGGTATGTTATGAGCAATTTCCATAAAACTACAGCATAAATAATTATTTTACCTTATTATAAAAACCTGATCATCCAGGACATGGACATGCATGCATGCATGTTTTAGTGCTGTGTAAACTATAAAATTGTAGTAGAACAAACTGAAATATGTTAGGTGAAATTCTGTTTTTGGGGTCACTTTGATCTAATATTCAAAGTTTTTCCAAAGTTTTTTGATCAGTAATAAAGTTTTTAGGAGCTAAATTATAATAACTAAAATGTCAGTCAGTAAAAGTAGATACCATTTTTTCGCAATCTTTTTTCACTCACTGACCACTTCATTAGGTACACTTCCTTGCATCTAAATGTAAATGTGGGGTAAAAAGGAACAGATGAACTACAGTCTGTAATTGTAGAACTACAAAATGTACCTATATGGCTGATAAAAAAAGACAATGAGTATATACCAGGTTTTGAGTACTTAAAAAAGTGCTTAGTGAGTGTATGTCTTTGTATTATTACTAGTATTATTTCTAGTATTATTTCAACGTCAAAACCAAAATCCATAACAAATTTACTTTAGTACATGGAACGGAGTACATGAAGCTGTATCTAGTTGGTAGAAATTACCTTGTGTTTATGCAAAGTTGCAAAACACATTTTGTTTTTGCAGTAGTTCTGTAAAACTGTTTTGTTAATAATTTTTGTTCATTTGTGACTGATTGATATTGTTTTGTGTCCAATTTATATCTATTATTCAGGTGGTGTTTTGCATATGGGCTGTTTACACTCTGTTGTATATCACGAGTCAGCATTGTGGTGGCAAGAGTCTGCCTGTGACCATGGGGATGCCCTCTTGAGTTTCCGACACCATCCTACAGTCTACATTTCAGACATTGCTGGACAAGTGGCTCGGCATGTCAATAACCGCACAAATTAACGCTTGTTCTAGCCAAATGATGGAAGACTCTGTGCTGCTACAGAGGAAAACATGCAGGATGCAACCAACAAATGCCTGCAAATACGTTTACCCTGGGTTTCATGTATTGGCTTTACATCTGGAACCACAGCCACAGAAGACAGTTCAGGAGACCGGTTGTCCTGCTGTCACCCAGAAACTGGAACCAGTAATAGGTACTCACTGTATGACAGATTCCACCAAAAAAAACAAAAAAGACCTGAAGAGCAATTGAGGAGTCTGAAGTTGGTGCCAGATCTGGCAGCTTTGGTCAATTCATCTTCTGCTGAACAGATAAACAGAGAGCTCTCATCCAGCAAGTACTCATTTGGCCAGATGAAGGACATTCATTTCATGTTTTCCTTGTGACTTTATTTCCACCTGCACAATCAGAGGATAAATAATAAATATATGAAATACATGCAATGGCAGACTAAAGAAATCTTGCAGATTGGCCCCAGTGGAAAGCTTACATTTGGGACACAAGGTACACTAATGCATACAGAGATACATAACTGTTATACTTTTTAGTTACTGTTATACTGATTGGATTTAGTTACTAGCTATTGTGCTAATAGCCCAGTGTTTTCGGACACTTAAAGTTCATACAATTAAAGTGATTAAATGAAAATTAAATTACTATATTAATTAGGGTTAATGATAATGATTGCATAATGATTGTAGAATGTACATCCTACATTTTTTTTCAATTTCATTTTTACTAACAGAGAGAAGACAAACAGAGACCCAGAGTTCTCCTGGCAGCACATTTTCAGTGACCATGTTTTCTACAGAGCCTGGAAATTTGGTAATTACAGTTTTTTTCCAAGTTTCAAATACCTGTTAGCTGTTTTGGTTGGGTTGTATTTTAATGAAATACAGAGATTAACTGATTTTTTTTTTTTTTTTTTTGGAAAAACTCATTAAACTCTTCGAGGAGCCAAGGAGTGACTGCCAAACAGTAATTCGGTTCACTGACAATGCTGCACTAAGTGTAAAAGATCTGATGAGCATCTGTCCTCAGAATCTTGTTGAAGCACCAATGTCCCCAAAATCAAGGCTTCCTTGGCTTACTGGTGATGTAAGTGTAAAATGCTTCCAAAATACCAATTCTTGCTTCAATTCATATTATTTATATACTTTTGAGCGTTTAAGAAAATAGCTTTGATATCTGTTGCTTTCCAAAGGCTGTTAATTGTCGTGTTGCCCAGATTGCAACAGAAACACAAAATGTAAGTGCGGTGAGTTATGCCTGTGGCATAAACACATCTTAAACCATTCTGTATCTACCTCTTAAAATCCCAAGGTTATTAGGCTCTGTTACAGTTAAGAAGGTTTTATTTTCCCTTGTCTATAGTCTGTGGCCCTGGCAACACACCAATTTGTTGTGTGGCACAGAGAATGGCAAGCAAACAGGCACATATCGGAACATGAAACTGAACAACTTAAGGTATCATTTGCAATTAAATTAATCCTTTAAAAGAATAAAAAAAGTATTCAGTTAAAATTCAGTTCCAATGATCAGTTGCAATTCTGAAAATAGAGTGACTGCTATTTTTTTATGAAGTGTTTCTGTATTTATAGAATCCACAGAAGGTCCTCTGGCCACAAATTGTTGGGGGATCGCTTGGACGTGAGTGGGGAAACCATTTTATTCTTTGGGTGATGTACACTACAGTTTGACTTCATCCCACACACACACACACACACACACACACACACACACACACACATATTATATTTATAACACTGTAGAATAATTTGTATGACCTTTAATTTTACCCTTAAAATTTTTAACACATAACAGGTTTTTGATATCCCTGCGAAAGAAATAAGGATTTATGATTCCGAGGGGAAATGCAAAACAGTGGAAGAAGAAGCGATGGAAATGCTCAGGTGTAATATTTTTCTATCTAGAAAGAGATCAGTATTATTTTGCATATCGATTCTTGTATGTTTCACAAACATTATTATTATTATTATTATTAATAATAATAATAATAATAATAATAATAATCCGCAGCAGCAGTCTCAAAGTTTTTTCATGAGGCTGAGTGTCTGATGAACGCTGCACTTTACAGGTGCTGGTCAACGAATTAGAATAATTTGAAATAGTGCAATCATGAAATTCTTTGAATGCATTTTTTGTGCAGAAAGCAAATCAGGTGTTCACCGCACCTGTCCTACTCATTAGACTAATCACAGAACTCGTTACCTGTAAAAAGATTTGCTCAGCTGAGCTTTCCAAAAGGCCCATTTAGGCCATTTAACTGTGACACTGTTGTTTCATTGAATTAGAATAATGGAGAAACCGTTTCATTGAATTAGAATAATTTTTATTATAATTACAATCATCACTTTCTCAGTATTTTGTGGCTGCCCCCTTGGCTTGTATGACTGCCTGAAGTCTCCGCGGCATCGATTTGACCAGCTTGTCGCAAGTTTCCGCACTCACAGCTTCCCAGGCAGTGGCGATGTTCTGCTTCAGTTGGTCCAGCGTAGTAGGCTTTCTGTCGCGAATTTTCCGCTTGACGATGGCCCAAAGGTTTTCAATGACATTGAGGTCAGGCGAGTTGGCCGGCCATGCCAAAACTTCAAGCTGTTTTTTAGTGAACCAATCTTTGGTCGACTTTGCCGCATGAGCCGGTGCAAGATCCTGTTGAAATATGAAGTCTTCTTCGCCGAACTGTTCCTCAACAGTCGGAATCAGGAACGTTTCCAGAACATCTTGATATACGGCAGCATTGACAGTCTTCTTGAGGAAGCAGAGTTTCCCTACACCTCGAGCGGACATGCATCCCCAGACCATAACGCTCTGGGGAAACTTGACGGATCTTTTCACGCACTCGTGGTTGTAGGTTTCGCCACCACGACGCCAGACACGAGGACCTTGGTCACCGAAGGAGATGCAGAAGCGTGATTCGTCACTGAAGACCACTTTCTGCCAGTCTTCAGCAGTCCACTCGCCGTGTTCTTTGGCCCACTTCAGCCGTTTCTCCATTTGTTTCTTGTTCAGCATCGGTTTTACTGCTGGAACGCGAGATTTGAAGCCGAGTTCGCGCAGACGACGGTAAGTGGTTGATCTGGAGACGTCAGCGCCGGTCTGCTTGTTCCACAAGTCGGTGAGCTCGGAAGTGGACTTGAACCGGTTGCTGACTGCGATCTTTCTCAGCTGCTTGTTGTCGCGAGCAGAAGTTTTTCGGACGCCGGAACAGTTGGTGCGCTTGCTGCAGTTTTTCTTGAGAGCTTTGCAGACGGAAGACTGGCTGATGCCGAGCTGCTCAGCAATTTTAGTTTGGGTCAAGCCTTGTTGGCGAAGGGCTTGAATTTGAGCCACTATTCCGGTTGAGAGGTCGCGCTGCTTACCCATGATTGATTTTACAACTTAGAAATTCTACTCAACCCTGACTTTATACTGCACAGTGAACACTCTTCACAGAAAACAAAAATTCGAGCATTTATTCTAATTCAATGAAACGGTTTCTCCATTATTCTAATTCAATGAAACAACAGTGTCACAGTTAAATGGCCTAAATGGGCCTTTTGGAAAGCTCAGCTGAGCAAATCTTTTTACAGGTAACGAGTTCTGTGATTAGTCTAACGAGTAGGACAGGTGCGGTGAACACCTGATTTGCTTTCTGCACAAAAAATGCATTCAAAGAATTTCATGATTGCACTATTTCAAATTATTCTAATTCGTTGACCAGCACCTGTAAGTTACATTGCACTTTGTGTACTGTTCATTCACTTTATTTATTGCCAAGCCAACTGTACACTCATGTTTACATACTGTTCTTATATTATCTCAGATGTTATTTTCATTGTGTACATACCGTCTATTTGCACTACTCTTACAGCTCAAACATTCATTTGTAAATGCTGCTCTTATACATACACATATATGTATATAGATATGCTTATAGTATGTGTATAAATGTATTACTACGGCACTTTGTGTAAATAATAATGTACTTGCACTTCTGGTTAGATGCTAACTGCATTTCACTGGCTCTGTACCTGTACTCTGCACAATGAAAATAAAGTTGAATCTAATCTATTATTATTATTATTATTATTATTATTTAGTTGGATGTTCTGTGTTTTGTAGACATGTTTTTCGGCAGCATGACTCCTTACGTGGCTGGAAGATGTCTAGCCCTGAGATGTGGATGCAAACAGATGACTACAACTGTGGGGTGTTTGTGTGCACAATATGTTAAAACTATTTTGTTTGATGGCCACTTTTCATATAATGTAAACATCCACTAATTTGTGGTTTAACAGATGGCTGAGATGGATGTAAAAGAAATGAAAATGTCCACAGACATACTTCACCATGGGCAGCTGTGCCATCTGCGCATATACCATGCTTCGTGTTTAGTAAAAGATTTGGCACTAGAGGTATGGGATGATGACCATTATTTTACAGCAAAGAATTTGTCTCTGCAAAACAGTGATTAAATACAGATCGTCTTAACAGGACCTTCCACCTCTAAAATGGCGAAAAGAAGCAACAGAAAGAGTAGGAAACCACTGCTTTGCACAGGACATTTATGCCTGTGTGTACCAAAGAGTCAGAAGTCCTAGTATTTATTTGGATGAATAATTACGTAATTGAAATGTAATAAATGTAAATATAGAAAGACATGTAATTTCTTTTATTTACAGGTCAATGCACCCATTAGTCAAAACTATCCAGTGGGTACAGTGTGACTACTGTGATGGTTGGCTGCACATTGAGTATGCAGGAATTGATGTGTGCACATTTCAGGAAGACACCCCATTCAGCTGTGGTTGTCATTTTCCAGAGCCATATCAATATGAAAGGTAGAGTCTATTATATAATAAAAATTAGAAAACAAAAAGGCGTCCTTTTGTTAATTAAGGCATCCTATTACTTGTTATATTTTTTATTTCTATTTACAGTACATGGGCTGCAGTACGTGAAGGACCTGTAATAAATCTTGTAACAGATGAGGAAATCCTGGTAAATTATAGTTTTTACCTAGTATCATATATAAAGTTTACAAGCTATTAAAGTGTGCCAATTTGTTTTGTTTTTCTTGGTCTTGCATAGATGCTTCATAGATACCTCAGATCGGGAACACTAAAGTCCAATAGAATGTATCTCCACGAGAACCCAACATTCAACCCAAAGCTGAAGCAACACAGAGATGGATGCATCTCTATGTTTGAGGAAGAACAAGTAAGCAGTTTGTCTTGCACAAACCTTAACTGTGTAACACATAGCTCACTATGTGCTTATTCCGTAGAATACCTCTCCTGTACTTTCAGGAACAGTTAATTGCAAATATGTTTTTGTAGCTTTAATAGGTCTTTTCCATAAATATTTAGTCAGCAGTATGTTTTATCCACTTCTTTACAGTTAGAGGCCATCATAGAAAGGAGTTTTACTGTCTTACAATTGGACAGGTCAACTCTGCAGAACACCTCATTTGTTTTAGAGGTCATGGCTCCAGAGGTATGGTTCAGTCTCATTTAAGTAATTACAGTGCTTGCAAGGCAAGTATTACTTTTGTTACATCTTATTGTTATGCAAGTATTCTTATGCTTTTTCTTCTCCCAAGTGCCCTTTGAAAAAGAATTATGTAACAAACATCAACAAACCCAAACACTGAGTTGGTTTTCTAATCTGTTTTTGATTGTTGAGTGTTTATAGAATGTACTCCTTTCTTTGCAAGCACTGTATGTATTGACATTTTCAGGAAATGCTTTTTGTTATATTTAATATTGTTATGTTGTCAAAAAGCTAACTGTTAAATGCTTTATCTCTCTTCAAGATCACTATCCTAATTCTAAGGAAGCTGGACGGGTTCAACAGATTTCAAACTGAAATGATGTTTGCAAAACATTTGTCATTTTAATGCCCTGTAGTGCATGCTTAAGTTGCTTTTGTTTTTTCTTTTTATCTTTATCATATCTTTTTATTATATTTTTGTATAATAGTTGTTATTGAGTAATAAAGTCTACATTTTGAATCTTAAGTCACAGTGCTCGCTTTTTACACATACTATACCATTCAATTTCTACACATTGTATGTAACTTTTTATTTGTGGTCAATGATTTTCAAATAGCATTATGTCTTGTTGTTGCACTCTCTTAGATTAAGGATGATATTTCTAGATTAATGATTAATATTTGCTATTATTTTAGTAAAAACATTAGTTACAAGCAGGTAAGTCCACAATATTTATTTACAAAATACACATGTACATTTTTCTACTTTTACAGTTAGTGTTTCGGTAGCCTTAAAATATTCGAGTTAATTGAATTTCAAATTGTACATTTGTAAACAGTTCTATAAATCTGTGTTTTATAACCAAAAACATTTTAATTTCAAATAACTCAAAATATCAAGGCTGCTCAAGGCAGCCTGGACACTATTTTAAATATAAGACAACTTACATTTCGATAGCCTTTAGTAAGGAAACATAATCCATATAAAAACTGGCACATGCCAGCACCTTTCACCGTAGTAAATGGCTAGTGCCACTCCTGAGCTGCACAATGCTGGTGGCAGTCGAATCCAGATGGTCAGGGATGACTAATTAATAAAAACACGAAGGCAATCCTCACTCACTAAGACTTTTAAGATTAGCATGAATAACACATACTTGACTCAGTAAAGAGAATGAATTGCTGTGAGTATGTCTGTGTCTTACATTGTCTTTAAATATGTATGCCCCATTAAGCCTACAGCCTATAGTCAAGATTGATCATTAATGAATATAAATAATAATTATTATTTATTAATAATAATTGTTATAAGAACTGTAGCGTATGGCTAAAGTGGCTCGTTGCCATTATATTCATGCACCCAACGGTACAACCAACGAAATTCTACATGAACAAAGCCTTCAATCGATTCCTTCGTCACGGTTTCCATGATGGTGGAGCTACGATGTGCCCCTGTAATTAGCCGACCAGAGTAGCCGCTGCCCAGAGTAACTGCTTTGCTCACAGGAGCTGTTGCTACGTGCATTTTGTAAGAGGCACGCGAGGTTCATGCATGGCAGGTGTCACTGACAAGTGCCACCAAACGAGGGGCGAGATCGGCACGTGCCACTCAGTAACAAATATCGATGGCAGGTGTCATTCGCTAAGTGGCACGTGCCATTACGTGCCATTTCCGGACGGCGGAGTTGCCACTTCCTGCTGCCAGATGCCACTGACGGACTAAACCCCCTCTCCTTTTCTCTGTGCGTCGTGAAACTTCAACTTGTAGTTGAATCAGTTGGATGAATCGGTTGAATTAGAATTAGAATTAGAAACAATTAGAAAAATGAATTAAATCTCTCAAGTAATTGCGAGCGCTGTAGATTTAATTAACTACATGTAAAATTATATGTTTCCAAAATACATCCATTCAAGCTAACCAGATAGCTAGCTAAATATTGGCCAGTCAAAACAAGTTAATAGCTAACCGAGCTAGCAAATAAAGCAATACGTAAAAGAAATGTGGTTGAGAAACCTTAACCATTTCAGTCAACCTCAGCAAAATACAGAAAACTAACGCTAACTAACCTAGCTATTTTAACACTTCAGCTAATTCAGCTCCAACAGCTAGGTTCTCTGGCTCTGTTAAACTGTATGTTAACACCTACCTGATCAGTTTTGAATATGATCTCAGAAAATGAACTGAAATACAACTTTAAATGGCAATACTTACTAAAAATGTAAAAGGAAGTGAGGAAGATTCACATCTCCATCAGCCAACACATCTTCACATCTCCAACAAGAACAGTTTTCTTGAAATCAATCCCAGCTATTTGAAAATGTTCTAGAACTGTGTATTCACGTGACAGACAGGAAAGCTAAAACTTGGATTATTGAGTTAATTTCTCTTAAAACACCAAGTACTCATGATAGTTCAAAGAGATAGTACAAACTACTTATCAAGATTAAGTGAAGTCCACTACATGTAAGAAATTAAGTAATATCAACTTAATTTTTTAAATACATACAATGTTAGGGTTTACAGTGAATCAGTGTGCTGGTTGATGAGGTCTATCTAAATCATTTTCTCAAAACTAAAAAATTCTGTTACAAATACTGCAAAAAAAAAAAAAAAACATGGCAAGAGATCACTGTGAAGATAAATTCAGTAGGACACGGATGGAGTCGCACTGCAGAGCATGTGAGTGCGAAGGCTGCAGCTCTAACGAGGGAGCAACAAAGAACTGGTGGTGGAAGGAGCACTCTGCCACCTCTTACAGATGAGGAGAGGGTTTTGGCAATCCTAGGCCCAGAAGTGCTGGATGGAGTCCCTGCTGGCATAGATGTCTGTGGCATGCACACCTCCCAAACATCAACACCCCACCCATCTCCTCTTGAACCATCAACATCTGGGCCACTGCAGTCTGATCCTCAGGGCCCTTCAACATTAGGCCCTGCCACACTGAGCACTGTAAGATCTCTCAGCCCCCCACAGGGCCCCTCAACAGTGGGCACTCCACGGCATGGTCATCAGGCCCTCAGGGCTGCACTGTCCCCTGCCCCCCCAGAATCCCCTCAGTCTGGGAGCTCCTCTACCCATCCTGCTGCCTCTCCACAGCAGCCCTCAAATACCCAGGCCTGTCTGCGTAGAAAATTCTGCTGCCAATGCAGTGAAGAGCTCCTCAAGTCTGAGGGAGAAAAATATCTGTCTGAGGGGCATCAGTGAGGAACTGGCAGCCCCGAGGGAACAGAATGAGCGGCACCATGAGGAGAGGCCAGGACAGGCCAGTAGGCCCAGTGTTTAATGTATCCCCCCCCCCTCTGAAAGTAAGATACTATTGCAATTTATTTGCATTGCATTATATACTGGTGGCATAAACATCAATTCTTTTCTTTAACAGACCCTGAGTGATCTACTAGATTTTGATTACTATACCCCAACATGTCATGTTGTTTCAATAAGCTATTTTAAGACAAGCTGAGAAATATACAAAACCATAACACGGTGTTCAGGAAACAACAGCTGTTAATCCTTTAATCAGAATTTGTCTCTCCTGTTCCTTCTATTAAAACGCACATTTTTATTAGTTTATTTCATAATGGTCACTCCTAGTTCTAAAACATCAGGTCTAAAAAACAGAACACATGATGAGGTATTAAAAGGTGTTAAATGATGACTGGGTATCAATACTAAGTCTATATTTGCTTGAACGGTTTACCCTACAACCTAATGTCTTGAACAGGGACCAGCAACATAAAGTCTATTTAACCACCTCCTGCTCTACCAGTGATACCACAGAAACACCTTAGAGTGAAATAATGCTGGAAAAGCAGAGCCCGTCTAACGGTACACAGCTAACACACACACACACACATGGATTATAGCGATATTATTCAAAGAATGCAGCTATAAGTATAAACAAAGAAATGTGTGCTGGCTGTACACGTTCAAAGCATTTGACAGTATAAACGTAGCTAACGTAGTTAGCAGCTATGGTTTTGGGAAACGCACCCCCGAGTGACAGACCACACATGGAATGACAGGACAGAAACAGGAAGCCAGATAAAACAGAAACATGAACAGGGCACGGCAGGGTGTGACACATATTCCACTAGAAAGATTAGAAAATAGGATTAGCATCTCAGGAAAAGCTTTATCATGGTTCAGAGCCTACCTAATCGCTATCAGTTTGTAGAAGGAATCCCACAAGGCTACATTATAGGACCCCTATTATTTACACTATATATGATTCGACTGGGCGCAGTTATAAGTAAACATGGCGTTAACTTTCACTTCTATGCAGCTGATACCCAGCTATACATATCTCCTTCTGGGACCAAAAGCCGCAGGACAGAAATGATCAGACTGAATGTTAAATCTTACCAATTTTCCCGTTATACCCGGCTCAGTAGCTAAAACCAGAACACTTTATCATGTCAGCTCTCCACTGGCACCCAGTTAAATTCCGTATTGATTAATCAATTAACATATAAAGCACTACACGGGCTCGCTCCTGATTACCTGCAAGAACTTATTCCTATTTTGAACCTCCTCGTTTATTAAGGCCACAGGGTGCTGGCTTCTTATTAGTTCCTAAAGTTAGGTCCAAAAGTTCACATACCCTGGTGATTTTGGCCTGATAACATGCACAGAAGTTGACACAAATGGGTTTGAATGGCTACTAAAGGTAATCTCATCTGTGACCTGTTTGCTTGTTATCAGTGTGTGCATAAAAGCTGACTGAGTTTCTGGGATCCAGACAGACTCTTGCATCTTTCATGCAGCCACTGACGGTTCTGGATTGTGAGTCATGGGGAAAGCAAAGGAAAAAGGATCTATGGGAAAAGAGAGTTGAACTGTATAAAACAGGAAAGGGATACAAAAAGATATATAAGGAACTGATGATGCCGATCAGTAGTGTTAGTTAACAAATGGAAAATCAGGGGCTCTGTAAAAACCAAACCACAGTCAGGTAAACCAACAAAAATTTTGGCCCACAAATAAAAAGAAAACCCCACAAATAACATCAGCTGAAACACAGGACTCTCTGAAAACTAGCAGTGTGGCTGTTTCAAGATGTACAATAATACTGTATGTGTATACATATATACATACAGTAATATTGTGTGTATATATATATATATATATATATATATATATATATATATATATATATATATATATATATATATATATACACACACACAGGGGTTGGACAATGAAACTGAAACACCTGTCCTTTTAGTGTGGGAGGTCTCATGGCTAAATTGGACCAGCCTTGTGGCCAATCTTCATTAATATATATATACAAATATATATAAACAATATATATATATAAACAAACAAACTTCCCCATAAACTTATTCCCCATTATTTCTGTTTGCCTGCAGGTCGCAGTAAGTGAACACGCGCCTGCTGTCACACGAGGTCGCTGTTGCGCCACGCTCTCTCTTGTAGTCGCTTCAGCAGGAACTGACGTTGCGTCTACGACTGCATAAGCAAATTTTCCAGCCTTAGGAAAAATGTCTAACCCGAAAGATCGAATAGTGTGAAGGTGAGAACTGTTTGTTGTTTTCCTGTTACCGCTGTCATGCGAAAGTCAAGAAGGCTTTGCGTTGGTGTTTGCCTATCCGTCGTCAAAAGTTTTTGGCCTTTCTACGAGTTTTTGGTTGCTTTTCTTGTCGTGTTTGTAGTTGGTCGGCGAGTTGGTGCCGCCTTCCCAAACATTGCACAAATATCGAGTGAAGTTTGTGCAGAACTTTGTAGGAAATCACAGGTTAACTACGACCGCTGTCGCTTTTTACTAGCTACGTACGTCAGTAGTCACAAAGGTTCGATATTATTATGTTATGAGGGGGTTTACGTTAGTCTGAAATGCCGTGTCTGGCTTTCGTGAGCAAATTTCCTTACTCTGGTTTAGTTAGCTATCAAGCTACGTCGAGTGAACTAGTATCACAGAAAAAAAAAAAAAACTTTTTTGTTCTTACCAGCTAAAGGTTTGTTCTTAAATGGGGTTACTTGAATGTGCTGTTTTAAGCGTTTGTGTGTGGCCATGTTTACAGTTCCGCTGTTTTTGTGCTAGACTGTATTGAATTTGGGCTGGGAAATACTTTGTCGTAGGTGTTTGGTTTGGGTATTTAGGGACTGTTTGGTGCAGGTGACCAACGAGTGGCCAATTTGACAGTACTGATGGATGTGTGAAGTTAATGCTATGCACAGTCGGGTAATAACTTAGTAAGGCTAACATTAGCTAGCCTACAGTTCACCAGCGAAGGTTTCCGCATTACCACCAAAATTCCCAAATATTTGTGGGTGAGGAAAGAGTGAGGCCTGCCTCCCACTGCCTTACTGCTGCATTTCTATTGAAAACTCAAAGTACAGGGAAGAATGCCTTCTCATCACCACAAAGAAGAACAACAAAGTCTTATTCTCATATTTAGTCTTTCTGTATACTCACTGGCTGTTATAACTTTGTAGAATACATGTGGAAATTCAGAGGTATTGCCTTTAGACATTTGCAAACCTTTAAGCCTTCATCCTGGTGAATCAGTGCTGATAAGTGTTTGAACATTGGGTAGAGGCAGGTCTCTGACACTTCTGCTTCAGGGTTTTGTAAGTGATTCTTATCTGTTGAGCCTTGCAGTGATGCACTCTAGGGTTATGATCTAATGGCACAGCTGTTGACATCTACAGGCAGTTGATTTACCCATGTGCTGAATAGAAAGCTGTGTTGAGTGGTTAATGCATCCCTAAATTAGTTTTGTTTGATTCTGTTTGAGGTCTTTAATATTTTAAACAAGGCCAGGCTGCTGTGGACTTGTTTATACTACACTGTATATTAATTTTATACCCCGGTTATAGTCTACTATCATCAACAAGCAAATTTACCCTAACAAATTTGGAGTACGATTTTTTTACCTAATAACATGGTGGATGAGTTCGACCTAACAGAAAGAAGCCATGTGCTGTGTACATTAACATAACCATAATTAACTGGCTGTGTGGCCTTTTAACTAAAGCCTTAAGCCAGAAAAACTGAAAACAAAAGTCTGCTTGGCCTGGATCTGTATTTATACATAATAGCAATTTAAATTATCCTTTCAATATTGGCCAGAAAACATTGCAATTAAATAATTGCCCAAATTGTTTAGCCCTTCATACTCATGATATTTATAACATTGATATCACAAGGCTACAATATTTGTATGAGCCCTCTAACACAGGGGTGCTTAAACTTGGTCCTGAAGCCAGATTCTTAAAACACTTAGGACTGTACAGTGTGATATTTGATAGTAATTTTAAACATGGAATTGCTGGTTCTTTGTTTCTGTTCTCTTTTGCTACTATATATCATATGCACACTGAGCTGTTACTTCATTGAGTTCACCTCCCTGTATTCACATTCATTCTCCATTTTATTATCTTTATTTACCATTTAGGATCACCTTGTAGTTTTACAATTGCAGACTGTATACCATCTGTTTCTTTGGATACTTTGTTAGCCCCAGATATTATTTGGGTGGTGGGTCATTCTGAGCATTGCAGTGACACTAATGTGGTGGTGATGGTTTGAGTGGATCAGACACTGCTGGTGTTTTTGAACACTGTGCAGTACTTGTAGCAATACTAACTGAATATAGTTGCTGTCCACTCTAAGTGGTTTGCAGGGCAATTTTCTGGCCAGTAAACATGCGAGACTGCCAGTTAATTAGTGTTTGCACAATGCACATGTCATGGCTAATTGATATCAGTTGGATAATAAGGAAGGAAATGATATTCATAGTAGATTTAAAAATAATAATTTAAAGTAAACATCAGTAAAAAACAACTTGTTTAGTAGCGTTGTCATCAATGCTTCAGTTAGTATTGCTACAAGTATTTCTATAAGAACAACATTTTCTATTATACAATATATATGCATAACAATTTGAGTAGAATCTTTGAAAGCTTAACGTAAATTCAAAAGCCTCTGGTAAATAGATTAGAAAAAGGTTTAGTAAAGTAGATATAACTTAATTTGAAAAAAATCTAACTACACACTAAATGCCTTAACTTTATACATGTTCATTAACTATATTAAAAATAACAATAAACAAACCAAAAAAATGGTGGCCTTCTGACTGATTGTGATGCAAGTTAAACAAATAGCAAAATATATATTTACAAAAGTACAAGAGAATTTAATAAATATCATTTATTTAAGGTAATGTAAAAAAAAAAAAAAAATTCAGACGGAAATTTCATTCAGATGGATGGATGGATGGAAATAATCAGCCAGTTTCACTATATAGCACAGTAAAACTAAACAAAAAGGGTTGTACAGTATGAAATCTAAGTAGGTAGGTTTCGGCTCAGCAATATTATTAACTATTAAACTATAAACTATACACAGTACAGTTAACTTCAGAAGGAGACAAGAAATATACAACCCCCTGAGGAGCCTGATGGTTTTTGGGACAAAGGATCTCCTGAGTCTGTTTGTGGAGCAGCTCTGTGACAGTAACCTGCTACTGAACTTGCTCCTTTTGTCGCTGATGATGGTGTGCAATGGGTGCCCATCATTCATATTGGACAGCAGTTTGTCCAGTGTCCTCCTCTCTGCCACCTTCACCACAGATTACAGCTCCACACCAACAACTGACCCTGCTCGCCTGACCAGCTTGTCCAGTCGCATCTCATCTCTCTTCATAATGCTTCCTCTCCAGCACACCACAGCATAAAAGAGACAGCTGGACACCACTGTCTGATGGAACATCTGCAGGAGGAGTTGTTAAAGGACCCTAGCCTCCTCAGAAAGTAGAGCTGACTCGGACCCTTTTTGTACAGGATGTCTGGGTTTGGCTAACCAGTCCAACCTATCATCCAGGTGCAGATACCTGCAGGTCTTAACCATCTCTACATACACGCCCTCCATAGAGATTGGCTGTGTGAGTGGTCTGGCCATGCAAAAGTTCACTTTTTGGTCTTTGAAGTGTTAAGTAGCAGGTTGTTTCTATGGCACCATGCCACAAAGTCCTCCACCAGGTTTCTGTACTCTACCTTCTGCCCTCCCCTTACACAAGCCACAATGGCAGCATCATCCGAGATCTTTTGCATGTGGCACGTCTCAGAGTCTAGGTAAAGTCTAAGGTGTACAGTGTAAAGAGAAAAGGGGAAAGTACAGTCCCCTGTGGTGCTCCTGTGCTGCTGACCACAGTCTCTGGTGTACTGTCCTTCAGCCTGTCATACTGAGGTCTGCCAGTGAGGTAGTCAGTAATCCAGGAGACCAGGTGCGGATCGACTTGCATCCTTGCCATCCTGTCTCTCAGTTGAAGGGGTTGAATGGTGTTAAATGCACTGGAGAAATCAAAGACTCCCCCCCCCCCCCCCCCACCTTGTCCAGATGAGAGTGGGCCAGATGGAGAAAGCATAGCACAGCATCCTCTATTCTAACTTTCTCCTTGTAGGCGAACTGAAAGGGATACATTTCGTGTGGAACCGGGGGTCTGAGAAGTTGTAGAAGTAGGCGTTCCATTGTCTTCATGACGTGATGTTAGAGCGACCTGCCTGAAGTCATTGAGCTCACTGGGTCATATCGTTTTGGCTATTGGAACAAGTTATGATGTTTTCCAAAGTGTGGGAACCCAAGCGCAGACTCAGGCTGAAGATGTGCGGTAGGGGTGCCCTCAGCTCGGTGACACAGGACTTCGATAGCCTAGGACACACTCTGTCCAGTTCAGAAGTTGTGAGAGGGGTGAAGCAGGGGCTGTGTTGTCTGTGCTGTCAGCCTGTAGGAGGGGTGCATAAATAACAAAAGTAGTAGTTGTTGAGGTGTTAATGTCAAGGAAAGCAGAGGCTGAAGTATCAAGTGCTGAGGTGAGGGAGAGTGTGTAGGAGGTATATGCTGGAGCTATAGAGACTTGAACAGGGTGGTCAAAACAGTTGTAGAAGGTGTTAAACTCATTGGCTTTCCCTAGATCCCCTTCTGTAGCACTGTCAGTCCTCTGCGTATAGCCTGTGATGGTCTTCATACCATTTCATACCTCCGTCATGTTATTCTCCCTTAACTTCTTCCCCACCTTCTTCCTGTAGGACTCCTTGGCCTCTTTCAAGTGGACTTTGAGCTCCCTCTGTGCGCTCCTAAGCTCCTCCTCTTTGTTGTTTAACACTGCTGGGAATCCAGGGCTTGTTGTTAGCAAAGCAGCGCACAGTTTTTACAGGAACAACAACGTCCATGCAAAAGTTCACGTAGTTAGTCCTGTAGTGTGTAATCCCCTCAATGTCCTCCGTACGGCTCCTGAAGTAAACTCCATTCAGTGAACTCAAAACTGTCCCTCCACAAAGGAGACCATTTCCTGAAGGTGCTTGTGGTCATAATAGTCAGAATAATTGTCAGAATAATGTTAAACATGTTTCCAGACAGGATACAGTTATTAATTGTATAAAATCGAATCAAAGCAAAAGTGCAAGTTAAGGTAATGAGAGGGCACGCTTATTTACATTTACGGCATTTAGCTGACGCTCTTATCCAGAGCGACTTACAAGGGTAATCATATTACAGAGAGGCCAATGTAGTGTTAGGAGTCTTGCCCAAGGACTCTTCTTGGTGTAGCACAGTATAGTCACCCGGACCGGGATTCGAACTCCAGTCTCCCACATGTGGTGGTGGTTTCCTGGTGGGTAGCAGTGCTATCCACTGAGCTACACCAACCACGATCATGTTTACAGTGTCTGAGATTTTGTAAACACTGTTACAAATAAAACACTCAAAAAGAAAAACACTGTTATATAGATGGATAAATGTGAGGTCATTAATTAAGCCACTTATAATTAGTGATCAATTCTGCTTCTCACTGTATCAAACCACAGAAATGCACAATCAAAGCTGGGTTGGGTACTGTTCACACAAGTGATGGTACAGGTACTTAAAATTCAGGACTAACAACCACTAGTACTGGTTTATACTGTACTTTCACTGTAATAACAAAATGTCCTCCAGTCTGTCATCTGTGCATACCATGAGCACACTCTTGTGTGTCTCTGAGACAGCACGTGTGATATGCTTCCTAGAATCAGCAACAGTGATTGTCATTAGATTTACTTGGATACACAAAGCGAAAGTTCCAATGTGCTTTTCCACAGTGGTTTACTTTACTGGAGAGATACTTTTCTAAAGTTGTTGGTGAAGTTGTTAATTCCTTATTTGAAGTTTCATCAATCCGTGAAAGATTTAACAATGGCTGCACGCATGCTGCTAATGTATTAAAATTTTATACTTTCCAGCTTTAGAGATATTTAGTGTTTGACTAGGTGTCTGTTCAGGTTAGATGCGTTTCATCTGGCAGTAATATTGATAGGTTCAGGCTTATTCATGATGAATAAAACTGAGCTGTTTATATTGCCTGCCCAAATTGAGTTTTCAGATTTGCTCAGAAGTAAAAATAAATAAATACATTTGATCCATTTGTCTAAGCTTCTAAGAGGAAATAAAAGCAAGGTTTTAGCTTACTGTGGTTCTTGAGAAGAACATGCCTCTTTGCTTTTGGCCATCTGCCACATTTCATATGCAAAGACTTTTTAAAACCATAAGCATGACCTGGTTAGTCATTCCCATCACAGTGTTGAGTGGTATACTTTGATCTTGATAATAGCTTGTTAAATGTACTCTGAGGTAAATGGGTGACAGCATCTGCTCCTCTTTAATACTATTACATAAGCTTAGACACTATAAAATGGCACACTTTTTGTCCATTAAGTCCTATTAGTTTTGAGGAGTTACTTTTTGTTCTTTTTCCCAATATCTTTTTCTTCTTCTTATTCACTCCATCTTCCTGCCTCTCTCACCCGATTACTCTCTTGCTCTCTCTCTTCCTCCTAATCTCCTTCACTCTCACTTCCCATCTTCCTCTCTTTTAAATTTCATGACTCATCTCTCAATCTTGTTCTTAGTCCCTTTCTTGCTCTCCTTCTCTTCCTCACTATCACTTTATCTCTCCCTCTTTTTATTGTCGTCTTTTCCTCAGTTTGTATTAGTCCATTTGAATTTGATTATTTATTGCTGAGGAGTACTGTTTTTGGAGCAACAAGCAGATTATGGCATTTTTCCATTTGATGACAACATACTATAAATTGGAGTACAATTTTCAGCGCACATGTGCAACCTTTAGAGCCAGTTTTGCGAGATGAAAAATGTGCCATTTTGTATGGATCAAAGTAAAGACATTTTACACCACTAGCTCCTAAAACGACACTTGAGAGTAGATCACTTACTCCAGGCCAGTGAATGTCAGAAGACCAGAACGTCCAAAGATGAATGATGCTGCTATTACTAAAACACTAATCGTTGGTTACAGATTACATATAACTACTGTCTTTCTCTCTGTGTTTATTTCCTTCTTTCTACATAAGTATTTGTGTTAAAAATGCGCAGGTACTTTCTTGTTACCGTTTTGTCAGTGACTAGCAACCTGCCTGAGATTTGGGTTTTTGTTGGTATCAAATTGGCTATTTGGAATCCTGCAATATTACTATTTTGAATTTAGGATTATTTAGGAAATTAGTTTTAAAATGCATTGTACATCTTATCTTGTGAAATTTGTGCTAATCTTATCCACGTCAAGGGAGCATAATGGGCTGTGCCCATGTTTAACTGGGGCAGTAGGCCAAAAAAGCTAACAACATGGAACTTGTTTTTTATCCTGTAGTAACTATAAAATGGGCAAAAACTTTTTTTGGTTAAAACCAAGCATTTAGGGACAGACAAATGTTGATGAAACGTGGAATGAGGAACACACACAACAACGTTTTATGTAAGCCTTCACATCATGAATGCGCAAGCAAGTTATTAACAGACACATTAGCAAAAGAAACATGGACATTAAACAGCATGCCATTTTGGAATCTACCACTACAAAATAAGCAATAATAAATTAGCTGTAAGTAGGTTGGGCCTACAGCTGCCTCTTATGTGTATATATATTCATCATTATACAGAATTAGATTTAGTATAGTACATTATAACCACTGGGTTGATGAATGTATAAGTTGACCAGAAGTTCTGCATAATGGCCCTTTTCTAAAATATACCCTAACATATGCAAACCAGTGGCAACGGCAACCAGAATAAAATAAACTGGTGCAGTTTATAATAACTTTTTAACCTTTTTTTTTAAGGCGATTACATCCAGTTGTTGTTGTTCAACTAGAGAATTATTCAGGTGCTCCCAGATGTTTTTGAACCAAATAGCAGCTCTCAGAATTATTTAAAAGAAATTTACTAACTCGTGACGCCAGGTGCAATCTGTAATAAGTTTTCTGGAAATAAGTGAACTAAGATTCTGGCTAGCTAGAAATTCCAATAAATTTAGAAACTTGTATATTGTCTATGTCTGGGGTTAAGACAGTACTGTTCTGTCATTAGAGTGCTGCCAAATTGTTAGGAACTAAGTCAAATAAGCCTTAAAGCCTGGTCACTAATGCCCTACAACCACTGTGTAGAAGCATGTGATTTTTAGAGTTGTGCTACAATCAAAAATAAATCTTTCTTGGCTTGTAAGTGAATCAGTAACTATAAGCGAGGGACTTGGTTATGTTATTGTGTGCGACTGCTTGTTACTGGTGACTAGCTGTTATTTAGCTTTGTTTCTCATGGTACCAATGAAATAACATGCTGAATATTATCTTGTATTTGATGCCAGTGATTTTTAGAGTCCTTAGCATATAGTCTTCGTCTTCTTATTCTTCTTCACTATAAGACTATAAGTGATTCTCTAAGGACAAGTTGATACATCAACATTTATGGACGCAATTCAGTTTCAGTAGGCGTTTGACAGGCTTAACAATAACCAATCAGCATGAAACCTAAAATGTGTGTTTACAGAGATACCTTCTAACAACCAGTGAAGTTGCATATGATTTGGCCAATAGGGGGTGCTCCTCATAAAAATAGTGTATATTACACATTACTTGCACATAATTCTACTTGTGGGTAAAATATAATTTTTTTTAGCATCAAATAGTGCAGTATTCTGAGCAAGTTTGCAATACAAATGCATAAAATGTTTTTACACTTTTTGTGCCATCTTTAACTGTTTGCGAACTCCACTTTTCAAACTAGTTTTGATCCTACCTTCTCAGCCTTTACTCAGCTTAACTTAATATTTCATAGGCATGTAGGAACTAAGGCTGTAAAAATGTACAAATATTGGTGCAGATTGAACCTTAGGGGGCACTATAGCATTTACAAAGGCTTTAAAGCTTTCAAAAGCTTATTACTATGTTATTACACACTTTATAGATAACTTTTGGTGTCCTTTAATTCAGTTCTCAGTCCTGGGCAGCTTTGTAATTACGTCAATGCATTTCTTCTTTGCTATTTTGATCTATTAATTTAAACACTACATCTTATAAAACTAAGGTCAAAAGGTCAATCTTATTAAAACGTGGTATCCATCTTTGTCTAAGGCCCCTGATCAATGATTTAAACATTTCAGTCCTTTCTGACATCATCTAACAGCATTAACTTCACTTTTCTTTGTCACACTAACCCCTTATAAATTGGGTGTGACAAAATCATTCATATCAAAGGGTTATACTTTGAAAACCAAACAACACTGCAAATACAGCTGTTTCAGAAACTGACCTGTTTGTCGTATAATAGCATGTACTTATATAATTGATCTCTTTAACACTTTAATCCATGCTCTAATTGTCTGTACACATGAGCCTCAGCTTATATAATGTGAACACTGCTTATTATTTATGGCAAATGATCAATAATCTAAACACTTGGATCCTTTCTGACATGGTCTAAGGCTTTTAATCGCACTTGTGTGTGCCAGTATAGCACCTTATGATATAAGGGCCTGTGCACATAAACCTCAGCCTTTATAATGCTAATAGACCACTGCTCATTATTTCGGGCAAATGAAAGCCTTTTGATAAAGTCCCACTTCCTTTAGGTTTTGCCTCTCTGTCTGTAAACAAGGTCCAAACTGCTTTAGGCCTTGTGAGGCCTCGCTGGTCCAAACGGCCTCAATAGACACATACATACTAGGACCCGAATTGCTGCTTGCACCTATTATTTATTTATTTTTGTAACTTTTCCTTTTTTTATTTGCAGGCATCAACTCCAGTTAAAACCAACCTTTACCACCATTAGTCATCCCTCCATGTACATGGAAAGGCAAAGTTGATACCATGGCCCAGATTTCCAGTAGCAATGGGTATAAGCTGGACAGCCCAGCCTCTCCAGTGGGGGCTCGGTCCAAGGCAGTGGTGGGTAAGGAGGAAGCTTTGCGTATGGAGGCTGAGGCTTTGGCTAAACTTCAGCGCGAAAAGAGACAGACCTTTTCTGCCCCTGCTTTGTGCACTAAAGCACTCCCTAATGCAGGAGCATCCACAACCTCCACCAGCCGGCCAGAGAAAGATCTCATTGTCTTCCCTGAATCAGAAGCCAAGAAGAAGGAAGAGAAGGATGCCTTTGCAAACATTGATGTTAACAAGTTGACCGATGAGGAACTGGAGAAGCTTCTTTTGGATGACAACTTTGGTGTGAGCAAAGTGACCAGGCCCTCTTCTCTGCTGGGCTGCAATCTCAGTGCTTCGTACCCAGGGGGGCAAGCATTCAATCCATCTTCGTTCCACTGGACACCCACTCCACTTTCTACTCCATCAAACTCGTCTTTGTCTACACCAACACACCCACAGGCTAATGTCTTTCCCTCAGCACCTTTCCCCAAGCCTACTTGCTCATTTCAGAATGGATTTGCCCCAAGCATGCCACCTTTTATTTGCCTTCCTGCCCAGCAGGCTCCCTTCCTCTCTTTTCCATCCATCCAGCCTCCCGGTCCTGTGGTCTTCCAGCAGCCCACAGTAACACCAGAAATGGCTAAGCTTTTTGATAAGATTGCCAGCACATCAGAATACTTGAGGAATGGCAAGTCATCCAGCATGGATCCAGACTCTACCACTATCAAGTCCCTGGAGCCTGTGCCCCAGCCCCCTGAGCCACCTAGCATCAACCGCTTTGATTGGCTGGATCTGGACCCTCTCAGCAAACGTCGAGTAGAGGTTGAGGAAACACTCACCACACATGGTGAGACTGGAACAGAGGAATTTACACCTGCAGGGGATCCCTGGGATGCAGTGCTGCGAGACAAGACTGAAGTCACTTGCAGCAGAAGTCCTTTAACGCAAGTGGAAAACCAGCACACTGTGCCATCTCAGCAAAGGAGAGCATCCACAGGCATGGCCATTACAAAGAGCCAGTCACTGAACATTTCTGCTACCCCATCTCAGGTAGGAGAACCACTTATGCATGAGTTGAGTATCATCAGCATAGCAGTGATAAGAAAAAACAAGAAGAAGTAAATTACTTTGCCAGGAGAAAAAGTCTCCCCTTGAGGGAGAGCCTGTGTGGAGCAGACGTGGACCCTTTCCATGTTACCTGATAGTGGCAATTCTCCAGACAGGACTCAAACCACTTCCATGCAGTGCCTGTGATTCCAAGATCGATAAACACTGACAGGAGGATCTTGTGGTTCACTGTGTCAAAGGCTGCAGATATCATAACTGAGGACAGTTTGGCTGATCTTGCTGTCTGAAGCCTCTCAGTCACTAATTAACATTTGCTTGTCAGCAAACAATGCAAAATTAATGTTTCCATCAGTCCGAGATATTAAGTTAGGTAGATCGGAAATCGGATGATTTAAAAAAAAAAAAAAAATATATATATATATATACATATATATATATATATATATATATATATATATATATATATATATATATATATATATATATATATATATAATTATTTTTTTTATTTATTTATTTAATAAATACTTCATCACTGTGAGCGTGCTCTGAAATAGAGAGAAGCAAACTGCCTGGAGAGGCTTGAAACCTTAGATCCGGCTGGTCATGAGAGACAGGTGCACATGGTAACATTAACTCAAGACTGAGTAACCAAGGTCCGGCACTTGCGTGCCTAAGTAGTGTGAGCTGCAGGTATTAGCGTTTGCTCCTTAATTTGCTCATTGATTGCTCTTTGAATGAGTCTTTCATCATGCCGCAGTTATATGCGCTTGTTGTTTGAATTTTAGATTTGGTTTGATGAAGCTACTAGAGCCAGTCCAAAAACCATTTTTGGAGATGACGTATCGACCATCACATCAGGGTCTGAGCATTTACGGCATTGGCTTAGGCTATTATCTAAGAACTATAGGAAAGAGAAGGAAAAATGAGATTTCCCTTTGTGGATCCCCTTGATACAGGCTTTGGATTTTATCGAGTGTGTTTTGCTATTAACCCACAACTTCATACTCCTGTTATTAGCTGTTTAATATGCTGCCCAGCTTAAGTGACGATACATAGTCTTAGATGGCTGTCTTCGTATTCGCTGGCTAGCTATTTTTCTTCATCAGCTCTTGTCAAGCAAACAAACTAGACAACTGAAAATTACAATGTGGCTTGATGGCAAGAAACACAGTAAAAAACCCATAGTCTGTACCAAGGACAAGTTTGCAGTTTGCTAGTGGGTGCTAATGTTTGCTAACAAAGTAACATTAGAGACCACTGGCATCAGTCTTTTTCTTCATTATTTTAAAAATTGTTACTCAGCTTAACAACTGTAGTAATGTCATATCTGTCAAATCACAAAGAAAGTGAAAGAATGATAACTGAAGTTTTTTTGGACGAGAGCTTTAGCCACTGCATTATCCAGCTTAATCTTGGTTAAAATTGTTTTGTTTTTTTGTTAAAATTGGGTTTGCACTGTATAAATATTATACATACTAATGTTAAACTCAGTGGAAAAAAAAGAACGTCAAATAGATTGTTCATTAAAATTAGCAGAAATATGGCATATTTAAGGCATAATTTCAAAATTGACCCGTGTGTTCAAACATTTGCCTGTGACTGGATGTTATGTCATTACTTTGTCTTCTTTCATTTCCTTATCTGTTTGTTTTGCAGGTCTGTAAGGGAGACAGAAGTGCACTCACAAAGTATGCCACTTTACAAGTAAAGGAGGCCCAGAACCTTGAAGTCATAGCTTTCTGTGAAGACGTTGCAAAGTAAGTCATGTGGTGTGAAAGAGGAAGTGTCTGTGAACAGTTTATGTTTGTCATTACATCCGTATGAAGTTTACACACATGTGTATCTTCACTAAGGCCGTGCGAGATACGCTCTTGTAGCTTATGTGTTATCATGTTGACAGCTGTAATTTAACATGCTGGGCTTTTCCCTCCAGTGTGAGGAGTAAAAAGCCATTTAAAGCCTAGTGCAAAAGATATAAAATGCTGACTGTCCACTTTTATGTAACAGTTTTTTTTTCTTTCTTTCTCTCTGTTGCAGACTAAGGTCAAAGTTCAATCATGATAACCTCTCTACCAACCCTGGATATGCTCTCAGCCCAGTAATTTCCCAGCGGGATGTAGGAGGAGACAACAGCAGTAGTGTAAAGGTCTCCATTGAGATATCGGACTCTCAGCAACCTGTGACTTTCACCTGTGATGGTAAAAGTCCTCTTTTTGAGATTTTGTCTCACTCAACAGCACAAATAAACAATAATTTTTTCCCCATCTTTTTCATCTTAAATCAGTTCATTTTGGCTATTAAGTGATTTAAGTTTAGGTTAGCATTTGGTAGCATGAAATCACTTACATCATTAGGGCAAAATAAAAGCAAAAGTGTTGGTTTTGTGGACACTTTCAAATGCCATCAATGCATTTAACTCCAGAATTAACACACATTTTCAACCGAATGTGAAAAAATTACCATTTTAAGCCTGTATCAAAATGTTTGTGTATTATGTTGCAGCAATAGCTACTAAAGTTAGCCATCCAGCCTTGTACTATCACTTTGCACCTCAAGAGGAGTTAGTTACTATACCATCCTCTCCTATCAGTCCAACAGTTAGATCATTTAAAGACAGTTAGCCAGAAAAAGAAGAATAAACACAATCGTGGCTAAAGCTCCTGCCAAGCAACCATCGTAGCAACCTACACCATCTGTTCATATTAAGAAGTGAAATAAATAGAAAAGTTAGCATGTTTCTGAACACCACATGTATGTACATTAATTATCTTATACATTTTGTATAAGGTATTTAATATAAAAATTTTTACAAAAAGAATTTCTCATAATAAAATGCATTTTATTTTATTACGTTTTTACCTTCACATATGCCTGCTTGGTAACAGATTCAAGCATTTTAAATAGTCAGTTAAATAGTCAGCCTTTAGGCAGCCTTAGGGTGAGGTACCTTTTCTGTGACATGCTCCTTCGACTGCTATTGCAGTTCGTTTTACTATAAGAATTTTCATTCTATATGTTTTGCATTTAAAACAAAGTATTGAAATAAACACCAATCACTCGTTAACTAAAAGATGAAAGTGGAGGTATTGGTAATCTAAGCAATTTGAACCTTACCCAGGCCTGTGTGTTTGCATTGTCATGCTCCTGTGAAAGTGATTTCTAAATAAAATCTCAAATGTGAAAGTTGTCTGCGACCCAGGGAAAACCCCTCCACTGTGCTTTTGAAAGATGGACCACGTTCTCTCTTCACATAGATGCACATAGCTAACACAGTGTCTGCTCCACAGATTAATTCTCAAGCCAGGCTTCCTGTGGTCTTTTATTTGTCTGCTCAAATGATTTTAGCTTAGGTCTCCTATCGAATGACGATGAAGATTCGTGAAAAAAAACTCATTTCTACCTGCAGTGGCCCTGGCTAACGTCCTTGTGAAGGGACTGTGTTCTGGATACCCTCTCCTTTGTGTAGCAGCCATAGCTGTCTCAGTCCTGGCAGAAAATCAAGACTGGTCTTTTGTGTTGGATAATTTGTCTGCTTTGTTGCTGCTCATGCCTGCGTAGTTGTTTTTGTCCTGGATAAGGCCAAAAAAACCTACATTGAAGGTGAAACTTGTGGTGTGCAGAGAATTATTTTGTGGCCTAGACTGGTTTCATAGCTGTTGTTTGAGGGAGTCTCTTACTAAGAAACAGTTGCATCACTCCTCCTTTAACTCATTCTAGTCTTTGAACTGATCTTGATTGTGTTTGCTGCCCCAGTTTGTTTGGTTTAGATTCTGAGATTTGCCACAGTGGAAAGCCAAGCCTGTGACAATGAACTTCAGTACCTTTTTTTTTATTATTTTTATATATTTTTATTTTTTTTATCCTCAGTGTCATTTGTCTATGTAATTGTTAAGTCAGATCTTCTGCACTCCAGTAGGCTCAATCATGCTGAGTCCTGACAAGATTGTTCGTTCTTGTCTGCTGATTGCATTTTTAGCATTTAGCTGACACTCTTATCCAGAGCGACTTACAAGGTCAATGATTTTACAGGTAGGCCAATTTTTTTTGCCCAAGGACTCTTATTGCTGTAGAGCAGCATAGTCACCCAGATCGGGATTCGAACCCCAGTCTCCCACATGTGGTGGTGGCTCCCTGGCACGTAGTGGTGTTATCTGCTGAGCTACACCAACGAGAGCCAGAATTCGACGTGAGGCTTCACTCATACTGTTCTGGACATACAGTGCTAGTGTGAATTTTAGACCTTCTGCTGCTCCTCCCTTGTGACTTAAACCTTTTTTTCTGGTTTAGGCCTTACTTTTTCCCACCACATCACAATTGCGTGTCCCTGTTGTGACAAGCGAACAGCTTGGTGCGCATTCAAGCAATAGGAAAAAAAAAAAAAAAAAATCATCCGTCGTTTGTGCCGACATCCCACATTTCTTCAAAGCTGCACTAGAGCCAGCAGTAATGGAGTGTGACCTCCAGAGCTTTTTCTGGGCTGAGAACCAGACATAAATGACAAGAGTGAGACCATGCCTAGGCTGCTCAAACTTAGTCCACCTAAAGCTCAGTGCTTTAAAGGTTTCTCATTCCACAAAGGGGTCGGGGACCTGTTATTGCTGAAGTGCCCTGTGGTGATGGCAAGAAAGACTCCCAGGAATTAGTTTGTGAAGATCAGCTTCACTGGTGTCAGGTTTTGTTATTTTTAAGGTAATGTGGTAGTGATTAAAATTGTTTAAGACAAATTCCAATTCCACACGTGTAAGTTTGTTTTAGTCTTTCAGATGGTAAGGATTTGTACTTGGGTAAGCACAGCTGACCTTTATTATTGAGGTCATGCCCTTAGAGCAGCCCTGGAGAAGTGGTTTAAACTTTCTTTAAGGCCCTTAGAAATTTTAAAGTTGATAAATAACAGATCTTAGCACATGAGAATGAGTAAGTAATGAAACGCAAGTTGCTCCCAGACGGTAATGGAAAGCATGGATTTTTTTATACTGTAACAAGGCTTTCTTTCATGTAGTGTAACCATTTTTACTCAAGCTTATACACTGTGACTTTTAAAGTACCCACATTTTGTATTTCAGTTATTACTGTATTAGAAATGTACTGTTACATGACATATTAGTAGAATTTGACTCCCGCTGTCACTCAGGAATGAGGATGCGCAATGATCAGCCATAGCATTAAAACCACCTCAATGTATCTACACTCTATTTTATCTGTCCACTCACCACATAGGTGCACCTTGTAGTTCTCTGTAGTCAATCTGTTTCTGCATACTTTATCCCCTATCCCCTTTCCTTTCCAGTGGTCAGGAACCCCACAGAACCACCACAGGGAAAATATTATGTGGGCGGTGGATCAGTCTCAGCACTGCAGTTTTGTGTTGTGCTGGTGTGAGTGGATCAGACACAGTAGCACTGCTAAAGGTGTAAACACCTCAGTCTCACTTCTGCACTGAGAACAGTCCACCAACCAAAACTGTCCAGCCAGCAGCATCCTATGGGCAGCGTCCAGTGACCACTCATGAAAGACTAGAGGATGACCAACAGAACATCTGCAGCAGCAGATGAGCTGTCGTCTTTACATTTACAAGGTGGACCAGAAAGTTTGGAGGGTCTAAAAGTGTAAAGTGAGTGGACACGGTGTTTAAACGCTCCAACAGCGTTTGTGTCTGATCCACTCACACCAGCACAACACTTACTAATTCACCACGTCATTGTCACTGCAATAAATAATCCACCACCCACATAACACCTGCTCTGTGGGGGTCCTGAGTAAAGAATAGAATAAAAGGGGCATAACAAAGTATACAGAGAATCAGATGGCCTACAGTCTGTGATGGACTACAACTGCGAAGTGCTCGTGTATAGTAAGTGGAGCTTATAAAATGAACAGTGTAGATACAAGGAGGTGGTTTTAAAGTTATGACGGGTGTAAATATGGGTGGGTGTAAATATTATTATTATTATTATTATTATTATTATTATTATTATTATTTTATTAACTGTTTTAAAGTTGTACATTTTTGCAATTTCACTGTTATGTGATGAAATATGGTATTAATTAATTGCTGATGACCTGCAAAAAGCAAAATAATCTGCGACAAAGCCAATTTAAGCATCAGTAGAACTTGATGTGCACTTTTTGAGGAGTCCTAGGACGCATTCCCTTAAGGGAACCTCACAAATTTGGATTTGGCTTAGGTGTACCCTAGGCTGCTTTGCCGAAAATCTTGGCAACAGCAGATGTCCGGAGAGCCAGAGGAATTTACTCTTTGGAATTTCCCCAACTTTGAATTTACAGTGATATAGGGTTATAGTTATCCCTGTTCCAGTTACACATCTTTTAATTATAGTTTTCTTGGAGGTAGAGTTTGAAGCACTGCAGATCAGAGGAGACAGTCAGAAAGAAGCTAAACTGCTGAAGTTAAACATGAGGTGTATTAAGGTCAATTTTTCTGTCAACTTATTTTCTCTTCACTCTTATTTTTTCCTTCTCCACAAACACCTGCCCATTTCCACCTGGATTTCTCCTGTCTCTTTTTCTTTCTTTCTTCTTGTTTCTACATCTTTCTGCTCTTTCTCTGGTGTCTCTCCTTTCTAGTGAGTTCACCAGTGGAGCTGTTGATAATGCAGGCTCTCTGCTGGGTTCATGATGACCTGAGCCAAGTGGACATCAGCAGCTACATCCTCAAGGTCTGTGGGCGGGAGGAGGTCCTGCAAAAGTAAGTCCTTCTCATCTTGTTCCTCTATGCTCATTTTTACAGAGTTTACAAAGAAAGGCAAAGTATAATATATTTTTGGCTGAAAGTGTATAGGGCCAAACGAGGCAACACATTCATCACCTTGTTATGTATTAGCTGTCTGTGAGGTAGCTTCTAGAATTAATATTATATCTGGTTCCAAGTTTCAAGTGTCTCCTGATGACCTCTTTCCGATCTCTCATTTGTGATTTTGCAGATAATAATATTGTACAGTTCATGCTTACCAATTATTTTAAAATACAACAGTATCATCTCTTACTTTTCCTTTCCTTGGCTTTTCCTGCAGGTGGGTCACAAGTCAACTGTTTTTCAGTTTACAAAATTAATTAGAAAATTGTCTGTGGTTATTTAACATGGCAGGTAGAGATTTGGTGGAGAAAACCTTGGAGTATTCCTTTTGAAGACTCTGAGAGATCCACTGCAGTGCACTGTTTTAACTATTCTCTTTCTCGACACACCTGTTTCAGCTCGTTAACTGATTATGAAGCCCTTTATGAGCTGAATCAGGTATCCAGAGAAAATAGAGAAAAGTAGGGGTATTTTTAAACTCTGCAGGGTAGTTAGGTGATGGATTAAGAATTACTGCTTTAAAACATTGGATTATTGTAACCCACTCTCTCTCTTAGAATAATTGTTTAAATACATTTGAAGCTAATTCGTTATGTCTGGCCTTCACATACTTTTACATTTACATCAGTTGTCAGACACCCTTATCTCTTAATAATCCCTGTGCAGGGATTTGAACTGCTGTCAGTTTGCCCTCAGAATGTACAAGTCCACTGCTGGCGTCTGGTGTCTTTCTTTGATAAAAGGCGATTTTGTTTTTGTGTGCGTGCGTGTGTGCACATGAGCGTGCATGTGCGTGCAACTCTGCATAGTTTGACATTCTAGTTCTCCCATGGCTTTGTTAAACTCTCCTTAGCAAATAAACAGTTGTTTTTATATTTAGGAGATGTGGAAAAATCTATATATCCCTCCACCAAGAAAAGACAACACGGTGCTATGGGTCTGAAAGGTTGTGTAGCTATCAAATAGCTATTTAAAAGAAGGAAAAAGATAAAACATTTGCAGATCAAACAAAGAAACTCCTTGTGCTTTCAGAACAACAGATTGACCATCCCAGAGTCCAGACCTCAACACTGATAAATGTGATTGGGATTACCTGTATCATGAAAAGTTACAAACAGCTTCTTGGACTGAACTTTGGAGGTGTAGGCAGAAATTACTTGCAGATTTCTTTGAAACACTGAAAATAGATGTCCTAGCCACAAGCATAGCCATAATAAATACAGATTTACAGATTTATTTTTATATATAGATGTTGAGGCTTCTGAAAAATAAATAAATGAAAGTTGTCCTGGATAGAAGCGATACAAAGAATCTGGGAGGCCTACAACAGCTACGATTTGTAGACATTCATAGAGCATTAATGCTCTTCAGGAGTCATCCTGTTAGTGCCAGCACTAAATTGGGGCAAAGACAGCTAAACTGTAGACAGCAGACTTCTACAACTACTACTGCCACTCTGTGCAGAGATATGTGGCATGTGGCGTTATGAAAAATGGCAGCCCAACGCCATACTGAGAGACAGTACTTCTGTATGTATAGCTCAATAAATATTGCCCATATGAGTCCAAATTTATTAGCAGTTATTGTGGAAGTTATCCTTAATCTTCATTCCTAGCAGCATAGCAATCCATCATTTCTTCCTGGGTGCAACAAAAAAATTTTCCTGTGAAGTGGCAAAAAATTTAGACTAAATGTAACTAAACTATTTATGTTATGTTATGTCAGGGATTTAGATTCTTTGTTGACATTGGTTCTAGTAGTTGTAGCTTTTGCTACTTGATCCTACCTTGAAACTTCTCTCACTTTCTCAGTAAGCATAGCCTGGGCAGCCACGAGTATGTGCAGAACTGCAGGAAGTGGGAAACAGAAATTAAGCTGCAGCTCCTTGCACAGAGCACCATGAGAAGGGACCTGGCCCGAACGGTATGTCAGAGAACTCACAGATAGTATCTTGAGACATGGCAAGCCTGTGAGCGTGGCACATTTAGAACAAATTTTGTAAAGTGCTGTATGTGTACTGTGACTGATCAGCTGTTTTAACTGGTTTTAAGCTAGATTTCTTCAAATTAGCTCTTTTTCTACATGTGTGCCAACAGGCTAATGATGACACCTCTCCCATTGACTTGGAGAAATACCTAAGACATATCGAGAGGCCATTTGAGGAGACAGATACAAGGTAAGAGTTTGTCTTGTCTTATCTTCACCCCTTATAAAATTCTATGACACCCAGGACCAGTCTTTGAAGTCACTGGTCCTGCATGTTGACTGCATGTTGACTTTATGCATGCTTATATTATCTTTTTTTTTTTTCTTCCAGAGAGAGCCTTGGTGAATATTTAGAGATGTATAACAATCAAGTTAACACCTGCCTTCAAAATAAGGTACGTAGTTATGCTTAAACAAAATTGCAAGCCAACACCTCAACAAGTTCACCAAAAAACGTATGTGGTGTCCCTAAATGTGTGTATGTGTAGCAATATATGTTTCTCTCATTAGAGTACCCAGTACAAAACAGTTGATCGAGTTATCCAGGCTGTTAAAAATCTGTGTTGTGCTCTGGGTGAGGTGGAGACGCCAGCCATCACCGAAGCTGTAATCGGACTAAAGCATTCGGTCAACCTTGCTCAATTCCGTGCTCCAGAGGTCAGAACACATAACATAATTGTACATATAGATTTCCATGCGCAGTTGCTACATAAACAATTGCAATTTATGCCATTCTCTTAATTGACAGACTGGTCCCAAATCCGACATTTCTGCTGATGGTAAGTACATTTTTTGTAGTGATACTGGGTAAGACAGGAGACACTCTACATGCAGTATCTCCATAAATGATGTGGTTTACTTGGTGTTTAAAAATGTTTAGCAACAAAAATATACAGTGCATAGACAAATATACAAATAGACAGTGCTGATTTTAATGGTATCAGTTTTATATTATATATTTGATTGAAATGGTAAAATGTCTCATTCTGTACGTCCAGGTGGCATCTTGTGTCCATTTACAATGTTGTTCTCTATGTATAGGTTGTTTGAGCCTGGTGGAGGAGCGTATGGAGGCCCTAACAAATGCTGTGTGCCACTTGGCTATGCTATACCTGCGCTCCTTTTGCCCAGCCTCCCCTGATTATGTGAAACAGGACTCTGAAGAAGACAGGAGAGACAGCAGGGAGGCTTGTGGAACCACAGAGCATGTGCAGTTTACTGTCTATGCCATACATGGAATTCCTGATGCATGGGTCAGCAGGTAAACCAGCTTCTTGTTTAATCTTTTGTGTAATTCATCAAAAATGCATAGATATTTTTAAGTTAAAACAATGCAAACCCCCCCACCCCTCCCCAAACAAAATAATAATAATAATAAAGTAAATAAAATTGCTTGTTCTTTAGTGTACAAAAGTAGTATGTGAAAAAAGTTGTAAAAGCCAACTTACTGTTCTTCGTAATCTTCTTATTAAGTTGGCTTGTAAAAGGTGGTAGGGAGTTTAAGGTGGTAGTAGGGAATTTAAGGTGGTAGGAGTGAATATAAGGTGACAGTGAAGTTAAGGTGGTAAAGGAAAAAGAAGTGACAAGGAATTTATGGTGTCAGGGAATTTAAGGTGGTAGGAGTAAATTTAAGGTGGAAGTGAATTAAAGGTGGCAGGAAATTATTTAAGGTGGCAAGTAATTTAAGGTAGTAGGGAATTTAAGGTAATAGGGAACGTAAGGTAGCAGGGATTTTAACGTTGCAGTGAATTTAAGGTGCCGAGAAATTTAAGGTGGTAGAAGTGAATTTAAGGTGGCAGGATATTTAAGGTGGCAGTGAAGTTAAGGTGATAGTAGTGAATTTAAGGTGGAATGGGATTTAAGGTGGTAATGTATTTAAAGTGGTTTCAGTGAATTTAAGGTGGCAATGAATTTAAGGTGGAAGTGAAGTTAAGGTGGTATGAGTGAATTTAAGGTGGAACTGACGTTAAGTTGACAGTTAAGGTGGTATGAGTGAATTTAACGTGGCAGAGAATTTAAGGTGGAAGTGAAGTTAAGGTGGTAGGAGTGAATTTAAGGTGGAACTGACGTTAAGTTGACAGTTAAGGCGGTATGAGTGAATTTAAGGTGGCAGTGAAGTTAAGGTGGTAGGAGTTATTTTAGGGTGGCAGGAAATTTAACGTGGTAGTGAAGTTAAGGTAGTATGCGTGAATTTCAGGTGGAAATTAATTTAAGGTAGGAGGGAATTTAAGGTGGTAAAGAATTAAAGATGGCAATAAGTTATTTAAGGTGGAAGTTAAGTTAAGGTGGTAGAAGTGAATTTAAGGTGGTAATGTATTTAAAGTGGTATGAGTGAATTTAATGTGGCAATGAATTTAAGGTGGAAGTTAAGGTGGTAGGAGTGAATTTAAGGAAAAATGGGATTGAAGGTGGTAATGATTTTAAGGTGGTGTGAGTGAATTTAAGGTGGAATGAGATTTAAAGTAGTAATGAATTTAAGGTGGCAATGAATTTAAGGTGGAAGTGAAGTTAAGGTGGCAAGAGTGAATTTAATGTAGCAAGAAATTTAAGGTGGAAGTGAAGTTAAGGTGGTAGGACTGAATTTAAGGTGGCAATGAATTTAAGGTGGTGAAGAATTTAAGGTGGCAGTGAAATTAGCAACCACTTGGGATACCATAGCAACCTTCTAGCAACACCATAGCAACCACCTGGGATACCATAGCAACTGCCTAGCAACGCCTTAGCAACCAGTTGGGATACCATAGCAACCGCCTAGCAATGCCTTAGCAACCACCTGGGAAACCATAGTAACCATCTAGGATATCAAAGCAATGACCTAGCAACACCATAGCAACCGCCTAGCAACGCCTTAGCAACCAACTGGGATACCATAGCAACCGCCTATCAAGGCGTTAGCAACCACTTGGGATACCATAGCAACTGCCTAGCAACACCTTAGCAACCACCTAGCAACACTATAGCAACCACCTGGGATATCATAGCAACCGCCTAGCAACACCATAGCAACTATCTAGCAACACCATAGCAACCACCTGGGATACCATAGCAACCACCGGGATACCAAAGCAACGACCTAGCAACACCATAGCAACTACCTGGGATGGCAATAAGTTATTTAAGGTGGCAGGGAATTTAAGGTGGCAGTGAAGTTAAGGTGGTAGGAGTGAATTTAAGGTGGAATGGAATTTAAGGTGGTAATGTATTTAAGGTGGTATGAGTGAATTTAAAGTGGAAGAGAAGTTAAGGTGGTAGGAGTGAATTTAAGGTGGAATGGGATTTAAGGTGGTATGAGTGAATTTAAGGTGGAAGTGAAGTTAAAGTGGTAGGAGTGAATTTAACGTAGCAGGAAATTTAAGGTGGAAGTGAAGTTAAGGTGGTAGGAGATCATTTAAGGTGGCCCTGAAGTTAAGGTGGCAGTTAAGGTGGTAGGAGTGAATTTAAGGTGGAAAAATTTTTTAGGTGGCAGTTAATTTAAGGTAGTTCAGCTTTTTAAACGTTTCAACTTAATAAACATCCTCACCATATCATACATATGTTCAGGTGTGATATGTTTCAAAGCTTGGTTTGGCCCAAAATCCCTGTAACTGATAAGTGGCTAGACATTTGCATTTTATGCAAATTAGAAAAAGATCTAAGTGGGAGGAGCTTAATGATCCAAATTGTGAATTGATAAATTATAAGCCAAAACGTGTTTTGGTCTGGTATACCGCCGCCCTGTGGCCAGTCGGTGCCTTTTTTTTTTTCCCTCATTTCACCCGTAGTCTACCTTCATTCTAAGTTTGGTTTTTGTGGACCTTACGGCCTTTGCTCCCCAATGCATTTCAGACGAGAAAAGGAATAATGATAATAATAAGAAAAATCCTAATAAATTTCAAATAGGATAGCACTATGTGCTAGGACCAAAATAAAAAAAAGTTTTCGAACTTAGATTACAGTCCCTACAACAATGGTGCATCAAGGTAGCTTTGTTAGTGTCCTTGCCAATAAAAGCCAAATGCACTCCTTCAACACTCCTTAACTACTCCTCTTAATTTTCCATTGTTCTGGAACAAGCTAACATTAGTGTTGACACACAGCTTATTAGGTCTACTGCTGCATGTCACATATTGTGGCGAAAGCACACAAACATACTGTACATGTGTCGAAAATATAACCCCTGCACTAAACTTTATATGATTGGTCCTTCATCCCTCATTCCAATGCTGCCACGTCTCACAAATAATGCCAATCTGATGCTGTGCCATTAAGGAGAAATTTACTACTAATAATGCCGGCATGGTAACAGTGCAGTAAACAGTGGGGCTTATCTGCTGTTGCTAAAATGGTCTTAGGCTACTGATTTCCATTCTGAGCTGCAGAGCTGGATAGAGTTCCTGGGGTGTGGCAAATGTGCAAGGTCATACTGTGACTCTGCTGATGGCTTTTAGATGCTGGACTCTCCTAGAAATCCAAATTAAAGGGCTGCTTGTTACTTACAGACTTTTTCCCATAAGGCTTTTTCCACCATGCCTCATCTATGGGTTATTTATAGCACTGAGTAACATTTCTATATGTCATATCAAAAGATCCAAAAATGAATGTCCCTAATCACAATGCCATGCATGCTACCAAAGGCATTTGGTTCACAAAGTTCTTGTAGGCATGCCGTGTAATGTGTGAGTATGAGTATGATCTGTGCATCGTTTTGTCATTTTTGTTCCAATTGTTATATAACATACTACACAAATTGGGGATTTCTTATAATCTCATAGTCTCATCTGTGCTTTATGTGCAGGCATTTAATTTGTCCCTTTCCTGTTCCTCTAGTTATGAAAAATACTACCTGATGTGTGCCCTGATGCACAACGGTCGAAATCTTTTCAAGCCTGTCCAGTCCAAGAAGGTTGGAACGTACAGGAACTTTTTCTATCACATCAAATGGGATGAACTGTAAGTGATTTGCCTCTTGAGCCAACCTGCATGACAAAAGCATTACCTGAGCTTTATGGAATTAGGAGAAGCCATGTACCTGTAGCCACAGGGTTGCTTTCTTTTCTCATGTTGGATCTTAATTCCTTTTTGCTCAGGATAAACTTCCCCATCTCTGTGGCTTTGTTACCACTGGAGACCATGTTGAGTCTTTCTCTCTATGGTGTTCTTAACCAGAACGCCAGCAACTCTCCTGATTCTAACAAGCAGCGCAAAGGGCCAGAGCTTTTGGGCAAAGTGACCATGCCTCTCTTTGACTTCAGGAGGTAAGGCACAAAGATACTCCTGTTTAGTGCTGGGCTTCAAATACTCATTGTTGTTTCCAAAGAAGTACTCAAACACTCACTCTCAAAATCAACTTTGGAACTAACCATATTTTAAGTATGTTAATGTTACTCATAATATTCAACATCTATTTATATATGTTATTCCAGTTTTAAATATGTAACGTAGTTGTGCACATTTATAACGTTGATGTACCGGAGTACATATTTTTCCAAACTGTTCTACGCAACTGCGAACTGTCAGTGGCAGTAAAAAGTCCTGCCCACGGTGCCATGCAAACAAACAAAAACAAAAGTGTTGTGGGCTGTGAACGATAAAGGGCTGTAAGCGATAGAGTATTACATATTAAATTCTTTTTAGGTGTTAATATATCAAGGAGGCATACTATAAATATATTTGTGGATGAATGTTAACATTCTTTTAACTGCCAAGTGTTTTATTTTAACAGTTTTACCAAAAAAAATCAATCTAATATTCTAATAATTCTAATTTTAATAACCTAATATTAGTCCCACTCATACAACTGTTTTTGAAATGTTAATTCTATAAAGCAACATTTGATTGACTGGGATTTAAGTCAGCTCACCAAGGGTAATTTGTAATGCATGAGAGGGTTATACTCTTTGGCTACAAGGTTATTAAACAGTCAAAAACTGTAGCCAAGCAAATTAAAGTTTCTTTGTATAGAAGTTGTATGCCAGTTTCTCAAACATTATTATGCTCTGTTATTTTAAGGAAAAGGGGCTAATATGAACTGTTGGGAGAATTGTGAACATGTTTAACATTAACTTTATCTTTGTTTTCTATAGCCTGATATTACATCCATTATTAAGTAAATGGTGTAAAGGAGTAAAAATTCTTTCTTGTGTTTTCTATTATTAATTATGTAATCCTTTTCTTTTGTAGGTTTGTTGTTTTTGCTTGTTGTGTGTGCTTTCTTGAATGTGTTTAACAGTTTTTGTTTTATATTTTTTTTGCTATTGTTTTCTGCTGCTTGGTTTTGTGTTGATTTGTTTTTTTTTGTGTGCTTAAAGCATAGTAGCTGATGAACGACTGAAACAGACTTTGTCATGTTTCAGGGTACTGTCTCGAGGAACAAAGCTGCTGTGTTTGTGGATATTTCCACAGTCTTCCCCCACTGGAGCTGCAATTAAGAGGAAGGACCTTGCAGAGAGAATCATACTGCAGGTAATCTGTCCTATAGTAATTGCAGGTCTGTTCCATAGTAAACCAGGTTTCTGTCCAAACAAAATTTGGCACAAAATAATGTACAAATATAGTCGCAAGTCGTGATTCATGGGGTCCAAACTGTCTTTGCAAGTTAGGTTGCACTGTTATTTTGTCTAAGGACATGCAGGTAAAGTTTTGTACATAGATGTGCGATTTGTAAAGTTGTTTGGTTCTCAAAGTTTACGCCTTTGATATGCATGCCATAATTGGGCCATTTGGACATACAGGAGGTCAGTGAAAGGGAGTCAGAATTGGTCAAAAAGTCACTTTTGCCTTCAACAAAGCTGTTTTGCTCAGATTGACCTTTGGATCTCTGAATAATAGGCCTCAGACGTTGAAAGAATCAAAGTATGTGAATGTAATATACTGTATAATAAATACTTAATTTTCAGGAATAGCTCCGACCAGTGGCCAAATCATATGAAACTTCTCTCTAACTTAGCAATTACCTCTATACGCACCATTAAAGTTTTATGATGATTGGACACTGTTAAGCCTTTTAAATGCCTGCTGAAAGTTGATTGACTAGTAGGGGTTGTAAAATTTGAATAATCAATTCGTACTTAGAAATTGTCTTGAAAGTGTCTCAAAGACGATGCTTGCGAAAATGCATCTCCATTGGACATACAGTTGCTGAGAAACAGCTATTTTGCCCGTATAGCGGCCCCTATGGATAAATGCAGCAAACTTGATACGCTACTTCAGAATCTAGTCCTAAACCTAATTGTCAGGTTTAAATTTCTTTGGATGAAGTGCTCTTTAGATCTTACAGATTTTTCCTGCACCAAATTTTCCTGACCAATCACCAAGGCTAAACTCATTGTGCTTTATAATAGCTCCCCCATAATAGGCCAATTACCTATCCACCCCTACCACAAAATCTGGGGAAAGCAAGCTGTATGGGATGGATTGTCACACAACACTATTAGGAACCTCGACACATCCATGCCAAGACATATGCATATTGTGCAAACATGACTGGCTGATGCCGTACTGAGAGACTTCTGTATGTGTAGGTCAAAAAGTTGCCTATATCAGTCTCAAGTTTTCAGCATTTTTTGTTTCTGGTAACTTTAATCTTCCTTCCAAATAGCATTGCAATCAGACACTTCCTTCCGGGTGCAGCTTTTTTTTCTTTTTTTTTTTACAATGAATCTATCTTTACAGAAAAGACAACTTTAGCTTAGTGAAGATGGACATTGTCGAGGTGGTGTCAAGGTTCTGATAAGAACCTAACCTATTTTGGCTCTGTGCACGGGCATCTACTTTGGGGTATGAACAACCCAACCTATTTTGACTGCATCTCAGAGCACAATTCCACTAAACACTTCTGGGAGCACACAGTGCAGAACCGTTTTTCAGCCAAGCTTTGGATTCAGTGTTTTGGAATTTCGAAAGCAGCCTTCAAAAACAACATGCCATGATAAGATCACCTTTAGGGCTGGTTCGTTCCAGGCACTAACAACCTGTGAAACCATTGCTGGAGTGTAGTGTAAGGGATATGGGTTTACTTACTTACTTACTTACTTACTTACTCAATCAATCAATCCTGTGCTTTGATTATAATTAATTATTAAGATATTAGAGGGTATAGTTTAGCTTATTTTTTTTAAGCACAAACAATCATTTCCATCTGATCCAATCTCAGGGTGAGAGTTCATTAATGAGACATCTAGTTATCTGCACCCTTGTCACAATATTGAGTCATGTATCCAAACAGGTTTAATAAAATCTATTTATTTATAGCAAATTCAGTAACAAAGTAAACAACACGTTAAATGATAAGTTGGAATAATATATGCATAACAGGAAGTCCAGATACATCACATTCACCTAAAGAGACTGCATGAGTTTACTGAAACTCAGAGGATGATATTTTGTGGAGAATGAAAAGAGCTGCAGCAATTATTCTAAAATCATTATATCAAAAAGCAGGACATCAATAAGCACAGCACAGAGGGGTGGACCACACAACTGCATTTTGGTTGTGTCACACTACTGGAAGCCCAAGAAGTGAAGTTCAGGCAGTGGGGGGCTGAATGCAGTTTGGCCTGTTTGGGAGAGGTGGTCTGTTGGCCCGTTAAGTGGGCTGGCATGCAGCCTTCATTCGCTTTGAGTTGGGCCTGTCCCTGCTCATGTGTTCTGGCGTCTGGCAGTTGGTGATGGCTTATCTGGTCTGTGACTCTGTAGTCAGGTAAGCGGACCTTGCGCTGACTACATCTTGATTTCTTTGGAGCGCTCTTTTATAGGGACTCTGCTTGTGACCGAGTCTGCTGGTCATCTTCTTAGCTGTGCTTGGAGTGCAGGAGCGTGGTCTTCAGCTTTCCTAAGATCGGTGTGAGCCCATGAGGGCTTTAAGCAAGCCTCAAGGAAAAATCAGAGAGAACTCCAAAAGCCTACTCAACAGAGAACTCTTAAAGAATTTTAAAAAGTTCTCAAAAGAGAACTATTCCTCCGGGTGTGACCTGAGTTTAAGTACAGGCCCCTGGAGGTGGAACTAGGAGGGGCCTGTAGTCACTTCCTCATGAATATGCATTAGTCTGCTATTCTTCCACCAAAGTGTCTTAAATATCCTCATACATTTGAGAATTTCAAAGCATTTCATGTGTAGAATGAATGCATATTATGGTTAACCAAAGTATAGAAAGAATAAAATAAAATAATCTAAAACCTTATACGTTCTATATATCCTAAGTTAGTACTTATTAGGTTAATAAGTATACCCACTTTGTATTAGGGTTTCAACCACGTATTATTCTTTAACAATCCTGCTGCTTAAGGGGTTACATGGGGGGGAAAAGCATAGAATTTAGTAACACAAACAGAGGAGGAGCAAATTAAAATCCGTGAGATAAAACATAATACATGTGAGCATGTTCTAAATCATGACTCGGTCAGCACAGTTCCAAACTTACATGTGTGAGATTACAACTACTTATGAAATGCATAAAATACTTATAAAAGCATGAAGTAAATACTAATACTGATTAAAGAAACTAGATCACAGTTTAAGAATCCTAACATAAAGAGAGAAAGACAACATATTCAAATGATAGTTTTAAAATGGACTGGGGCTGAATTAAAAGATGACATTTTAACATAACATTAACAACAACTAACAGAGCAATTCTAACATTGGATAGACATTTATTTTTTTGTTTTTTGTTTTTTGAGAGAGAGAAAATGCAGTTTCAGGAGGTTTCTTAAGATTTCTTAAGACTCTGTTTCTAGGGGCTCCAGAAAGTCCGGCGATGACAAACTGCTGAGTTTGCAAGTTGCCTACTTATCTTTGATTGCAAGGCAGGATGTGTCCTGAGAGGTACAGAGAAGGCCCCCTTTTCTCCTGGTCCCTGTTTTTAATTGACATCCATTAGAAAGGGAGAAGATGGTGGCCACTGTCTTTATTAATGATTTGTCTTCCATATCCATATTCTGTCTCAGGTAATGTATAAAATAACAGCCAAATCCTACAGTAGTGTTGCAAACAGAGTTTGGTATAAGCGTAAAAAACATTCACCATTGTGTATGCATTGTGGAGTGAAACAGAATCAAGAATCAACTTTTTGGGCTGAAATGATATAAGTTCGAAAAACCGTATTCCTTTTTCACATTTTAGCTTTAGCAATATTGTAACTTTTCCACTTCAGCCTAGCTTAAAAACTCTGGTTTTGTTATGGTCTTTTATCGAATTTTAGGTTTTTTGGTAAATGGAAAACTCACTTGTGCACACACATCAACTGAGCGTCAACTGTTCCCTGTGCAGGTAGATTTCCCGAGTCCTGCAGTAGATGTTCTCTATGTGGGCCCCCAGGAGGCCAAATGCCCTGACCCTCAGTCACTAGAGACTCCTGATCCAGACATGAAGAGGAAGCTAGAGAAACTCTGTGCACGGGCATCTACTTTGGGGTATGAACAACCCAACCTGCCTTGACTGTGATGTCCGTAAAAGAGAGCTTAGAACTGAATTTGGAGTTTGTTATATGCGATGTTGTGCAGTGTAGTGCAACATTGTATTCCTAAGTCTTATTATATTATCAAAATTCTAAATGTTCTGTTGTTTTCATATTTTCATTCACTGTTTGATCAGATAGCAGCATCATCAAGCTGAAGAAAAACATTAAGCCATTCTTTAGTGAAATTACTCTGTTGGCCAACTCACTTACCAAATGAATCTGATAGCTACAGCGTAGTAGATACAATCAGCTCTCCAAGCTCATCTGTTCTGTTAACTAGACGGTCCAGCTTTTTGGCTGCCTGGGTCCTGGTTTATTGGGTTTGTGTGTCAGCAGGGGAGCTTACTCACTTCTTTCCTCCCACAGACTGACACGAGCAGACAGGCAACTGCTTTGGAACCACCGGCATCACTGCAGGGGCCATGAACACAGCCTGCCTAAGATTCTAGCCAGTGCACCCAGCTGGGACTGGGGCAGCATGGCTGAGATCCAGGCACTTCTACATCATTGGCCTCCACTGTCTCCTGTCTCTGCCCTGGAGCTGCTTGACTCAAAGTACATATGCACAAGTGAAACTGAACCAGGAGTTTGGATGTACATCTTACACCATACAACGTGCTGCAAGATCTAAAAACACAAGCATCAAAATGAGACCGCTGGAAAGTCTCAAATGCGCAGCAAACACTGAAAACACATGCAACTTCCAAAACAGTTGCATGTGTTTTCAGTGTTTGCTGCGCATTTGAGACTTTGCAGCACGTTCGGTTAATGGTTTGCAAGCAGTCTCATTTTGATGCTTGTGTTTTGAGACTTTGCAGTGCTTTTTTAACTTACAGTGCTTTTGGCTTTCTCGGCCACCGTAGTTTTGTCAGTGCATCTGGTGCCATGCAACCTTTGAACCTTTCAACAAACAGCTTTTTAACATCCCTGCCACCATCATTCAAATTTAGTTCAAATTTAGTTCAACTGGAGTAGTGAATTCAGATCACCGTTATAACATGTTGTTGTTGTTTTTATGTTCAGTTTGTTTCTGATTATGTAATTATTACATTTACAGGTTTGCAGATACAGAGGTTCGCACCATGGCTGTGAGCTGGATTGCGAGTTGCAGTGATGATGAGCTAACTGACTACTTGCCTCAGCTTGTACAGGTAGACCTAGTGGCCAAATAATATCCTGTTTTCATTAGCAATACACTGATAACACTTTTGCACTGGAACTTACATGCAGCATCGGTATCACCAATGAGATGACAATCAGCAGTAAAAAATGCCAGTGGATAATTTTATAACAGCAGTATTTTGGCAGGGGAAATGCATCAAGTCCCTTTTTGAAAGGCTGACCTAGACTTCCTTCAGGAATCACTCACCTGCCACTTTGCAGTCATTTACCATTAATGTTAGCGCTCATCGCCAAGCTTTGGCTTTAGGTGTGATTTAGCTTTTTGAAAAGTATCTAGTAGTATCACTCAGGAGCAGGGTCTCTCAGTCTGTTGCTTAATCAAGCTGTAACTTGTTGCAGAGTTATGCTTCTTATGCTACAACAACAGTAATAACAATGATGGCAGAGTAGAACCGGAATAGCTTACCCACCTTTGCCTCGGTTTTAATGGCTTCCCAGCTTACCTTGAGCAGAGGAAAATGGGTTTGTGCAATTAGGATGGACAATATTTTAACAATCCAATTTAGAGAGTGAAGGCTTGGCAAGGATGATTTTCAGTGGTACTATGGACTTTGATGTAGCGGCATACCCATTGCTCATATATGTACTTTTGCCAGCTAGTTTCTTGGTAGCAAGCTGTTGTGTGTCCATGTTTATTATTTTGTAGATGATAGCTGACATTATTGTGCTCAGATAGCTTAAGGTAAAGACTTCTTCTTCCAAACAGAATACCTATTCTTTATTCAGCTTGGATGTGTGTTTGGTGTTCTTGGGCAATTTTGGGCATATCCTTAAATGTAGACATTCTTGTGTCATTTGGCATATTGTTTAATGGTGTGTGCTAAGCTGTTAGTGCTCAAACTTTGGTTATTTCTTTTTTTTATTCTTCAGGCACTGAAGTTTGAATGCCACCTGAAGAATGCTTTGGTGATTTTCCTGTTGTCCCGAGCAGAAGGCAACATCAATATTGCACACTACCTTTACTGGTCAGTACACAGTGCTTTGAAGTGTTTTGACAGCTTGTTTGCATTCAGAATAATACCTTAAAACACTGTATTTTGAAATTTAAGACCTTAAATTTAGACAAGTTATGAATGTTTGGCCCAGGCTGCTGAAGGATGCGGTGCAGGACCTGGCATTTTGTCAGCGCTACAGCCTTGTGCTGGGGGCGCTACTGTGCTTGTGTGGTGCTAGGCTGAGGGCAGAATTGGAAAAGCAGACAAGACTAGTGCTACAGCTGGGGGCCCTGGCTGAAAAAGTGCGGCAGGCCAGTAGCTCCAACCGACAGGTGAGAAGCAACTGCTAGATGTACATGCATGTTCTGTTCACGTTAGGCTTGTGTGATATTAATGTTTCTTTACAACTACAAAAAAAAAATTGTTTTGCATAATTCCCTATTTTTATTCAGTTATGCTAGAAGTATATGCATTTTTTTTAACAGAATTGTATTTACAAAGTTGTTTGGAATAGTCCAGTGCATGATGCGAATGCATTTGTTTGAGATTAGGTTTAATTTTGTATGAGAGACACCCAATTTTCCAAGATAGCGCCACCTAGTGGCCAAATCTTTTGAAATTTTACTGGCTGTTGAAAAGTCCCTCCAAAGACATACCAGTGAAGTTTCATGCTGATTGGTTAATGTTAAGCCTATCAAATGCCTGCTGAAAGCTGATTGGCTAATGGCATCCATAATTTTTGATGTATTAAATTGTCCTTAAAGATTCACTTATAGACTGTGTCAAAGATGACGCGTGTAAAGTTTCAGCTCGATAGGACTTACGGTTACTGAGAAACAGTTATGTAGCATTTATAGCGCCACCTATTGATGTAAATGCGCCAAACTTGATAAGCCACCTCAGAATTATATCCTGAACCAAATTCCAAAGTTTGAAATTTTTTGGATGAAGCATTTTTGAGTTACAGAATTTTTAATTAATTATGTATTTTCTCGATACGGTTCATTTGCATATGGCGGCTATCTTGTTTACAAAAGTCGAATGTTTTTGATGATTATAGATGGGTCAGGGTCTGGAGAATTTTTTGAGATTTTTTTCAGAATTTTTGGGCTTAAACCCTAAGACTAGTTCGCAAAAGTAGGTTTTGCATATTATGCTAATTAGAAAAAGATCTAAGTAGGCGGAGCTTAATGGTCCAAATGGCAAAGTGAACCTGGGAAAAATGTCATTTTGTCTGGCAAAATTTTGGTTTTGGAGTTATAGGCCAAAATGTGTTTTGGTTTGCTATAGCGCCACCTTGTGGTCAGTTGGTGCCATTCTTTGTGGCTGAGTCATTTCATCCCACTGTACCTTCAGTCCAAGTTTGGTGTCTCTAGGCCTTACGGTTTTTGCTCTACGACGCGTTTCAGCCGATAAAAAGAACAATAAGAAGAAGAAGAAGAAGAAAAATCCTAACAAATACAATAGGGTCCCTGCACTACGTGCTAGGACCCTAATAATAATAATAACAATACAAATACTTGAGGTATGTTGATCTCTGCTGATGGAGTATACAGTAACAGACATGTTCAGCTGTAAAGTAGTAATAGAGTTAGCTACTTAATAATTACAACTCTAACAAGAACCCCCAAAACTGAAAGTAAAATCATATCCATTAGAAAATGAATTTGAAAGTTAAATGGCAAACTTGTACAGTCATATCAGAAATAATATAGTTAGTGTCAAATTGTTATATTGCATAAGCCTAGTTCACATGACAATGAATAAGCAGAACTTAAAGGAAGTCTTTCCTACAGGCCTCATTAGAACGTTAATAAGTCCTTATACTCACTGTAAACCTAACTCTAGATAGTAGTTAATATCTTGTATGTATCTCTGTTTCTTAATGAAGGTGGTACTGCAGGAGGGCCTAGAGAGAGTGCAATCATTTTTCCAGAAGAATAATTGCAGACTTCCTCTCAGCCCCAGCTTGGTTGCAAAGGAACTTAATATAAAGGTAAATGCTTCTGGTTGCTCATCATAGTACCTCGGTTAAGTGCAGCTAACTTGCAGTGTGTGTGTGTGTAAAGTGCAGTGTGTGTGTGTGTGTGTGTGTGTGTGTGTGTGTGTGTGTGTGTGTGGAATGGCTAGTAGATGTACTTTGTACACAGGCATTCTCTCTAATCATGTTTGCAAAATATTGTGCAACATTTGCAAAGAAGAAGAAAGAGAGAGATGTCACAAGATTGTACTCTTATTATGATATGTTTGTGCAGACTGAGGGTAAGTGTATATGAGTAGTTTAAGATCCAATTGTCCAAGTGTATATCTTGGCAGTATTAAAAGGAACCTTCTGTTTGAAACAGGTTTCGATAATGTAGCGGTTTAGAAATGCATCCCATCTGAACTATAGTCAAGCTGTAGTGCAGCCATTGTTTCTCTTTGTGTGTGTGAGCAAGTGCAACCTAAGTGTGTGATTTACTTCCCTATGTTCCTTGTTTGCTTTAAATCTCTTCCTGTTTGAGAGAGGGAAATATGCACACCCAGTGTAGTGTAAACTGTGCCTCCAGCAGCTAACTACCAACACCTGACCTTGTTTCTTGTCTATTCAGACCGTGTTGCAGCCAACTAAAAGCGTCCCCTGTAGCATTTTGTCATGCAGGAACACTTTTCTTTCCCCTCTTCTAAAACTAGGCCTGCTCCTTCTTCAACTCCAACGCAGTGCCACTGAAGCTCGCTTTGGTCAACGCAGACCCGCTGGGAGAGGAGATCAATGTCATGTTTAAAGTGAGAATTCGTGGTGATTTGCATAAGAGCTACACGTTTCACATTTTGTCTCTCTACAGCCCTAAAGTAAAGCAGCTTTCACAAAAGCAGTGTATTAATGGATTTATGTTTATTGCAGTACAAACTGCGTTAGAATAAAGGGCTGTACTTGAAATAGAAAAAACTTTTGTGGCTATTTTATGCAGGTTGTTTGTGTTTATTGTTGAATACTGGGGTCTGTGTAATCGTTTCCGTAGTCATGCTTCAGTCAGATGCCCTCTGGTGGTAGGAACTGAGAATAAAAACTATGTTTCTACACTGTTGGAAAGTCTTTTGAGCTTTAGCATGTTTAATTTGTTAAATTATTTTAAAGCGGTTCTGCATATTTAATGTAAAATATTTAACCATGAAATATTATATAATATATAATAGGTGGGAGAAGACTTGAGGCAAGACATGTTGGCACTACAGATGATTCGGATCATGGATCGAATCTGGCTTCAAGAAGGGCTAGACCTGCGCATTGTCAACTTCAAATGCATTTCAACCGGAAAAGATAAAGGTATGTAGAAAGGCTGGGATGGTGTTGAGACGCACTGGCTTCTTAGCTGCTGTTTCTACTACTTGACATTTTTTTTCTGGCAGATATGCACAATGACACACAAAGTAATGGGATAGTAGTATGTAAATTAATTATGAATGGCATTAAGGGATGGCTTAAGATTGGTCATGTGTAAGTTGTGATGTTCTTTTTTGGGTGACGCTTAATACTGGTCCCTGTGTTCGTGGCAAGGTGAAGTTAATTATTCGAATGAGGTATGATTGTGGAGTGCCTAAAATGCTGGGCAAATGTGCAGGCCACACCATTCGTTGGAGCTCTCCAGAATGCTACTTGAACCAATTCTGGGCACTGACGGCACAGTGTATTATCCTGCTAGAATTTCCCATTATTGTGGGGGTACCTGACGTGAGTGAAGGGCTGCAAATGGTCATCAAGGACCACTGGACCCAACCCATGTCTTGTGAACATACCCTACACCAGTATTGAGCTGCCAACAGCCTGCACTGTACATTGTTGACCACTGGGGTCCATACCTTTTTTATGTAGTCTGCACCGCACACAAATCCCAACATCAGTCCAATAAAATCGGTACTGTGAGTCATTTGACCACATCACAGGCCAGTGTCCAGGCTCACTGACAAAATAACACCTCACAAATATCCACACTTGTGCATCCCTAATTTTTTATTGTGTTTCAAACCTCTGCAAAGTCACCCAATATATGCATCTTAAAAGTATTTGAAAACCGTTTTACGTGACAATTTGTTATTGCTTGCTCAGGCATGGTGGAACTAGTCACATCCTCAGAAACATTAAGAAAAATTCAGGTGGAGTACGGAGTCACAGGTTCTTTTAAGGACAAGCCTCTGGCCGAGTGGCTGAGGAAGTACAACCCTGCTGAAGATGAGTATGAGAAGGTAACTGAAAATCTTAGAGCTCCTATGCAACATTTTTTGTATTTGTAGTGTAAAAAAGGTCTTTAGGGCTCCATAATTCCTTTCCAAATCCCCATGCAGAAATATCAAATAAGCTATTTAATAATTTGCTGTGGATTTGTTTGGCTGATGGTAGTTTTCTTTGTCCTATTATTCTGCAGGCATCGGAGAACTTCATCTACTCATGTGCAGGCTGTTGTGTTGCCACCTACCTTTTGGGCATCTGCGATCGCCATAATGACAACATTATGCTGCGGTCGACGGGCCACATGTTTCACATTGACTTTGGCAAGTTTCTTGGCCACGCACAGATGATTGGCGCTTTCAAAAGGTGAATGAGGAACCATTGCAGCATCTACACAAGCCCTCTGTGATTAAGTTTTTTCTAACTCTTTCGTTAATTTTTATTGCTTTTTGGATCAGCACTTTGATCAAACCTTTTTTTTTTTTTTTTTTTTTAAGGGACCGGGCCCCGTTTGTCCTAACTTCTGACATGGCCTATGTCATTAACGGTGGGGAAAGGCCGACCAGCCGTTTCCAGCTCTTTATCGATCTGTGCTCACAGGCCTACAACCTCATCCGCAAACACTCCAGCCTCTTCCTCAACCTGCTCTCCCTGGTAATGTGTTCAGAGACTGTAGAAAGGGGGAAAATAGAATATTTCAAGTAGTGCTAAATGAATATTCTATTCTATTCTATTTATATTCTATAAAGTAAATTTGATAAGAATGTCAGAATGTGCTGCCTCCTGCCAGAGATTTGAAAAATACCATCAAAGCCACATCAGTGAGGGGCATGATTCTCCTTTCAGTCATTCCCACACAATAGAACAAGCAGACAAACCACAGTAGCTGCTGTAGGAGCTTTAATGATAATATGGCTTCCAAGAGACCATAAACCATGCAACTTTCAAATTTAATCCCGTTTCAAGTGGGAAGGTGGTTGACACAATGTCAGCTAGAGGTAAATTGAATATTCAGATATTTCACAACTCCAATAAGCTGAGACAATTAGTTTTCAAGCTGTCTTTCCAACACCCAAATACATCTTTTAAAGTAAGGAGTTCCTATTTGGATTATTTAAATTTGCTTCGGAAGTCTAAAGTTTAAATGTTTGTGTTTGTAACTTGTGTGTGTAACTTGTTTTTTTTTTTTTTGTTTTTTTGCAAACACATGTTCTGTCTTGTCTTCATCTTTAAAAAATTGGCATACTCTGCTTCTCATGGATTAATACAATAATACTTTGATCTGCTTAAATTCTACATCAGTTAGACAAATTGTATTTAATACTTAGTTAGGACAGCTTTTCTTTATGACCTTGACAGATGACACAGTCCGGGTTACCAGAGCTGACTGGAGCCCAAGACCTGAAGTATGTATACGATGCTCTGCAGCCTCAGACTACAGATGCAGAAGCCACAATTTTCTTCACAAGGTATAGTATTGTTGTTGTAAGTTTCATTTAATTGCTTTAAGTTTTTTGCAGATGTCAATTACAAAGCATTCTTTCTTTTTTAGACTGATTGAGTCCAGTCTTGGCAGCGTAGCCACGAGGTTTAATTTCTTTATCCACAATTTGGCCCAACTGCGTTTCTCCGGCCTGCCATCAAATGATGAGCCCATCCTGTCCTTCTCTCCGCGCACATACACTCTAAAGCAGGATGGCCGAATCAGAGATGCTTCCATCTATTCTTTCCAGAAAAGATACAACCCCGACAAGCACTATGTGAGTCAGGCTTTTATTAAATGTCCTTGAGCTCTGGTCTCTACTGACATTTTTTCTCTCGAAGACTAAGAATACATTTTTAAATTTGTGATTATAATGAGGAGAGCTTAACTAAAAATAAAAGGCTGTTAGAATGGCTGGTTAGGATAACTAATTTCAAATAGAGGAGTTTGAGTAATATTTCAGAAGCGATTTCAGAAGACACGTCTTGGAAAGGCCTGGAAAGGTTTTGGAAAATAGTTGCTGGTAAGGGTTTGGAAATTCCTGGAACCTTTCTCCATGAGGTTTACAAACTTATAATATCAAAACATTACGACACATTACTACAGTCTATATCTCCCAGACTAAAGTAACTGTGGGCCGACTACTTAATTTACTAACAGGAGTTTCTGTTAACTGAAGGGTAACATTCAAGATGAGTGTGTTACACATTTTGTGCAAGATGTTTTAACATTTACATATTGGAGAAGGTAAAAAAAAAGGAAAACACAGCACTTCAGCTTTCTAAACTGATAGCATCAAGAATAGCATCCTCACTGCCAGTCACAGAACTCAGTCTGCACTGCAGCAAGCTAAATGAGCATGACGAGCTAACATTTAGACGATAGCTTATTTAATGCTTCACAATTTAAATGCTTTATATTGCTATTTTTGGCCCAATACACATTTGCCATAAATTTTATGTTTGTAGTGTGAAAATCGACAATAATGAAACTCCTAAGGCCTATTCACATGAAGTACAATTTTGTCAGGAGGAAAAAAAAGCACTTTTCAAGAACAAAATCAAGCATTTTTGTCTGACTTTGTCTAAGTTAGCATTTTGCTACTTGCTGCATGTTTAAATGAATTATAAACATTTTTCTTATTTCTTAACAATTGTAAACATTATAAAAAATAAGATGTTTTCAACTTTATATATAACTTTAAATTATATATAAAGGTGGAGCTCAAGACAAAAACTTTTAATAAAAAAATCATATAAATGTATTTGTTTGCCAATTTATATGGTGCAAGTAAGAGCCTAGATAGAAACTAAAAACAATATAAAACCTCCACTAAACAAATACACAGAACTGTAAATGTAACCTTAATGAAAAATATTACCGTAAATGTAAGTGCTGTCATGCAGTACAGGTTGTCGTACTTCAAAGGGACAAGTTTGTTAGCATGTTTATTTCCTTTTGTTTTCCAACCAAACATGTATTTCATGGAATAATAAGGTGTGTTGAATGTACAAGATCATTCTTCCAAGTGGATGCATCCACTTAAAATAGAAGTAGCTCAATTTATGCCACAATTTACCGTACCTTACAGTAGTAATGTCAAATATATCAGTGTATATAATGGATAAATGTACCTTTGCTACAGCTACTAACATAACCCTCAGGATGAGTACAAAATTGTATATCAATGCAACGCTGACTATTTTATCCATTTGCAAGTTCCTTTCTCTTGTAACATAACATGAATTTGTCCTATTGGCTAACATCCCTTTGACTCTGATTTTATGGAATTTTTATGTAGTAAGCAAAATGACAGATTCATTCTCTGATGCTGGAGTGTTAAGCCTAATGCTGATATTCATACATGGAACAAATTTATATTTAATTCTGTTTATAATTCCTTTAAATTCTATTTAATTCTGGCTTAATATATAATGAAGTTTCAATTTTAAATTAATATTAAAATAATATCTCAGAACAGCTGTATGATAAATTAGTGCTGGTTTTACTGATGGAATTCAAAATCATAATATTTTCTAATACACTTTTTAGACGAAAGTGTTGGAACACCTACAGATTACACATAAATGAGCTTTTGTGACATCTTATTCAAAATCCGTAGGCATTGATATGAAGTTTGTCTACCCCCTTTGCAGCTATGGCAGCTTCTGGTTTTTGGAAATGTTTTTGCAAGATTCTGGCGTGTGTGTTTAAGACTTTATGCCTAATCATTCAGAGAAGCATTTGTGAGGTCGGAAACTGATGTTGGGTGGAAGGGCATCTCTGTTCTTGTCCAGGGTCTTTAATGAGCTTGATGTCTGGCATCTGTACAGGTCAGACAAGTTCTGCCAAACCAGATTCAACCAACTATGCCTTATGGACCTTGCTTTGTGCACTGGGGCGCAGTCATGCTGGAAAATAAAACGACCTTCTTTAAACTGTTCCTATGAAGTTGTAGGCATACACATATACTTGGTGTAAAACAGTTGCATGCATTCCATTTCTTTCTCTCTTTCAGACGTATGTAGTACGGGTATTGAGGGAGGGCCAGAATGAACCCCAATTTGTCTTCCGCACCTTTGATGAGTTCCAGGAGCTACACAACAAGCTAACCATCCTTTTCCCTCTGTGGAAGCTGCCAGGGTATAGAACTTGTCATGTTTCATATTACTTTCAGATTCATTCGTGACCTTTGTTCCAGTGTTGCTTTCAAATGTATTCCTTTTTAACACTGTTCCCTTTTTGTAGCTTCCCCAACAAAATGGTGTTGGGACGCACACACATCAAGGATGTGGCATCCAAAAGGAAAGTGGAGTTAAACAGTTATGTACATAGCTTGATGAGGAGTTCAACAGAGGTCAGCCAGGTCAGTATTAAGTCATTATTTCAAATGAACTCTTCATTTCAACAGTCTTATCAATCTGGTATTATATAATGCTAATGTTTATTTGTGGAAACAGTTAACATGCTTGTAACCTAACTGAAAAGCAACACCGAGTTGTACTTTGTGCTGTTTTTGTAGTGTGATCTTATCTACACATTCTTCCATCCCATTGCAAGAGATGACAAGACTGAGGGATTAGATGGATTGCCCAAAGTACCAGGTGTGCCCTGTTGATTTGGTTTGGTTTTTAATTTCTCTTGAGCTTCCAGCCAAGACCTTTCCAGCTCTTTGTTAAATCAATTTCTATTTCACACTCGTTAAAAAAAAAAAAAAAAAAAACTTTTCAACGCCTGTGACTGCAATAAGTTTATGCTGTATAGAGGGAGCTATTTGTGTTAGCCAAATAAACCCATGTGAAATGTTTCAATGCTTATGGCTGATGTAGCTGGTTTCTTATTCATATATTAATGTTGGGAATTGTGTTGACTGATATACAGGATCTTCATGACAACCTTATTATAAATAGATGTGTGTATGCAGTAGACATACAATCATAACCCAGTGCAAGCACTTTCTAAATAAGAAGCTTCACTGGTTACACATCCAAAAAGTAGGAAATGGCTTTTGATTTAATTCTGTGCCCATAATTGCATTAAAGTGTGGTGGTTACTATGCAGTGCTGTGTTTGAGAACCATTGAGTAAGTGTCATTCTTTTTAGTGTCGCTGTGTTCACCCCATTGTTGCAAGAAGCTCTTCTTTTGACAGGAAAGACCTTGTGCGTTTTTAGGAAGTGTAGTGCCCCCAATATAACTCTAGATCTTAGTCTCAATTCAACAAGTGTGAGCAAAAATATGTGTATATTTTCAAGGTGTCGGAGGATTTATAGCAGAATTGGGAGACATTTTAATTGTATATCACTACTGCTCAAATGTGATGTTATTGTCTAACCATTTTTTGCACTGCTGTGGTGTCACTTGTCCCTCCATCTAAATGATCTGTAATATTTTTAAAACTGAACTAAAAACATTAATTTTATTAATTTGTATTACTAGATGCTTGAGTATATTGAACAGCCTTTTATGTTTGTGCTTTATATTTGATAAAATTAAAAATAATTTTGTCTGTCCTTATAAAAATGTATATTCATATATTGAACAAATTTGATTGTGAATGTCTTTGACATGTAAAATTATGCTAATTCTGTAGCTTACAGAAATAACCCTAACAATACATGAAAAAACAAATTTAATTTGTATGAAACATTTTCTAGGTGTATGGTCAGCTTAGGTTTCCCCTTTTTCCCCCAATTGTTTCACCCTGTACTATGTGCAGTGAAAGCATAATCTACCCAAGCTGACAGGAATTCTCTGTATTTATTTATACAGGTTTCATATGATAGTTTGTTGAAGCACTTGAAGTGTCCTTTTCTGTTTTGTCAACAAGTCTTTGTTTATCTTGGTAGATCTTCAGTGCCATTGCTGCACTGCAGTTGTTAGGCTTTTAAGCTTTACCCATTTACTCAGCTTCAGCATAATAATACATTTATACTACAGTACCCAGACGCTAAAGTCATGTTTTGGTTTTAACATGTACATTTGCCCGTTTTACAGAGGTGACTCCAGTCAGTCCCACTGCAGGCCGTGTAGAGGGTGAGGTGAAGTTATCCGTGTCTTATCGAAACAGCACACTCTTCATCATGGTTATGCACATAAAAGACTTGGTGAGTTTTAATCAGCCCTTGAAACTGCTGTCAGTATGACTTCATTATAGCCATAGTTTGAAAAAGGCACAGTTATTTAAATAAAGTAATCTCTACCCCCTCCCCCCCACCCCCTCAACCAACAGGGATCTGAAGATGGAACAGACCCCAACCCCTATGTGAAAACATACCTACTGCCAGACCCCCACAAAACCTCAAAGCGCAAAACTAAGATCTCCAGAAAAACTCGGAACCCCACTTTTAACGAAATGGTAAACTTATTCTTGGAAATCTAGTAACCGATCATTACCAATAACATATGCCCCAAATACTCAGGCATTGACAGTTTGACCACAAAGAAATTTCTGAAGTAAGAATTCTTCCATTTAAGAATTAGTCTTGCATTTTATCCAAATTGCCAGTTTAATTAATAATTCCTTACACTTTGGAAGACATTTGTCAATATTCTACTCCGCCTCTGTAACAAACATCAAAAAAGGAAAATTTTGAAGTTAAATCGAAGTCCTGAATCTTAAATATTATGATTTGTAGGCACCAGACCTGTAAGAAAATTCTAGGTAGACTCCTGGTCCAGTACTACAGTATTTTTCATATTGTTCTGAGCCCCACTACAGCTTTTGCATATTATTGACTGAATTAATTGTGTTATATTCTCTACCCACAGCTGGTGTACAGCGGCTACAGCAAGGAGATTTTGAAGCAGAGAGAGTTGCAACTGAGCGTGCTCAGTGCTGAGTCTCTGCGAGAGAATTGCTACCTGGGTGGCATCACCCTCAGCCTCAAAGACTTTGACCTGTGCCAAGAGACAGTCAACTGGTACAAGCTCACAGCAATACCTTACTTCTAGGATCAGTTTTTCCTATCCAGGTCTTCTACTGATGGCAGTGATTTTCAATCCAAAACCCTTAAAGGGCAACTTAAACTCTTAAAATTGCTCACAAAATTTATACCCCATGCCCTAAACCACTATCAAACAAGTGACTGATTGAGGTCCACTCCAAGCAATATACATATTTTTGTACATTTTGTCATTAGAGGACCAAAATATAAACTGGCTTACTTTTTAGTGTGTGTGTGTGTGTGTGTGTGTGTGTGTGTGTGTGTGTGTGTGTGTGTGTGTGTGTGTGTGTGTGTGTGTGTGTGTGTGTGTGTGTGTGTGTGTGTGTGTGTGTGTTCTTCAAAGGGGCTAATTTTTACACATTACTTTTCTATTAAGTTAAATAGGAAGCTTTTCTCAACTAAGGTTCAGTTTTTGGGTATCTCGACAGGCAAGCTTTTCCCAAGCTTTTCTTATAATGTGCCAAATGAGCTGAATCGACTTGACCACTCCTCTGCATAGGGAACAAAACGAGATGCCTTTGTGGGATTTACTTTTTTTTTTTTTCTTTGTGTATCTCAATACTTTTGATAAACTTGTTCTGGAGCACAGAGAACGATTTACTTTCGTTCAAGCCTTGAAATCTTTTAATGATGCAAATTGGCCCCCTTTTGAACACAACCTTGAGACTGTATAATGATTAGTTGACATTTCTTATGTTTTTTCTTTCATTGTTTGAAAAGGGAATAGCAAGAATGACTAGAAGCTGCTGCCTTTGTTCGGCTATTTAGTGAGCTATAAAGGAATCAAGTTTACCTGGAAATATTTTGAAATGTAAAATACTTAGAAAATCATTGTCACTCACATCACAAACAGGACTTGATTATTTCTTTTAATGATTTGTTTTTAATTACAAAATGGGTTGAACAAGGCCAGTTATTTATTGTTAATTGGTTATCCTTAACCTGGACGAATCAGTGTGTACTGTAATCTTTTTCCACGTAAGCAGAATTAAATGTCTTTGAACTGCATCTCGGGTGATTTCAGTATCAATAAGAAAAATAAGTCTTTCTTTAAAGATGAGACGTTGTTTCCAAGGAATGAGTATTCCGTAGCAACAGGATAGAAAATTGATCACTCCCTAGATTGGAATGTAAACTTACTAACTAAATATCAAGTTACATTAAGAGCTGTGGGACTAAGTGATATCCTGGAGCCCCTATAGCGTTACTGTAGACATTTGTTTTCTCTTACTCTTTAAGCTTCATTAGTCCTGAAATAAGCATGTTTTTTCTCCAACAATGTAACAAGCTTAGTTCCGGATATGCTTGGTCATATTTTTAATGTACAATTCACTTCTGAACATAAAAGCACGGAATGTACCATATCCAGAAAATGTGCAAATAAGAACTATCCACATTCTTTTTATCACTGTCTACATGAATGCGTCTCAGTTAGATTGCAATCCATTTTGTGCACGTGTTGCTTTTCTGCTGTTTTTGTACAAATCCAGTGGTATTCTCTTTCAGAAATTTCAGATATAATATCAGAGTCCTGAGCAGTTAGTGGTCTGTAAATCGGGCTACTTAACTCTTTTCAATACAAATTTTGTATGGTCATATGCATACTTGACCCCCTCTAAAGGGGGTTGAGAGACTGGAGTTTTTGGGACACATTGGATTCCATTCACAGCTGTACTAAGAGTTGGCCTTGTTGACTGGATCACCCAAGGTATATGATAACTTGTTAATTGTCCTTGGTGATGTTAGGTATGATTCATATACACTACCAGTTAAAGGACAAAGATCTTGTTTTTTTTTTCTGATCAATCTATTCCATTAAATTTCTTGTACTGCATATAAAACGTGTGAGGGGGGAAATGTGACCTCACGTTCATTAAATAATTCTTAGATCATTAAAAAAGCTTAGAGACCATTCCTAGTAATGTGTGACTCAGAACAGAAGTATGTCCACTTAACATGAAATTAGATATTACAACATAACATAGCAAGCCTATACCTTTTTCAAAAGGATTTTTTTTTTTATCATGTTTAACCTTACCTCATAGCATCTACACATGTAACTGAGACAACCCACAGCTAACCATAAACATGCATCAAACGTTTGACTTCACATCAAGGCATTGACATTTGTTTTCTCACAGGTGGGCCATTTATTTTTTGGGACCACCATCTTGCTGTTGGGGTTATGGAATTTATGTTGTAATCACAGGGAAAATAATCTTTTTTTTAGTTCTTCAGGCTAATACAGTGACACTGTCTCATTCAGGATTCCACTGTCTTGCCCATTTTACACAAAGTCACTGAAGCTAAAGTTCATTCTAATGATGCACAGAAAAGTTACTCACACTGTACTAACATTTCTCCTTTGGGAAGAACACTGAGCCTACTAACCTGAGCGTTACAGATAAAAACATATCATCGGCATCAAAAACATCAACCTAAAGATGAACAGCACAAAACCAGTTCAACCAGCCTGTCCAAACAATTGTCTAAACACAGTCCAAACACAGCACAGTCCAACACAAATTACACCAAATAAATAATAGAAGTCTGCAAAATGATACACCAGTATGCAGATCATTCTTCAAAGAGACAGAAGATCATTACAACCAGAATGATCAAAATGCTTACAGCAGTATTGAATTGAAACTATAGTATGACAATGCAGAATTACTAAACCTCTTTGCCAAACTGGTCTTTGTCCTGTTCAAACATGGATTATGTCCACTGACCATACTTTTTTTTCACATATCATTAACAGACTGCTAAGTTGGCATTTCAGTTAGATTGCAATCCAATTTGTGCATGTGTTGCTTTTCTGGTGTTTTTTGTGCAGATCCAGGGTTATTCTCTTTCAGAAATGGCAGATATAATAGTCCTGAGCAGTGAGTGGTTTGTGAATCGGGCTACTATACTCTTCAATACAAATGTTGTGTGGTTATACGCATTCTTGACCACCTCTGGAGGAGGGTTGAGAGACTGGTGTTTTGTTTTTTTTTTTCACATCTTTTTCACATCTTATTAACAGACTGTTAGGTTACCATTTTACTGTTTTATGATAAAGTGGCTAATTGTTTAAAGCAATGTGGAAAGAACAACAAAAAACAAATAAATAATTCTCCACTAAATACTGCTATGTAATAGAAGTAAGTGAATGTTCATGATATACAAAAAATGCCACTATTATGGTTAACAGCCTCTGACGCCTTGTGTCGCAATTAAGATTTGGCTACAAAAGTGAAATGAATCTCATTGTATAGAGGAAATATGATTGTGATTTCACTTGTGAATTGCATTTGACTAATTGATATTTCACTAATTGAATAATAAGAGATTGGACTAATTATAATAGACAGTTTTGACTTTGCACAACTCTCTCAATCGTGATGTATACGAAAGCCTTTTAACATAAACAGAGCATCTGATATCTTTTTCATGTTAAGCTGACCATAAGTATTAGGAGTTTTGCTAGACACACCTCTGTGCAGCAGTTTTATCTGTCTGATGGCACACACAAGATTGAGTGGTTACTTCCTGTGCACGCTGTGACTTAACATGCTCACTGTAGATTAGCAGCAAATTTACAAAGGTTTTTTTTAAGTAACCATGTTTATCTTCTGTAAAACCAACCCACAAGTGTAATACCAAACAGCTGTGATTATGTGTAAAGGACACAAGGAAACGACCCAGCAAAAAATGCCATTCAAAAGACACAGGGTAAGTGAACTGCTGTAGTTACCGTTTTGTAGTTTTTAACATGCACATTTGGAACCAGTTGATTTTTAGTATAGTAACGATGGACACTGTTATCCCACAATGCAAGGGAACATAGAAAGAAAAGAGCTATTCATGGCTGGAAAAATAAAAAATGGTGGACGGTGATGTGACAGACTTTGTGATGGTAACAGGACCAGAAATGATGCATAAATTCAACCAAAATCTGTCAAAAGAGCATGTATAATAAATGTATTCTAAAAAAATTGTTTTTATTTGAGTAAATGAAAACTGAATAAATCTCCACCAAAGCAGCTTTCAGAGAAAGTTTGCTATGACGAAAGCTTCATTACATCCTGTTTGTTAGAAATGTATCCACATGCTGATGTTTTGTGCCTGCCAAACTCGTGCTGTAAAGATTAGTACATAGTATATTTGCTGTAGTGCACAGTTGAGACACAGCCCCAGTTTCTCTTCAATGTTGTTTTTTGTTTTTTTTTTTCATCAAAGGAACAGAACAAAAAATATTTATGACCCAGTACATTCTATTATATAGTTGTGGGGAAAAAAGTAGTAAACCAAACTAAATATTTATAAGGGAGCCAATAATATTACTATATAATATTGTATATTAGGGCTGTAAAACGTACCAAATGAACCAATTTGACTACAGTATTTACCAGGCTCTAGTTAACTGGCTGTGGAGCATGTCAGTCACAATTCCTCTCCACTAGGTGCGCGAGGCGTGGCTATGCAGAGCGGCCAGCGCGGAAACGCATTAAGAGAGAAATAAATAAGGTCTGAATAAGACAACACGTTTTTTTTATTTGCCACTGTTTTTCTGACTGTTTTTTATTCGGCTCGTTGCTGTCCAAGCTTTGGTGTTTCACGCATGCTCGTGCAGTGCTCTTGTCCTCGTTACTGGCAAATACAGCTGCGTGAAGCCTGTCACAACAGCCACTCTTCTTTGACGAAGTGCCACAATCAAAGTAATCACCGACAACCCAGCTGGCATGACGAGACGGTCGACCTCAATTGCTAGGCTTGCGGATGTTTAAATAAATGTTTATAATGTGTAATTTATCATAATAAATTTATTAGATTACAGTATGTTATAATAGTATAAATTATGTTTATTTAGATTTTCTTTATAAAAAAAAAAACTCCAAAACGCCAAAACAGCCGTCAGAGTTCAGCTCGGTATGACGTCACTTCCTGTTAGTAAGAAACGATACATTATGCTGGTACTGACTGTATTCAAAATAGCATACTATAAACTACTCACATACTAAATCTGCCTGAAAGTCATATGTTGCATGAAGTATGCGACTGAACTGTAAATATGTAGTGCACTGAAGATACCTGAATGGTGTAATACTTCCCCAGCAACATCCTTTCATGCATGCTCCCCAGTGAGCTTTTCTTCTATAAAAATGAACTTAAGGCTGCGATGAAAGTCAGTCTGAAATCTGAAATTATTTCTAGTTTGTGTGTTTAAATTTGAACTCGGCACAGACTTTAATGCTTCTTTTATGATTCTATCTGCGGTGTTCTCCTGCCCGTTTTGATGGAGGATTCTGCAGTATTTCATTATGGAGGTTTTAAACCTAATTAATTAATTATTTTTTTTGGCTGGTGGTGGTTTTGCAGTATACTCTCATTTGTGCAGAAAACCCATAAAGCCATTCTTGTATATACAGTTTCATGCTTCAAAACATAAACATTCTCCAGAAGACATCTGTCCTCGACTTCTGTCTGATATGTGCATGTCATTTATTTTATTGTTATAATTAATTTTCCTTAGGTCTGTCACCTACAGTGGTGTAAAAAAAATGTCTTTGCCCCATCATGATTTCTCATTTTTTTGCATGTTACATGTTTTAGATCATCAAACAAATTTAATTTAATTAGACAAAGACAACACAAGTAAACACAAAATGCGTTTTTTAAATGAAGGTTTTTATTATTAAGGGAGAAAAAATCCAAACCTACATGGCCCCTTGTGAAAAAGTGTTTTCCCCCGAAACCTAATAACTGGTTGGGCCACCCTTAGCAGCAACAACTGCAATCAAGCATTGCGGTAACTTGCAATGAGTCCTTTATAGCCCTGTGGAGGAATTTTGGCCAACTTATCTTTGCAGAATTGTTGTAATTCAGCCACACTGAAGGGTTTTCAAGCATGAACCGCCTTTTTATGGTCATGCCACAGCATCTCAGTAGGATTCAGGTCAGGACTTTGACTAAGCCACTCCAAAGTCTTCACTTTGTTTTTCTTCAGCCATTCAGAGGTGGACTTGCTGGTGGGTTTTGAACCATTGTCCTGCTGCAGAACCCAAGTTTGTTTCAGCTTGAGGGGTTGAACAGATGGCCGGACATTCTCCTTCAGGATCTTTTGGTAGACAGTGGAAATTAAGGGTTCCATTTAGCACAGCAAGTCTTCCAGGCCCTGAAGCAGCAAAAAGCAGCAAAACAGTGGTGTTCCCACTGTAGGTAATGGTTTGGATTATTACTACATTCTTCCTGAAACCAAGTGCAACACAGTAGATCTCTTTCATTTATCGTTAGAAAGGAAAGAAGCTTGTTTCTGGAAAGAAGCAGGAAGGTTGGTGTTGTTGCCTTGTACAACCCCTGGCAAAAATGATGGAATCACCACTCTTGGAGGAAGATCTTTCAACATGTTTAATGTTGTAGAAAAAAATCTGGACTATTTGCAGGCCATGCCATTTACATTTTATGTCTTTCTTGAAGGAAAGTTTTCACGTCCTTTGCCCTATGGCAAGATGCATTATCATCTTAAAAAAAATGAAGTCATCAGCAAACATCTTTTCAGTGTCAAATTGTATTGTAGATTTTGACATTTATTGATGAAGTGATTGCTTCCGTCTCCCCCGTGCCTTTACCTGACATGCAGCCCCATTTCATCAATAACTGTGGAAATGTACGTTTTCTTCAGGTAATCATCATCTTAAATTTAATTGGACTGGCACCAAACAAAAGTTCCAGCATCTTCGCCTTGCTCAATGCAGACTTGCAATTCATCACTGAAGATTACTTTCATCCAGTCATCCACATCCATCATTGTTTTTCTTTAGTCCACTGTAACCTTGTTCTTTTCTGTTTAGGTGTTGATGATGGCTTTTGTTTGGCTTTTCTGTAAGTAAATCATTGACTCCAGTTTCCACCCACTTGTTGCACACTTTGCTTTAAGTTTTCTATCTTGACACTTTGAGGTTTTCCTTGGTCTACCTGTGTGCTTCCGTTTTACAACCTTCCCTTTTTGTTTGTACTTGGTCCAGATTTTAGATTTTAGATATTTGTTTTAGAACTGCAAATTACAGAGCTATTCCATAATAAGTGAGTCGTATCCAACACTTTACGCCAGTGGAGCTGGCCAGTCAAATTGTCTTCTAGGAAATGGATGCAAATAAACACTCATCACTTTGTAATTAACAAATGACCAGCACATGGTAGTTAAGCAGTAATGTTGTGCGTTTTGTTTGAACCCCTTCCTAAAAAATAGTAAATATTTTTAGACAAACATTTGAAATGTTTTTTGTTTTTAGTTATTTATTTATTTGGCTCTGAGGAAACGATGGCAGCCATGTTGGCACCAAAAATAGCTTTTCACCGCCAATACATAAATCACAGTCATTGTTTACTGTCACTCTTGGTTCTTTATTATAATACTCCTAAAGTGTTTTGCACTTTGAATGGAAAATGAGACAAAAGTCAAAAAAGCAAATCCAACTTCATTGTATTTTACTTAAAAAATCACAACCAAACATTAAAAACATACAGAACCTGTCCTTAACTATTGCACAGTATCTTGTGTTAGTCCTGTTTGTTTAGTAAACCACCATAAAAGGATATTTTATGGTGGTAATATTGTTATAGTGTTACTGAAGCCAACTTATAATTTGTGCATTTTGCTATACATTATGCTGTTAATGGTTTCTCACTCCTTCGCTGGGGTATTGAATTTGTCTGTCTAGATAATTGGGTCACAATTTTATACATATAATTTTTATCATTATTGTTTTTATTATTTAAGACACGTAATGGCACCACTTTAGTTGGGCGGATGCATATCTTAGTTCTGAATAGAAATAAAAATGAATGAAAAAAGAACTACTTTTCCTTCACCCATCTTTCTTTAAGTAGGAAGCTCCTTTACACATAAAATACAAAGGTTACTCTGAACTGTGCTTTTTTTTTTTTTGAACATGTTTAATTTTTATTATCACTTTTAGCTGTAACTTTTCTGATAGTAAATGCACACTTAAGGACTAAAGATTTGGTTTACATTACTAGTTTAGCTTAACATATGATTTACTGATTGATTTGTTATTACTGAAATAAATTATTTATTATTATTAAAGAGGTACAGGGAGAGCTTTGATTTGTTAGGGTTTATTACATGTTAATGTCAGACTTTGTTTTAATTTTGTATACATTTATTATTTAGCCTTGTTGAAAATGACTGGCTTTAAAGTATCAGTATATATATTGATATAATTGATATAACTTGGTATCGGGTCGAATTAAAAATGATATCACCTTTCTAAAAGAAAAAATATATACGCGCCACATATAACAATAAATCCCTCAAAATCTAAACAGTGTGTGGTAAATGTAAACAGCCATGCTTCCTTAAGAGTGTACTTTATCTAATGAGTGTCTAACTGTGTTGGGAATGTTGTGAGGTAAATGTAAACAGACATGCTTCCTTAGGACTGTACTGTATCTAATGAGTGTCTAACTGTGTTGGGAATGTTGTATGGTAAATGTAAACAGCCATGCTTCCTTAAGACAGTACTGTATCTAATAAGTGTCTAACTGTGTTGGGAATGTTGTGTGGTAAATGTAAACAGCCATGCTTCCTTAGGACTGTACTGTATCCAATGAGTGTCTAACTGTGTTGGGAATGTCGTGTGGTAAATGTAAACAGCCATGCTTCTATAAGACTGTACTGTATCTAATGAGTGTCTAAATGTGTTGGGAATGTTGTGAGGTAAATGTAAACAGCCATGCTTCTATAAGACTGTACTGTATCTAATGAGTGTCTAACTGTGTTGGGAATGTTGTGAGGTAAATGTAAACAGCCATGCTTCCTTAGGACTGTACTGTATCCAATGAGTGTCTAAGTGTGTTGGGAATGTTGTGTGGTAATTGTAAACAGCCATGCTTCCTTAAGACTGTACTGTATCTAAAGAGTGTCTAACTGTGTTGGGAATGTCGTGAGGTAAATGTAAACAGCCATGCTTCCTTAGGACTGTACTGTATCTAATGAGTGTCTAACTGTGTTGGGAATGTTGTATGGTAAATGTAAACAGCCATGCTTCCTTAAGACAGTACTGTATCTAATAAGTGTCTAACTGTGTTGGGAATGTTGTGTGGTAAATGTAAACAGCCATGCTTCCTTAGGACTGTACTGTATCCAATGAGTGTCTAACTGTGTTGGGAATGTCGTGTGGTAAATGTAAACAGCCATGCTTCTATAAGACTGTACTGTATCTAATGAGTGTCTAAATGTGTTGGGAATGTTGTGAGGTAAATGTAAACAGCCATGCTTCTATAAGACTGTACTGTATCTAATGAGTGTCTAACTGTGTTGGGAATGTTGTGAGGTAAATGTAAACAGCCATGCTTCTATAAGACTGTACTGTATCTAATGAGTGTCTAACTGTGTTGGGAATGTTGTGAGGTAAATGTAAACAGCCATGCTTCTATAAGACTGTACTGTATCTAATGAGTGTCTAACTGTGTTGGGAATGTTGTGAGGTAAATGTAAACAGCCATGCTTCCTCAGAATCTGTAATGTTTTTTTTTTTTTGCATTACTTCTGGGTCCGTGTTTGGGCGGAGCAAGTTGTCAGGAAGGCGGGTTCATAGCGTGAGTGACACAAACGCGGTCCAGTCATCTTTTACTAGCTGGAACTGTTTGTTTATATCAGGGTGAAACGCTCAGTTGGGCATTAAGCGCACAGATCAGATTTGGGGAACATGAGGACCGTCGCGGTTTTCGCTCGCAGCTCCTGACCGATTCTTCTTCAGAGGGAAGATGTGCTTTTTGAACATTCAAGAATATTCGTCATACCGCCGTAAGGAGATTTTTGCGAGGGACGAATATCAAAATACGTGACAGTGCAGGCTGCGTGCGAAGATGGAGGCTGTGGGAGGCTCACCAAGGACGGCCATGCAGCGCTTCGGCCAGGGCGGCATGATGCTACTGCCTTGGACCAAGCAGATCCTGGCGGTGGTGTGGGAACAATTCCGCCTGCTGCTGCAGGTCATCTGCTACAGTCTAATGACAGGTAAACGAAAAGTTCTCTGTCTGAGGTTTCTCTAATCACTTGCTGTAATGGAGGTTGAGGCAGGAAGAAAGTGGTGGACGTGAAAGTGTCTGGATCTGCACTTATTGATTGTTTTATTTATGGTTGTTCCGCTGTTGTGGGCACTTTTGAGGTCAATATTTTTTAATGATTATATCAATTCTTATTCCGTGTTCATATTTTCAGCGTGATGCACACATCACTGTCATATGGGTTTGTTTATACCTACAAAGTGGTTGCTGAAAGTAATGACTACAAGTAATTTATATTGTTCGATTTACCAGTTTAATGTAATTCAGATTTGAATGCATAACAATAGCATATTTTCATTGTTTACATGCTAAAATATATTTAAACAAATGTCTGTTGTTGATTTGTCATGTCATTGATTCCTGAACACGTCTGTCTTACATAAACACATGTTCTTACTGGAATCATCACTGCCCTTAGTTGTCATTCATATTGGCTGATAAAATAAGTAACAGATATTCAAAAACTGTGACCACAGCTATATTGCAATGTCCTTCTTGCAATAATAAATTCATTTCAGACAAAAGGAAAGAATAGCTGTAAAGCCAAATTTAGTTCAGATGTCGGCTTTTAATTTTATGCATATTTGTATTTCCCATTTCTATTGTTTCTGTTCTCTGATTCTAAACATTCGAACAGCCAAATGTGCCCTTAGGAAGGATGGAAGGATTTTATTTTGCTTATTTGTTTTTTAACTATTGCTCGTTTGTTTTTGCTTGCTTTCCAGTGTTTCAGATGTTTAGGTTTGAAGTTCATGTGAGAATCACAGATGATTCAGGAGAGCACATTCAGCACATGAGCAATACATCCAGAGATGCCCCTGAAGGCTTCCTCCTTTCGTCCTTGTTCGAAAACAATAAAAATGGGGATCCTTTCGACCTGGATTCTCACTCTCGCTCAGTCCTGTCCAGCCTAGTGAACGATGAACTCTGTTGCTCTTTGGTAGATGACTTTATGTCTCGTGCAACAGAGTGTCTCTCAGACAGCGAGGAGCTTTACCTAGGAGAGCCCTGCAGCTGGAAGCGCAGCTGGAATGTGCTAAAAGGTTCCGAAGCTGCGTACGCAGATGACCTCTGCCCCGTTTCTTTTACTGCTTGTGTGTCAAGTCTTTATCAGAAGGATTGTAAGGAGCAGGATGACCTTTTTCCAGGACGTGAGCACAGTTTATCCAATCCCTCTATGGATAGTAGCCACAAGCCTTGTCTGCAAGAGTCAGGAGGCCAGAGTTCAGACAGTGAGGTCAGCTGGAGTGGCTCAGACAGCTCCTGTTTGGAGGTGGACAGAGAGGACAGCGACAGACTTTGGGACCTTCTTACTAAGTCCACCGATCCATACCATCCTCTGCACTTCACGGCATGTGTGTCCAGTGCAGTTACTGACCAACAGAGGACACAGGCAAGCTCCAAACCAGGCGAAGAAAAGCATGTGTCTTCAGCATCCCATTCCAGTGCATCTCTGAGCTCAGATGCTAGCGAGCACGGAAGTACCGGAACTTTCTCATCAGAAGACGAAGAGGAGGCCTTGTGGAAGTCTTTGTCTCAGAATGACGACCCATATCACCCTTTGAATTTCAGAGCTCCTCTTCACAGCCGAGCATCCAGCAGGAATATTGAGGACCAGGGCCACGTTGTAGGTTTACCTTACAACTGTACGCAAAGTTCAAAAACATCCAGAGACCCAACATCGACGACATGCAAAAAGCCACTTTTGCCACCAAGGCAAGTAGCCAGTCACCAGTGCCCTCAGATGTCTGTAGAGAGGCCCTCCAAAGTTCCCTGGAAGAGGCTGCTAAATAAGACAGATGAGAGAAGCACACAGAGGGAGGTTCCTAAGGTGAAAAGGGTAATTATCAGCCTGTATCTAAAGTCTGCTACATGTCTTCTCACAAATAAATGTGCCTGAGTAATCCCCAATGCACAGATAATCAGCATGTTGTAGTAATAAATTGTGATAGTAGATTTCTATTATCCATAATATCAGATAAAAATATTTATTTTTGCTAATATTTCAACTTCTTTCAACTTCTTAAGCAAGTTAACATTAGTTAATTACAAACACACATACACAAACATGAACTCAGTGTGCTCTACTGTGTTCTGACTCTCTCCATCATGTTGTCCCCCTCAGGTTAAATTCTCTTCAGTTATTCAAGTTCACAAGATGCGAGCCTGGTCCTTTGCCTTGCAGGCATCTCGTAAGGGGCCATGGGAGGAGCATGCCCGAGACAGGGATCGTTTCCAGAGGAGAATTTTGAAAACCGAACAGGTCATTGGATACTGTTTCAGCCTGTCGCACAGAGAAAAGCTTGCAGCCTTTCAGCAACACACACTGACTAAATGAGCACTTGTAGAACTGCTTATATTCGGTTGAGAGTTCATAACTTTACACTGACTGAAACTCTGGCATGTATATATTTGTAGGCCAGGCTGTACACTTCCTCCAACTTAACAGCAATACCTCAGCTGGTGTGTTCAAAACACAGTTTTCCAACCTCACATGTCATAAGATTTTGCACTTTGGGAAATGGAAAGAAGTGCTAATGTTTATGTTTGTGGAGAAATAAATGAGAAATAAAGTAGTTTGTGCAAAAACAAGGACTAATTTTCAGTCCATTTTTATATTGTGTATCGTCAGTGCCTGCTTACTTTTAAAAGAGCAGAGATTCACATGTTTCTCAGTTTTGCATCAAGGACTGATTTCTACTTCTAAAGGATTTGGTGTAGGAGAGAGGGTTAAAAACAACGCATGATGAAACTCTCTCCCCTGAGGAGAAATCAATTAGCATCTCCCCTAGAGATGCTATGCAGCACTGGCAGCACAAACTGCATGGTGTAAAGAGAAGCAATGATGTACGATTGCTTGATGATGTTAATGACTGATTGTGACACCAGATTTGCCTTTTTATTAATCTAGTAGTGAGGAGCTGTATCCAAGTTCTAAACACGTAAGCTTTACTTTAAGGCTGAAGAGATGGACCAGTTTGTCCGCTGGCTTTATTTATACAACTGTAACATAATCTGTTGTTGTTGATCAACACATCACCACATGTATGTGTATGTGTGAGTGAGTGATAAAGAAAGAGAGAGAGAATGCTTTAGAGTGTCTTTCCATCTCCTTTGGCAGCCATGGCTCTGGTGCACCTGGTAGCCAGGCAACAGAGCAGAGCGCTTGGTGGTTGTGAAAGGATTGCAGTCGATTGCAGCAGGGCTGGGTGTGTTGTGGGAGGGCAGCCAACATGGCCCCAGCCTCTATTACTCATCCTGAAGAGTCCTGAACCTGAGGAGGGGGGGAGTGGGGAGAGGGGGGGTGAAACTGGGGAATCTCTCGAGTCTCAATTACCCTGCACACACTGCCTGATGCAATAAGACAGTCAGCAGTCTTTGTGAGTGAAACACAAAGGCATCACAGGTAAACTCAGATACCCCCTCTGGGCCCACAGTGGGCACAGCTTCTCAAGTTCTCATGAGTTCAGTGAAATGATTAATTGTCAGCTTGTTCATTTGCATTCGTAGTAGAGAAGTAAAGAATTCTGTGATTATGGCCATGTTTAACCTGCTTGAGTATAGTCAAGAATTCTGATTGGTTTGTTTATTACAAATTTTAGAAATTAGTCAATTAGGCATGCAAATGGTGCTGTATGTGAATAAAACTTACTTAAAAGAAATGATACAGAAGCATTTTTTTAGCTTTTTATCAGGCAATATTTATTTTACAGAGCGCACTAAATAATGTATAAAGGTCTTACTTCATCATTCGTAATGCCTTTAATAAAAAATGAAGATTTCTTTTTATTGTGATGGCAATATCCATACGGCCATTCTGTTACTATATGTATCAAATATGGACTCTTATTTTGGAATCAGTGCACTCAACTTACATCACATTTTAGTTTTCCAACGTCCAATGCAATTTCCTTCTTTTTGCCTATTTTTGTTTCTCAGAAACACATTTACACATCAGCATATCCTTTCTGACCAATTGCAGATCCATAGCCTTCTCACAGCACACAGATGGACAGAATCACATATTTTATCTGATATGAAGGAAGGGTTTCATTTCGTCAGTCAGTCAGGTACAGCGAAAAGGCCTGTTTCTTATGCCACATGCCTAGTTGAGCAGTTGAGCCCAGTTGAGATAATGAATCATTCGCATGTTTCATAGTGTCAAACTCTCTATTCTTTCTATTACCGTAGGTTAATTCAATCTGGGTGCAACTATGCTTTTCAGGTTGAGTTTAACTGGTGTTTTTGGTCTGCATCCTTATACATGCCTGATTTTTTGCATCTTGTACGTTTCGTAAAGTTAACATTGCCAGTGTAAATATTGCATTTTGTAATAACCTAAACAGATAAAACAAATTAAACAGTTATCATCAAACTTTGATGGCACAAAAATATGTTACAGAGTAAATGCCTCTCATTTGATTTATATTTGGGAGCATGATGTAATTATGTTATCTATCATATTCGCTATCCTGTCACTGAAATGTTTTGTAAAAGTCTGTTGGCATATCTGTTGGTAAGGTCCACAGGCTGTTAACGTTTTAAACATGCTTTGCAGATGGGTATTAACGTGTGCATGAGCTTGCCTTGGTAACACATTGCTTCATATTATCATTTATATTGATGTTGTGTGCCTACTGGCTATTATGCAATGCATTCAGTCGCAAGTCAGACAGCTGTAGTAGTGCTGCTTTGAAAATATCAACCGAATGTCTGTTGTTCTTTTTTTTTCTGTTTATGTGTATAATTGAATTTAGAATATCTGTTGACTGCTAAGGTTAATAATTGTGGCATCATACTGTTTTTAAATGCACAGTATCACAATACTCTTCTGGTATCATATACTGATCAACACTAATTCTATATTACTGTTTTAATCATTTCTGAACTTTTGGGTGTTGGTTGTTGATTGTGTGAATGCTAAAGCCTGTTTGCCTTGTGCTTCATGTCTAGATTGTATCTGGATGTTCCTTTGGCCAAATTCTTAAACTGTTCACTGAATTGTAAATCTACTGTGAGCAGATGAGGTAAGAATGTATTTTGTCAGTGTAAGTCAAACAAGTCAGTGTAGTTTACTTGTCATGGACTGGCATGACCTGGACACTTTCATTAGCCTGAAGTGCATGAAGGTGCTTGGTTTGGGGTTAATTTCAGCCTCTTGTATCCTACATCTACGTCTTTCCTTTTGTTATTTGTTCTCTCGTCTGCTATTTCACACATGTGAGTATATATGGATATTGAAAATGCACTCTGTTTACTACAGGAGTCCAGAGAGGCCATTAAGTAGTTCTAGGTAGTTATATATTATTTAATAACAATTAAGTCATTAAATAATGTTAAAATTAAATAAAGTTAAATGTCTTGTCATCTCAACATAAAAGTACAGAAACTTCCTTGTGACCTCACTGACCCCTCTGATTGTGGTTTGAGTGATGTGATTATAATCCACACACAATGCACCCTGGAGGTGTTCACATCTGGCTTTTCATGCACTCAAGCAAAATGACCAAAACCCATATTAATACAAGGTGTACACATGCCCTTTTTAGGAGGACAGTTTTAACATGTAAGTGCTGAGATTGGAAGGATGGAATGGAGTTAAAGTGCCAGTCGAGTATATGAGTAAAGAGAGGTTATATAAAATACTGCTTAATGCGATATACTGTATATACAACCTTTGTTCCGAATATGTTGGGAAACAAAACAGAATGCAACAATGCAATTATTGAAACCCTCTTTTTATTTGAGAATAGTACAGTGATAACACACCAAATGAAACTGACATATTGTTGTTGTTTTTTTTTTTTTTGGCTGGAGGTTCCGGAACCAGGCTGTTGACTGAAGGGTTGCTGGTGTGCCTCTAACCCCCAGCTGCTCCCTGGCTGCTGTGGATAGAGCTACTCAGTGTGTGTGAGAGAGATACTTCACACATACGTTAAATATGGTAGATAAATGTTTCTGTGTGCAAACACAATTGGCTAATGGTTCCAAATTCTGATTGTGTTTATTACATAATAGCTGTTGAATGTTTTGTCATTCTTGCTTGATTTAGGATTTCAGAGTCTCCTTTGTGTTTGTAATTGCATCAAATGTTTTCAGTGAGTTATTGCAGTCTGGACTGCAGGCAGGCCAGTTTAGCGCTTTTACTATGAAGCCACACTGTAGTAATACATGCGGCATGTCTTGTTGCAATAAGCAAGGCCTTCCCTGAAAAAGATGTCGTCTGGAAGGCAGTATACGTGGCTCCAAAAGCTGAATATATTATTCATCATTGTGCACTATGAATACCATCATGTATGCCAGCTTTTAAACTATGCGCTGATAACAAGCCGGGTGGATGCTCGCTCTCCTTTTCAGCCTGCAGGGCGTAGCATCTATGATTTCCAAAAAGAATTTCAATTTTTTATTTGTTGGATCACAGGACATTTTTCCACTTCACCTCAGTCCATCTTAAATGAGCTTGGGGACAGAGAAGGAAGTGGCAGCAACTGTGACTGCTGGGTTTTTGAACACTATTTTTTTAGTTTCTTTTTTTGCATGGTAGTTTGTTCACAGATAAAAGCACAGAAGTGTTCCTAAACCTATGCAGTGATTTTCACTACAGAATTGAGTTTTAATGCAGTATCGTGTGAGAGCCTGAAAATCACGACCATCCAATATTGAGTTTCGCCCCTGCATAAAGAAATTTCTCTGAATTTACTGTAGATTATGACATCTTTCACAGACTTATGAACGCTCCTGATCTTCACATCTGAAAGACCCTGCCTCTTTGGAATGTTTTTTATACCCATTCATGTTACTGACCTGTTGCCAGTTAACCTAACTAGTTGTAAGAGGCTTCACCAGGTGTTTCTTTAACGTTGCATGGCTTTACCAGTCTTTTTTTTGTCCCCAACTTTTTAAAACATATTGCTGGGAACCAAAATCAAAAGATACACATAATCTTTGTATTTGTCTATTAAAAAAAGTTTAAGATGACCTGCAGTCTTTTTTAATTGGTCGTTTTCACACTGTCACACTGTAAGGCAAACAGAGTTGTACTTTGTGTGCTTCTTGGATGTTTTCTGACACTGAACAGCTGCATACTTTCCAGGTACCTTTGTATTTTTAGGTTTTTAGGTGTTGCCAACAGCCCAGAGAGCATACCAGCATGCTGACTGTGGTTTTCCACGCTTGTGTGTTATCATAAACACATCAGGGTATAAAAAGGTGTTCAATCTTACCTGGAAAGGGCCTGTGTGGCTGTAGGATTTTATTCAATTAAAGCAGGAGCACACGTGATCAGTTGTTTTCAACCTTTATCTTATTCCAGCATGCACAATCTTGCTCGTGTTGATAGATACAGTATCTGAGCTCAGGCATTCCTAAAAGCTCAAATTTACAAAGTAGGACAGAACCGCAAGTCAGTGCTGTCAAGCACAGTGCATAAAGGGCAAGTCATCAATAGACATTTATTTCAATAGACATATATTTAGAACATAATGAGAACTTTCCTCACAAATTTAAGTTACTTTCATTGTCCTAATTTCAAGAAGGACCTCTATTCTATTCCAAACTGTGAAGAATTACACTGAACCTTTTACTATTAAACACATTAGTACTATTATCAACAAGGTTTTATAGTCATTCATTACTTAATCTTATATATAAAATTCACCACCCCAGTGGATTCATCTGCCATCTTTGTTGAGAAAATTCTGAGTAGAGGTCACCACTATACATTGTGGTATGCTAGCCCATAAGTAGTGTACATTTGTTGTCCACTATATTCACAGTTCACTGTGGGTAACAATGTAGTGAACTATGTAGAAAATTAAATTGTCTACTGTGTATTTAGATGCTACTATATGGAAATACAATAATAATGTAACAATAATACACTTAATGTTGAATAGGTTTCAAATACCACAATGCTCTATGTGGTAGAGCTAGAGGCACAACCTGAATTCTGAACATACTAATTTGTGTTTTCGTTTTTTCCCAGTGCTTCCCTACACGTCTGAGCCACAGATGACAAGGTAAACATTGTTTAAAGACAAAAATGGAGAGAGTGTAAATGTTACAGCTGGAAATTGCCATCTAGAAATATAGTAAATTGAACACATGTAAACATGACTACTATAAAACAAGGCCATGTGGTTTCAACAAGACAAGCTTTCAGTGTATGGATTTAAAATATACTCTATGTATTTCAAACATAAAAATATTAGCACTAAATTAATATAATTAGCGAAAAGAGGTTGTCTCAAAGTGACAAATTTATTTTGGATCTTATGTTGGAAGAGGTCATATTAAAATTATGATTTAAATACATATATTTGGAATGTTTTATTGTCATTGCACCTGTAGTATGCCATTGATGAATATGTGCATAAAAACTGGGGAGGAAAATGGTAAGTTTCTAAAACAGTGCTATTCTCTAATGTAGACTGACTTTTGATGCTCTGACTTTGTATGATTAAAATTGTTACTTTAATGGCATGTGAATGAATGATGGCAATATTCTGATTAAATGATTAGCGGTTTTAGCATACATAAAAGGTCCAGGTAACATTTAACCCCACTTTGTTCCTGCTCTCCTTTATGTCCTGAAGTTCATCCTGTTGTATGCATAGCGTGAAATGAGTGCATGCTCCAGAAGAGGGGGACATTGATCTTCCTATGTTTCTGTTTATGTCACTCTACAGTATGCCTCTGTTTTATAGAACCACAAGCCTGAGGTAGCTCTTAGTTCATAAGAATTTTAATGAGGATTATGAGTTTCAGAGAGCTCCCTTAAGGTTATCATACCAAGACATATTTCAGTTGGGCCATCATTATACTTCCAGCTGAAACATACTCATCAATTATTACTCATGTCATTTGTTGCATGGTTTGCAATATTTATACTTGTAGGATATTTGACAAAGTTAAACTCTGCTTTCAGTGGTGATGGAATGAACCTCTGCTGGGTTGTGAAAGACAGCGGTCTCCTGGCTGTGTGTTGTAATTGGGTCATTATAGGATATGTCCTGATTTCTGCTGCCTCTATTTCTATTAGCCACAGTTGTATACCTGACTGACAATATGCTTCCATAACTTGAGTTTTTGGGCTGTTTCAATAAAGGACTGAAAAACCAGTCCTAAGCATGATGACTTGGAGAAGCAACTGTAAGACGGACCTGGTCGTTTGTGATATTGCCACATGGTGAGTTCACCCATCTCTGTTTTGGATGTTTTGCTCTTAAACAAGAGTCTGGACTTCTGCTATATAATTTAGACAGCAGACGAAGATTTAATCAGCAGTAAAAGATAATTTCCCAAATTGTGTACCTTTATACACTGTAAAAAAATAATGCAGATCTTACAAAAGTAAGAGACCTAGTTAGCTTGGAAACGCTGGGTTTGTTGAACTTGTAATATTGAGTTTTTAACATATGAATAATGTTTTACATTTGTAAACGTGTTATTTGAAGTTCAATGAACTGAACATTTAACCCAGTTACTTTTTAAAATAAGTTTCAAATCTGCATCATAATTTATTTACAGTGTAATATTAGCTGAATTATCAATTTTTTTTTCATCATTAAATGTTTAAGTTGAAAATCCGAAACCCAGCCATGCAATCTAACTACACATAGTGCTTAACTGACACTGAAGCATTGCACTTTGTCAGTTGAAGCTTAAATAAATTTAGTCAAAGGTAATGACAGATGAATGATAATTAGAGACATACAGACAGTAAAAATACCTCTTTCACATTCCACAGCTGTCAGTTGGATTTTATTGTTGGTATGACCTTTTATTTGGGAGTTAGTTTAAGAGTGAGAAAGCACTGTTCATGTAAAAGTGCCATGTAGTACAAAATTATTTCTATTTGTGTAGTATGAAAGGTGTTTAACACTTTGAAAATTGCATAACACTGTGTATTGTAAGACATTATTTGTCTTTTATTATTCATAAAGCTAAAGTTACACATGCTGTTATGAATTTAAAATAATGTTTTTCTTGATTGTTCTGTGACAGTTGTGTAAAGTTATCATTAATTACACAACTATTAATGGGGAATTTAATGTTTTTTGATATTATGTATTTGGTAAATGGATATTCTATCCACACAACTACTTTATTATAAAGTTGCACATATGCACCTGGGTAAACAAATAATTATACAACAACAACAGGCCATTTTAAGAAGAAGAGGCCCCTTATAATAGGATAAAAACCAATCATTTAGTAGTCTGTGAAAAGCCCATGTTGCAGAAAGCTTTGTCTCTCAGCAGGCAAGCCTGTGGAAACCGATGTTCCATAATGCTTGTCAACAAAGGCTATAGATACACTACCTGTCAGAAGTGTCTCATCAGTTGGAACTGTTAAGCGTAAACTGGAAGTTTGTTTAAGAGAACCACAAACGTCTATTTAGTTGAAAACTTTTGACTGGTAGTGCTACTGCAGACATATATCGGTGAGTGCACATGGACTCTCCCGTCCAGGCCTGACCTGCTCCACCATGGCGCCACCCTTCCATGATCACCCATATACCTGCAATTAAGCTACTCAGTGCTTATTACCGGCACTGTGTTTTAAATTACTGTCCTCCAGACTGAAAACAGCATATTCTTTCCAGGGCTCTCAGCACATTATCACAGTGGCACCACTACAACACCTTTCACAGTATGTGTATAAGTCTTATTTAAATATAGCACAATCATATATATGCAGCTTCATCTAAAAAGATGAGTGACCAGAGAGCATTTGGTTTGATCCCCTGAACTGACAGTAACTACTAAAGTTCCCTTTGAACAAGACACTTAACCCCTGACTGCTCAAACTAATTATTCTGTGGGCAAGCACAATTGGCAATTGTGTTAAATTCTAATTAGAAATACTGAAATACTGAAGACTCATTGCATTTGTGTGCTGTACTTGTGTCGCTCCTCACTCCTTATTTCTTTAATTTTGCTAATGTGCCACATTTAAATGTTTTGGACCTTCTAACTAATTTTAATATAAGACAACACGAGCAAACACAAAATGCAGACTTTTAAATGATCAATCCATTTATAAAAGTTAATGATTAATTCCAAGCATATACCATTCATGTGAGCAAACAATTGCCCCACCTAAACCTAAACCTAACAACTGCAACCAACCATTTGTGCCATAACCTGACAATAAATTCTTTGATGTGGAGGAATTTTGGCTCACTCTACTTTGCAGGGTTGTTTTAATTCAGCTACATTGAGCATGAACTCCCCATTTAAGGTCTTGCCACAGCATCTCAATAGATAGATATGTCTGTGATGCATTCTTGGTGAAATTTTGTGGGTCGGCTACTGCTGCTATGGTTCGCTGCTGTTCCAAGTTTATTTCCTTTGTGGTTCCTTTAAGAGCCTTAGGATATAGAAAAATATAAGAAATTGGGAAGCAGGCAAACAGCAGAACAAGCACTGAAACTTGGCCTTATCAAAAGACTGGAAATTAAGGGCATTTTATGTAAATGAGATAAGGCAGTAAGTTTACATTAATTGCAGCACACTCTGAATTTTTAATGTGCTGCACTGTTTCAAAAATCCACTGGTGCAGCAGTCCAGAACATACCTTCAAGGCATGTTCAAGCCAAGCAGAAAGCAACCAACAGAAAACATTTCCAGGAAAATCTTTAGTTTTCAGTATCTCCACAGACCTAAATGAAGGTTGCTCATCACGCTATGCTATGAGGGGGAAAATATATATATAGTGTTAATATATATATATAATATAAGACAACACGAGCAAACAGTGTTTCTGGATAACATTCAGTAGAACATGCAGGGGCAATTTAAAAGTCTATAGAGTATAGAAACTGCAGCTGTCTCAACTCCAGCTGTTTAGTAGCAGCAAACTCTGTAGTTACTTTTACAGATTGGCAGGATTCCTGGAGAACTGCTCTTCTAGTGCCTTCTGCATACCCAACAAGCTGTGGCTAATCAAGTGTTGCAGAGGCCAGTCTTTCTGACTTAAATATAAAGAGTCTTATTCCAAAATGCTTTGTATCTATTTGATCCTTTTCCATTTTCAGTTTGGTCTGCCTCCTAACATCCTCACCAACTTCTACAAATCCTCGTGGGCTACATAACTGTCTGGTGTTGCACAACTGTCTGTTGTCCACAAATGCATGTTAGGCTATATACCATGTTTTGATGATGTCTAGTTAAAGGTGCCTCAAAATGCCTTTATTATTTTTAATAGTTCTCTGATATCAGCATAAAAAGTATGTGACATTGAGCATTTGTCACATGCCTGTGTATAACCCCTTGACAACTGAGACCAGCTATTTGGCCTTTTTTTGGTGAGCTCATATGTGATAATAATGACGAGCTCTGCTAAAGTTTGGTGGTTTATAGTGAGACATACTATCTGTGTGGTCACACAGATGCAAAATAATAATAATAATAATAATAATAATAATAATAAAAATAAAATAAAAAAATAAATAAATAAAGTAAATTACAAAAAAAGGTTTTAGCTCACCATAAAACATTTAATTTAATGATTTGCTCCCACCAGCAAAAAGTAAATTAAATCACATATGGCTGCTACTCCCAGGTATGAGTTAGGGTTGTGATGCTAATAAAGGTCGGACTGTCCATATCTTTAGTCTCTTTGATATCAAAAGCTGCTCGATATTGAGCCAAGCTGACTTTTTTCAGCAGGGTTTTCACCTAAAATTAGTTGATTAAGAGTTTAAGATTAAGAGTCTGGTTCCAAAGTTAATAAAAGGACGTTAGAGCCACAATAAAACATGCTACTTTACATACCTGGGTACATTTGGTAAGATAAAATACTTTTGTAGTTTGTACTAAAGTGGAGCTCTAAAGGGAGGAACTTCTCCATTTTTCATACCATACAAAGGCCAACAGTAATAAAGGAGTGGATGATGGAAAGTGCAGAATTTGGTGAAAAAGGGAACTGTCAGCAACAGTGCTATACCAAAGAAGCGACATCTGGACACAAACTTGTTTTGGCTGACTGACTACATCTGGGAAATAGTTTATTGTTCTTTTAGACTGCCTCAAATTAAGATGCCCTGAGACCGCATCACAAGCAAGCGACGCGCTGCTAAACTGTAATAGCTGGTATACATGCTATGTGTGGGACTGACGTGTGTACCGCTTAGTACATGACAGTAGGCGGTTTAAAACACAGCCTTTGTTTTCCGTCGGCCGAGTTACAACAGACTGGCCCTGCCCCTTTAAGAGCCTTTACTCTGGAGCGGCTAATGGGTGAAGCTGCTCCCGGGAGAAAGGAGCCGGAGCGCCGTTTACGCGGCATCATGGCGGCGCCGCTCCGGCGGGACACTTTACCTGAGCACTGGTCATACGGGGTGTGTCAAGACGGCAGGGTGTTTTTCGTAAAGTGAGTGCTTTAACTAAAGAAAACTGTAGTCCAGAAATGGCACGGTACGGTTCCGTGTGAGTGCGTGTATGTTCCAGGCTTTTTTCCCCTCATGCATCCGCTAACAGGTGGTTTGTTTCCTCGCCAGCGATGAAACGTGCAGCACAACTTGGCTCCATCCGCGGACCGGAGAACCGGTCAACTCCGGGCACATGATACGCTCAGGTGGGTGAGAATGAAATGAAATGTATACTTCAGGAGACGAAAGTTTTTATTTTATTTTATTTATCTTCGTGTTAATGATATTTAACGTCTCTTTCCTTTCTCGCACTAGACCTGCCCACAGGCTGGGAGGAGGGCTTCACTAAAGAGGGCGCGAGCTTCTTCATAGAGTAAGTGAACTTGGATAACTTGGATTTGGCTTGAGACTGCATCACTGTCTGTGTGTGTGACCCCCACCAACCCCCCGGCAGGTACCGTGCAAACGAATCGTTCGCACGTCTTAGCTGCGTTAAGGTTAGTAGGTGGTCTAATTCTGGCTCAGCTCATCCTTGCAGGGCTTCAGAGAATTAATGTGTATTAGGCTAATGAGAGAAGTCTGCCACTAAACCTACGAATGGGTTAACCTAGCGTTGGCAGGCTCGTTTCTAGCGCACTACTGTTTTGTCGCACCCTGCCAAGTTCAAAGTCTGTGGCTGTGGCGAGTGTTGGCCTAAGACACGCCCACCTTTATTTTTATTATTTACATTTATAAAGATACGAGCCCTGAACGGTAAGAACGTCCCCGTTTAGACCTTTATTTTGTGTATGGAAGAATTCAAACAAATGTACATACTCGTATTTCTCTAATGTGCCTTCGCTGGAACTGGTTAGAGTAAACGTTGTGCATAGGCTACCCCAGAATGGTTAACTGGATGGTGACCTTGGTTAGTTTTCATGTGTCTTGTCTAATTCAGGCTTCCTGCTTCGATTATTCCCTAAAATATTTGAGTAAAACGGGTGGAAATTTGGGTGATGAAAACATCGTACAATAAATACACTGTATTTAAAGCGAGTGATTTGAAGCAGGCTAATCAATGAGGAATCAAAGCTGCTGGACTTCACCATGGTTTCCTTATGGCTGTTATTTCTAAAGGTTACTGCGTGTTCCCTTCTGGTAGTGCTGCTGCAGGTTGTTGTAGTACATATATGTTAGTATGGACCCCCCCCTTTCTCAGTCAGCCTCTGTAGAATTGTTAATGAATGTGTGTGTACACGAGTGCTAAAAGACTGCGGCTCATGGTGGGCCATAGATAGATCTCAACTTCTCTGCAGGAATTCTCTGAGCCACAGAGTGGGTTCAAATCCCTGGTCTGCCTACACTGACTTACATTAAATATAAAGTATGTGTTTCCTTCTTCTCAGAAGATGCAACACATTGTGTCTGAGAAAAAAAGTAAGTTGTTTCTTAACCAAGTTGTTTCAAAACCATGTAGCAAATTTGCAGTATATACATTACCGCCCTGCTTTGATTGCTTTTCCTGTTGTTAATCAAACATCCTGTTGCTCAAGTTAGTTGTTCTAAGTAAAGTCAACACCTCTAATGTAACACTACTAGCCTGTTTGGATAAGAGGAACAGGCGAAAACATATATTGACTAAAGTGATGCTAGACAGTGCTTTGTTTTCCTTCTTAGTTTGGTTATGAACACTGCAACCTTGTACTGTAAAGAACCTTTTAGACTCACCTTTCACACTTAATAGAACTGCCTTGCTTTTTGGACCAGTCTTGCAGAAAGTGGGGACTTCCTGGAACTGTTCTCACTCTGGTCATGGCAAATTGAATGTGTAGATAGACCACTTTATTAATGCCATAGGGCAAGTCACAGAAAGCGTATTAGAAAAGTGATGTGAGTAAATTGATCAAAAGTAAGCATTTACTCTTCACATTATGTGGCGGTTGACACAAGCGTGGTGTTACTACACATATGGAAATGTTGTGGCATGGCTGCCCCATTGTCATGCTCCATGTGCTTTTTTATATGTAACAATGTTTATGAAGTAAACCTGTAGACTTAGACTCTAGTTTTTTTAACCCAATTTTAGCAGTGCCTGTAGAATAATATGGTAAAATTAAAAATGTGCACCGCAGATTGCTGTGGAGCAGAATTGGAGTGTCCAAGACAAGCATCAGTCTTTCAGTAGTCTTATGCTGAACAAAAACAGTTTTAGTTTAGCCCCCACTCTGCATGTTAAGTGATGTATTAATACTAAATGTTTTAGACCATTTTTTTTTAAAACTGGCCACAATGAATTCTATATTTAGATTCAGGTAGTTGTTAGTAGAAGTGAGCCCAAAGACCTTAGCAATTCACACCGTATGTTCATAAACAATGGCTACTGTTTGTATGCTTACACTGTACAAAACATATCTAAAGATAAGCTGTTTTGTTCAAAATAACCCATTGTCAACCAGAGGTTGAGCAAACGTGCTGAGAAACAGCAGCCCTGCTAAAACTGTGCACTTAAACAAAAAGCAAGTGGTAAGGTAAAAGTTAGGACGGTATGGTTTCCAGTGGCATATTGTCGCTGTTCAAAGAAAGATGAGTATCTCCAGAATGGTTACAGATTTTGTGTGTTATGGTTGTAGGGCAATCTCTTACTGTAGCCTGTTGTGGTGTTTGTCTGATTTCCAGATTTCCAGTGATTTCCTTTTAAATGGACTAAATTGGCCACAGTACATAAGTAAATATTTAGTTTTATTGTGTTAAGATTATGTTGTATTTCTTAGTAGGAAATACAGGTAATGTACATCAGATCCTGTATGCGGCAAGTTAATCATTGTCTGTAAGTACCCTAGTATGTCAACAATAGAAATGCAAAATGTGTTTTTAAGAACCGTAATTTGATTAATGCCCAAAAATGTGGAATACTGCCGACCCATAATTGTAAATGCATTTTTCAAAACACAAAACGGGATTGTTATACTGTGGGGCTTTGCAAATATGTCATTGTACATATCAGGCTAAGTATGATCCCAGTAATCCAGTTGCAACTGCAACTAAAGTACTTTTGCTTTACGGACAAACAACAGTGCACTCACAAAGAAACACATGACTCTCAAAACAGGATGTAGATGGACACAGACCTTCTGTGCATCGCAAGTGTAATAAATACAGAACTGTCCTCAGGTGCAGTATGTTGATTTATTGTATGCTTCTCCTTTTTTTTTTTTGCTTGCTTTCCCAACATAATGATAAAATTACCCATTTAACTGTGTAGCATCTGACAATAAGGAAGTAAACCAGGGAAGTGATCTTGTGGGATTTGTAAATAATTAACTAGGATTGGCATTAAAGCTGGATTGTTTTCTCTGCTGAGAAAACCTGTATCAACGACTACTTTGTGGTGCAGTTCCAAAAGTTTAAAATCACTGTTTACAATAATATAAAACCAGATGGTCCAGATACATGAATGAAAGTGTTGTAATTAATAATAAAAATATAAAAAATATGTATGGATTGAATATTTCTCCATTATGTAGCTATAGATAAAAATTTGGGAATTAAGTTATAATAAATTATATTCACAGTACACGTTCTGGTAGTATTGTAACATCATAATAATACTATTATAAATAAATAACTTGGCGTTAATGGAGTAAGTTTACCCAAAGTCTCAAATTCATCCTGCGAAAACAGTTAGGGGCAACATATCACTAGAAAATACACAGTCTCTAACTAAACGTTCTCTTTAGTGCTTTCAGGTCTCAAAGAAATGTTGCAAATTCAGCATCAAACTTCATTCACCCGTTCACTCCAAAGGTGGAATATACTGCCAATGTTTACCTTTGTCAATCTCTTTATATCACTTAAAGGGGAGGTGCTAGAGCTGCATGCTGCCTGTTGCAAAATATATATATACATAGTGGGGTGCGAAAGTTTGGGCAACCTTGTTAATTTTCCTGATTTACCTTTATCAAGCATTGATTGTTTGGACAAACAGTGATATTTGAGAAGTGAAGTTAATTTATCATTAAGTTTATATGATTTACAGAAAGTGTGCAATAATTGGTTAAACAAAAGTAGGCAGTTGCATAAATTTGGGCACTGTTGTCATTTTATTGATTTCAAAACCTTTAGAACTAATTATTGGAACTCAAATTTGGTTTGGTAAGTTCAGTGACCCTTGACCTCCATACACAGGTGACTCCAATTATGAGAAAGGGGGGCAATTGTAAGTGTTTCTCCTCTTTGCATCTTCTCTGAAGAGTCGCAGCATGGGAGTCTCAAAACAACTTTCAAATGACCTGAAAACAAAGATTGTTCACCGTCATGGTTTAGGGGAAGGATACAGAAAGCTCTCTCAGAGATTTCAGCTTTCAGTCTCCACTGTGAGAAACATTGTGAGAAAATGGAAGACCACAGGCACAGTTCAAGTCAAGGCTCGAAGTGGCAGACCAAGAAAAATCTCGAATAAACAGAAGCGAAGGATGTTGAGAACAGTCAGAGTCAACCCACAGACCAGCACCAAAGACCTACAACATGATCTTGCTGCTGATGGAGTCACTGTGCATCGTTCAACTATTCGGCGCACTTTACACAAGGAGATGCTGTATGGGAGAGTGATGCAGAGGAAGCCTTTTCTCCGCCCACATCACAAAACAGAGCCGCTTGAGGTATGCTAAAGCACATTTGGACAAGCCAGCTTCATTTTGGAATAAGGTGCTGTGTTATTTGGGTATAACAAGGACCGTTATGCATGGAGGAAAAACAACACAGCACTCCAAGAAAAACACCTGCTACCTACAGTAAAATTTTGTGGTGGTTCCATCATGTTGTGGGGCTGTTTGGCCAGTACAGGGACTGGGAATCTTGTTAAAGTTGAGGGATGCATGGATTCCAATCAATATCAGCAGATTCTGGAGACCAATGTCCAGGAATCAGTGACAAAGCTGAAGCTGCGCCGGGGCTGGATCTTCCAACAAGACAACGACCCTAAACACTGCTCAAAATCTACTAATGCATTCATGCAGAGGAATAAGTACAATGTTCCGGAATGGCCATCTCAGTCCCCAGACCTGAATATTATTGAAAATCTGTGGTGTCACTTACAGAGAGCTGTCCATGCTCGGAAACCATCAAACCTGTATGACCTAGAGATGTTTTGTAAGGAAGAATGGTCTAAAATACCTTCAGCCACAATCCAGACTCTCATTAGAAGCTATAGGAAGCGTTTAGAGGCTATTATTTCTGCGAAAGGAGGATCTACTAAATATTGAGTTAAGGTATTTTTTTGGTGCCCAGATTTATGCACCTGCCTAATTTTGTTTAGACAATTTTTGCACACTTTCTGTAATTCATATAAACTTCATTTCACTTCTCATATATCACTGTGTTTGTCCCCTATATGATATATTTAACAGATTTTTTTATCCAAACAATCAATGCTTTATAAAGGTAAATCAGGAAAATTAACAAGGTTGCCCAAACTTCCGTACCCCACTGTATATACACAAATACATCTTAATCTGTAATTCCAATAAGGAATTATTAATTAGGGGAATCATGTGACCGCGCTGATACATAGCGGATAGAGTAACCATAACGTTTAAACTCAAAGACGAATAACTTAAAAATACAATTAATCAAATCCATCTTTGAAATTCCCATGCATGGCTTCTGTTGCTTGAGTAAGATTGGAAGGAAAATGTGAGTTTCTGGCTGAGGACGCTAAGGATATGTTATTTGTCATGGATCAAGAGCAAAGGGAAGAGTAGAAGAGGGTCTGGTTGGCTTACATAGCAGTGTTTTTCAAAGTTCGGTTCCCCTTCCCACAGCAAAGATAACTAACTGATTCAAGACTTATTGACAGTTCACCAGTTTACTGAACTTCAGACAAATACTATTAACGTTGTCATATCATTGGAACAATTAAAAATCCATATTGAAAAACGATATAAACTGGTCTAAGGCTTACTCTGTAGTGAATTCATTTGTTTCTTTGTTTTGGAGATTCCATCAGAAAGCCACTGCACACCAGTGCCGCGACATCCAAACATTAGAAACTATTGTTTTAAGTGAGGCTATGGACTTGCACTGGTGAAATACCTCTTCAAAATCTGACTTCTCTTCTTGTGCACATATGGCACACAGGCATATGAATACTACATCCACTCAACTTTTCATTTATTTCTAGGTGTACCGAATGGTTTATTTCTAATTCACCTTCACGGCAAACAGCAGAAGGACCTAGCTAAAGTCAAACTTAGTTAAATGTAATGTATGGAACCTGCTAAAGACCTTGTAGCACTGGGGGATTGAACACCTTTCAGCAATAATGATTAGCATATTGAAACAGTTTATAGTATGAACTGAAATAAGTTACCAACAGTCTGTAACTCATTATTGTGGTAAAGTTGCATCACATTGATGCCACAGACAACCACCGTAGACAGCATGAGAGTTAAAATGTATACAGAGAAAGGCAGTCAGTATTTTAGATAAACAGATCTCATTATAGCCTCTTTAGGCTATATCTCTATAGCTCCACTTTCAAACTGTGGTGATGGTAATGAGCTGCAACCCCTGGTAGGCATCACATGAGGTCATGGGGTTATTGTCACACCTTTAGTGTTCTGTTGAATTGACTCCTAATAAGCATTCCGCTCTGAAGCTAATGTACATGTAAAAGCAACATTTATTAAAATCTTAACACAGTTTTGTTTTTTAAACACAACACAGTATTATCTCTAGAAAAATGGAACTAAATAAAAAAAGTGGCCATATTGATTTTTTAGGAATATGGTTTCTTTGCTTTGCCAAAATTGTGATGGTATCGTAAAGCATGATAAAAGGTTTGTTAATTATCTTGAGATAAAATCAGCCTAATTGAAAGTGCTGTATGTTATTTGGATGGTTCCACAGTTCGTATTGTTTTGGTAGTTCAGCACTTTTGCATTTAAAATGAAACCATGGATCTGAGGTTAAAGTGCAGTCAGTCATTTAAACTGTACAGCTATTTCAGGTTAATCATTCAGGAATTACAGCCCTTTTATATATGTTAACACATTTTATAGAACAAAAGTAACCAGACAACTTGCTGCTCAGCTGTTGCTTAGACAGCTGTGTGTCTATGTTGATTATTACCCATTGGGATCATTAACCACTGTGAAACAAAGAGATTCATAATTTCTAGTGAGCTGACAGGTTTATCCTATTATCTGAGTATCTTAATGCAGGGTTACATTACCTGTTTCATCTGGGTATTATGTTTTCTAAAACCAAAAGCCGCACCCCTGATTTGTTACCAAAGTGAGACGGTACAACTTTTCTTAGCTGTGTGAGGCTGCTATTTGGTGCACATCATGCCGGTATGTTTTGGGCAAAAACATAACAGAAATGTTGTGTTAATGCTGCTGTATATAATCTAGGCCTTTTGAAGCATCTCTTGAGCATGTTAATATTTAAGTATGTAAAGTGCCGTTGGATTGCTGGTCAATTTCGTTGCACACTGTGCAATGACAGTAAAGGCATCTTATCTTCTCTTATTATCTTAATGTTGTAAAACAACATGCATCTCTCACTCTATGCATATTACATTCCATTACATCACATGGTGAGAAAATTAGCAACGGTCACAGCAAAGACAGGTTTATGTGGTTGATCTCTAAATGTCATGTACAATGATTAAAATAAAGTTATTTAATGGAAAATAAAGTTTATTTAAGTTTAGTTCATGTGATGTTTGTCTCAAATGAAAATGCAATGCAGGTTGGAGCCCTTTTCACCTTGCACCCTGCTTGATTTGCCTCTGATGGGGAAACAATATTTAGTTGATACAGATCGATGGATTGATACCTTCTTAGTATCTTTGCATTTTGTGCTCGTGCAGAAGAGAGCTAACAAAAGGCTTAGGTTTGATTCTGGCTTTGATATTTGCATCAGGAATCTGCAACTGTGGCAAACACTGTAGCTGTGTCCTAACTCTACATACACACTCTACATAACTCAGAGCAGATTTTACTGTGTGGTTATATATGTAACAGATCATCCAGTTACATGTCCGATAATATTTAATTGCCCTAAAACCTTTTATTGTTTGCATGTTGTTTTTCCTCACTGCAACAAATACTGTTACGTCAACATTTATTTCAGCTGCACAATTCCTGGACACTATACTGAACAGCAGTGTTCAACTATTGCAGCCTCTCTTAACGGAAAAACTAGGTCAGGTCCAAACAGGATAATCCAAACAGTACATCATACTGTATTTCATATTAATGTGTGTCCTTAATGACTGCAGCTAACTTCTGAAAGCAATACTGCATATTAATATGTACCCTGCGGGTTGTGTGAATGGGAGTAATCCACTGAGTGCTATTGTCTCTTCATTTTGCCTTCAAAGTTTAGCCTCAGTAGAAGGATTTTACTTGATTGATGCTGTATAGAGAGTGAGCAAAAAATGTTAGACACTGCTCAGCTTTTTTCCTGACTGTATTAAAACTTCATAGATCAGAGCAGCTCTGATGTCTTGTTAGGAAGCAGCATGCTCCACAAATACAGTAAATATTTTATGTTCTATGCAGAGATGATGAATGTATTTTTGTACTTGTCTGTATGTGCACAGAATACTATTGGAATAGACCTATGAACAGACATTTTGGTCGGTAGGTGCTTAAGGCGGGGAGAAAAGGGCAACGTGAATGTAGATTTACTTCATTTACAGTGTGCTTTTATTAAAACAACACTTTCAGAGAGATGCAGTCTAATCATGTTTCAGAGTAAAGCAAATGTATGGTTGAGTTTTTTTTCCAGAGAAGCAAAAAATAGTGACTTTACTGCCTAAACAGCAGTTTAAACTCCAGCATGCAAGGCTGTAACATCACACGTGATGCTAGCTTTTTTTGATAATAACTTGAAAAAAATTTGATTTTTCTTACAGTTGACAATCTCTGCATAGCATTATCACAAAAAGAAAAGGACGAGGCTTATATATGTGAATAAGTAAAGAAACAGATAATGTATAAAAAGTATTCAGCATATGCAAAATATCAACAGGTATGAATCATTGCTGCAGTGGTATTATGAAATCTGGCAATTGCCCTCCCCAGGATAAGAATGTTCAGAAAACATCCACACCACAACGGTGATAATGAAACATGATCTTATATTGTCTTATTGCCACCATTCGTAGGCTTTGTTTTCATAGTAACAAAACACCTGGTTCTTGTCATTTGATTGTTGTTCTAGTTCTTGATTAAACAAATCTTCCAAAATGGCTACAAAAACAGAACTGAGTGGGCAAACACAGTGTGAGGGCTAATGGAGAGAGGCCTAAGATCCATTGAGTTCCATCTGGGTACATGCCTGCTTTAATACATGAAGCGCACCTTGGCCGTCTTTTGATGGACATGCTGACTCTTCATAACCTTTCCATGTGTTTTAGAAGGTTTTGGACTTTTCCCAGTTGAATATATCCAGCTAATAGCTCTCATTTAGTTGCTATCAGGGCTCTGCAGGACCTTCAAGCATGACAAGCCCTTAACTTACCTGCCTCAAATATAAGGCTGGCTTAGGATCTCTGTCTCTCTCCACCTCTTATTTTATCTCTTTAGTTTTCCTTCTTTTCCAGAGGGTTGGAGACATCCTTGTTCCATCTGCCAGTGAGTCATCTTCACCTCTCCAGCAGCTGTACAGACTGCTTTGCCCTAACGCGCTCTCAGCCCACACTCTATTTTCTACACCCACGTTGCAAGAATTGTTTATATATATTTTTCCTTTTTCCTCTTAACATTTGTGAAAATGTAAGAAAGCAAGAGCTGCACACCCATCCTAGTTAAGCACACCATGTTGTTTTGTAAAGCAGGAAAATATCTCTTAGAGTTATCACTCTTTGCACATACAGTACTGTGTTAAAGTAAGACATCAGTATTTAATTTCCAGTAAGCAGCAATAATTACAATTCGTTTTTATGTTAGGTAAAAGCAGGCACATACAGAGAAATAAATACAGACATTGCTTTGCCAGAATTCTATTTATTCGCCACTGTATGTTAGCTGGTGAGCTATATGCTAACATTGTAAGCGTGCTAGCAGCTAGAGAATGTGAACAAGTCAAGAAAAAGGTTACAAATTTGCAAACATTCTTATAGTCATCTCTGTGGTCACCTATGAACATTCTGGTGTGTTTACTGCTTCATGCTGAAGGTTATCACTGGCTGTGAACTGTGTCCCATGCTCTGATGTATTCAGCCCTGACTGGAGGTGGAGAGACAAAGGAAGGATTGAGAGACACATGAAGCTCGCTAATGTGTTGCTACAGGACAGCAGAAGGCGTTGGCTCCATCCCTCTTGACTGCACCCCCCAAACCCCTAGCACTGCAAACATTAGCATTGGCATCTGAGTGCAGCGTCAGGGGATCATGTGTCCGGTCCTAGCATAGCAACGTGGCCCAAGAGAAAGGGGAAAATAAGAGTGAGAGAGGAAAGGATCTGCAAGGACAGGTTCAGAGGTACTGCCGCTGTTAAAATGAGGAGTTGCTGTGCGTTAAGTTCAGAGAGTGACTCAGGTCATGAGATGGTTGTGGTCAGACGTGTGTTTGCATGGCCATGGGGAGACGAGGCCTTGCTCAGGATGGACAGGTATTTGTCTTTAGTACTTTTCACCTGAAAAATACATGATATTTTCTCACAGATTATAACATTGTGCTGTGTAAAGAGTAATTGAATTTGATGAATTGGCTGAAGACTTGTGAGGGCTGTGAGGCCCCTCTCTTAGTTCTCTTTTACAACATGCTGGTCCCAGCTACAGACACAACCTGTCAGCAGTTTCTTGTCCCTGCTTTGTTGGCCCTCTAGAAAGTGGACTGCAGGCAGCTGCCATACATAATGATTTTAAAATCTCTTTAAAAGAAGTAAGGGATGGCAGAAGGGAGGGAGGCAAATTTATACCACAAGTGTTTCCTTATAATTTTGAAACTATTTTGTTTCAAACAATTTTGAATTAAAATATTGTTTAGTGTAACCTGCTTAAAATTACACATCTTCAGTTTTACACAGTCACTGGCTACTGATGGTGTTTCTTGGGAGGCTTTCACAGTCCCAGCCTGGTTAGTCAGACATTCCTTGAGATAATGTAGAAGAGGATTATTATGTTAAGAAAAGTTGAGTTAAGGAATTGTTTAAGTTAAGTAGCAGTGACCTGTACCATCCATGACCTGAAGATGGAGAAGGTCCTTGGTGGGAGGGAAGGACTGATGGTATAAACAGAAAGACATACTGTGACATATTTTGATATGAATTATCAGAATAACAATAATTATTGTCATGCTACAGCTACTGTCTTTGATATATTTGTTAGAACATGTAGAAGTGCTCAGCATTGTCCATTGCCTGCTGTTCAGAAAACATTTTATAGCAAGATCAATTTGGAACAGAGAAGTTGTTTGTGCTGGATTATTTTGTCTTCTCTTGCTTCTTGCATCTTGCTGACTCTCTGAAATTTCTATATGAGAAACCAACTCATCTTTTATTTTTTGCACCTGCAGAGGTCTGTTATTAAGACATATGCATATTTATTTATGCAAATAGGTATAAACTATGTTTATGCATACTGTTGCAAACTGTTGAATTGCAATTTAATAATAATTTAAAACTATAGGAATAAATTATGATAAATTCAGGCTGATGTGGGCAACATTTATTGAGCTACACATAGAGAAGTATTGTCTCTCAGTATGTCGTTGGGCTAGATGTCTCAGCATGGAGTTGTAGCGGTACCTAAAGGTGTCCTGTGATAATCCATCCCATGCATCTTAAATATTCACACACAGTTCCTGCTGATTGTGCCGTAGGAGTGGAGGTGGAGTGACACCAGGCCTTCTGAACGTGTGATGTTTATCTAGGTGCTGACCATGGTAGAACTTCAGTCATTCGCATATCTAACCTCAAACTTACACATTCCTGTCAGTTGATTACTTCTGGCTGCAACTGTTTGTGCAACCATGATGACCATGAATGTATGTGAATGTGCTACAAATGTAGTGAAATGCAGTGTTTGTGAATAGGAAAAATGCTTTCATGAATTTGCACTCATTTAGATAATAATAACATGATACACCATTGCAAATATTCATCTTTAATAAAAATTAAGAAAGATAATTTTTACCATCTAGTACTTGTTTTTATTTGCATAATCCTTAATCTTACTAAGATGTGTTGTCATTTGGTTTGGCTGATATGTAGAGTTATGTCATCATCATAGCCATGGACAGTAACTTTGTCCACTTAGAATTTTACAAAGCTACAAACTGAATAAACTAGAAACATGTAACCGAAGTGCCAACACCTAATTGCTAATCACTTTCTATTAGAGCAACACAGACCTGTGAAAATCCAAGTCTGAGAAAGTAAAAGTAATTTGAGTAGAAGAGTAATGTATATGGTTCAATTACAGTCACATACTTTATTCATGCCCCAGCAGCAAACAATAAACTACCTAAGTAACCAGCTCTATTATGATTCTGTTAATAATAAACTGATGAAATAACTTCATGTGATCAAAGTCACGAATAAAATAACTATTCATACCATAGTATGTGCTAAGATGAGCTACTTCGACTTTGATACGTGGTGCAGTCTAATTGGTTTAAATTGGGATTACTGAGGTATTCAGAAAACTTAAGTTACTTTTACATTTTGCACAGATTGAGGGGAATACAACTTTTAACATCACTTGGTAAATTAATCTGGGATCTGCAAACAAACTGCTAAACTGCTAAATTTTGTGCTAAAAGGTACGAGGTGTGATTAGGTAGATGTAAATAGTCATGTTATCTGAGTTAACAGATGATTAGAAGACTTCAGATTGAATGCAGATTGAGTGCTTTCTCTACTGAACATTTCAAGCCACATGTTCTGTCCAATAGCCGGGCAATAATGCCTCACATATCTGCATACTAAATTTAAGTTGCATTGGAGTTGAATGTTGAAATGACATGGTTTTGGTCATTCATATTGTTATTCATCTTATCATTACTAGACTTGAACATTATATTGTCAAAATAATGTTAACACCACTTCTAATTGGACTTCAGGTTTTTCAGCAGCACACATTAATAGCAAGTGTACAATATCAAGAACAGGGCTATGCAATCTCTATTTGCAGACATTAGCAGTAGAATGGGCCATACCGAGGAGCTCCGTGCATTAAACTGTGACACTGTCATGGCATGCCACCTTTTTCTTTAAACCTTTTTTTTTTCTTCTTATTTCTACCTAGATCAGCAACAGTCAAATAGAATTGTCATGAAGCAGTAGACCATGCAAACTCTCGTGCTGAAGCATGTGTATCATGTAAAAATGGCCATTTAGGGGTTCCAGAAATAGTTTTCTATGGAAGAACTGCTTTAAATTACTATATGAAAGTAATAAGCCAGTTATAAGTTATAAGCCAGTAATCTGTTATAAACCACAACTCCTTGTCATTGACTTTTTTCATCAGTGACTTTTTTGACTGAATGGACACAATTTTCTTGTATCTTGTATGAATCCAGTCTTGAAGAAATTAGGTTTTTGTAGCCATAAAGTGTGAATATTAAAGCCAATGATAAATAGCACAAAACCCTGGAATAAAAACATGAAATAACATGCGATTAAATCCACCAAGGAAAGAAAGGGAAGAAATACATTTACATTTAAGGCATTTAGCAGACGCTCTTATCCAGCGCGACTTACAACCGTGCTTACTGATCTGTTGGATAATATTCCAGTTAGTCGAGGAAGAAAGAGGAAAGAGGAAGAAATAGATAATGATAATAAATATACACTTATTATCACACTAATATGTTTATGTGTGATGTTTCCGGCCCACTGCAAACGAATACAGGCCCACTTATGAGTACTTCATGGCTCACAGGTGACCTAGTCTTGGGGTTCACATCCTTTTCCACTCCAAGGCCCTGCTGAAAATCAGTCCAGGTCTGTTTATCATCCAGGTCTGTTTATTATGTAGGTAGTTATCTGTTGGTACCAATATGATTCTAATATTATTGTGCACAGGTTTTTGTGTATTGGTACAATAATGTTACACTTGGTCATCTAGCTGACTGGTCAGAAGAATATGTAGATCACATGTGTGTTCTGAGAATTTCTAATGCAGGAATGCATGTGGGATGAATAATGCGTGTCCAGTGTTGTATTTCTGTGCAGCATGTCTGGCTGTTTTGTATGCCTTCTATGTCTCAACATTATTATAGCCAGTTTTCCTGGTGTGGTAGTTGTTTAAATAATGTACTACACAAAAACCAGGATGCAGAGTAATCTGTCTATCAGTATGGGTAGTATGCTTAACAAAATACCAGCATTTAATTGCTGTTTGTATCAATATTTGGTGATGTATTTCTTGTATTCCTGAAGAGCCAATTGTTAAGTTGGCTCTAAATACAGTAATTCAGAATTAATGAACAAACTAAAATGTCTTAATTTTATTTGATTTAATGTATCATTATTGTATTATTATGTTTGACGCCCCTAGGGTTAATTATTTATTTTTTAAAATAATTTTAATAATATAAAAATATATTGAGGCCACATGATCATGAAAAATGTAAATATTTTTATTTTTGCCTTAATATACTGTATTAATATGTAACCTTGTTGTATCAATTGCATATGGCCTACACATATGAATTCACATATTTAGGCACTAGTTCAAAATTGTAACCATGCCTTATTACACTCATCGTCAAAAGAGTAGTTGCACAAATAGTCGCACCCAGAAGGAATCAACTGACAGGAATGAAACTTAGCGGGTAGGTTTGACATTGTTTGACATTTAAATAATTAATTTCACTCTCGGCCATACATGTAATGTAAACAAGGATGGACATTATTGCTGTACCTGACTGAGCCAACAGCCATGACTGTAGACATTCACAGTACAGTGATCCTCTCCATGAGATATCCTGTTAGTGCCAGCACCATTGGCAGACAACTGCAAGACGCAGAACTACATGCACACAGACCATTACGACGACTGCCCTTAACACCACATCAGCTTCGCCAAAGATTGCAATGGTGTCAGGCCAGACCATCAAGAACTGATTCAGAATGCCTTCAGAGTCCCGTCTTGTTATGGTGGAGAAGACCAACAGATTTGTCTGTGGAGTCACAGTGGCCAGCACAAAGATGAACAGTTTGTTGTCACGTGTCACAAGTCCAGAAGGCCTGGTGTCACTCCATCTCTACCCCTACTGCAAAATCTGCAGGAATGGTGTGAGAATATTGAAGCTGCATGGGATTAGTGCAGGACACCATTAGGAAACTCTACTCCATTTAGAGACATCTGGCATGTTGCGTTAGCCCACGTGCTGGCCAGACGCTATACTGGGAGTCACTAATTCTGTATATGTAGCTCAATAAATGTTACTCATCAGTGTAAATTTGTAATTATTTATTGTTTCCTTCCCAAATAGCATCAGAGTATCATTGCTATCCAAAACTTCCTTCTGGGTGCATAAATGACCCGACGTTTAAATAATAAAGAGATGATAATAACGTTAATGATACAAACCAAGACCACAAAAAAGGGTGGTATAAAAATAATTGTATCCTCAAAGAATATATTAAACTATGGCTATTTATAACAACTACTTAACATATTACAGTATGTAAGTATGTGTGTGCACGTTTGAGTGTTAGTGTGCATGTGTAAATATGTCTGAACACGCACCAATAGAATAGTTACCAATAGAATAGGTATCATGCTTCTGTTTGTGTAGTTTGGGTTTTCTATTGTCCCCAGGCTAGTGTATAAAGCCTGACTAAAATAATTAAATAGTATTACTCAGGTTAAAATTAGGGCTAATTAGTACTTATCTGTAGGAACTGCAGAACTTCAGCTTGCAGATAGCCAGATTAAAGGAGTAGAAACTTTGAACTTGGAAGCAACATTTCCTCTGTTTTTTGCACCATGTATTTATCCTCATCCCCATTACATCCCACCAGTGTATTAATTTTATTTCACAGTTTGTTTTGTAGTTGTGGTGTTGTAACCCACAAACAGTTCTGTTGAGATCAATCCCTTCTCGTTGAGCTACAGCTAGGGTACTTTTAAAGCAGCGCACAGAGGAAGACATGCAAGCCACTAAAACCCAGCATGTAAATCAAAATAAAAAAGCAAAACCCATAAAGCAAAATAAATGGGTATCTAGGTATGCCCAAGTCATAAGTGGCAACCAATGCACAGGTAATCTGTACTGAACCATCTAATGACAGTCACTTATTCAGCAACACTCAACTGTATGCTGAAACAAAACAGCTAAGAGAACAGGTTGCGCAGCTGCAAGTTCAATTAGCTAGGTTAGCTCCATCCAACACCAACAAGCCAGGTAAACCTTCCAGTGGGTCCAGTACCAGCACTAAACCTAGCCCGCTCGGGGCCCTTTTAAATTTTGCTAGTACTACATGTCAATGGAGAAGCCCAAGCCAGGGTATTGATCCTATGTGGGGAGGACGGACATGTCCTGTGTAAATGAGGCCAGCCTATCTATAGTAAAAGCAAAATGGGAAGAGCAGAATAAGGACGTAACATTTAAACTCAGTGCAGTCTTTGTTGAGGGACTATAAGAGACTGAGAAAGGTAAATGTCCCAGTCAATGGAAAGCCAGACCTGTTCACAAAATGGGAACGGCACATATTCCCATTCCAAAGGTGCTTGTGGAGACTAAGTGGACTGCCAGAATTCTTATAGCTGGAAACAATTGCAGTTGCCTTTTTTAGATGTGGGATTAAAAGTTACCACCATTTTACCAAGCTCACTTTTCCAAACAAGATTTCCAACCAATAACCAACCTGCTTGAAGTTGCTGGTGCTAATGAACAACCACCTCTATAGTAAGGATACATCAAAGTTAATATTGCATTTCCTAAAGAACTCTCAGGAACAGCTGTTTACATTCCCACCTTAGCGCTTGTAATCCCTGATTTCCATTTCAGTTAATCATCTCAAGTAATTATAGGGATGGACACACTTGATGTTCTGTATGAAAAGTGCCATAATCTAAGCATCTCTTCTCCCTTGTTCGTCACCGTATGGGTACAGAGCTATGTTGAAAGCCCTTTCTCTCAGAGAGAGGCAAGATAACAGTGGTGTGATTGAATCTGTCACATTGAGGAGAAGAGTACAACCGCTTCATGCACTTCCTATAAGCTGCCTGTAATACTGAAGAATGAAACATGGTCATGACATTACTATTACAAACAATAGCATCATAGCCAAGCTGCAGTGTGACCTCTAGTACAGCCAAAGCACTGGGTGCCAGGGAGGGGCCAAGCCAGAACAGAACTCTCACCTTTAGCTTTGGTGATATATTGCCTATGGAGTGGCAGGAGTCTCTGAAAAGTTGATCAACATTCCCGAAGTGTTTGCTTTGCACTCAAACTGTAACTCATTGTATCAAGCTCCATAACGAAACCCCTTTCAAACACAAGGCCAGACATATACATCCGCAAGATTTGGAGGCTATACAGAAACACTTGAGAGTTAAGTGACGCAGATGGTGTGCATGAAAAATGGTGAGATCAGACTGTGCATAGACTATAGAAAATTAAATCTACAGACCATTACTAATGCATATGCACTTCCTAAACTGAAAGAAACATTCATCATGCTCACCGGGTCAGAGTGGTTTTCCATGCTCGACATGAAATCAGGCTACTACCAGATTGATATGGAGGTAGCCGATAAACCCAAGACTGCGTTTGTTTGCCTTAGGTTTCTGGGAATTTAACCTTATGCCACAGGATGTTACCAATGCTCCTAGCACCCTTCACCTTTGTTGATTGAGCAGTGTGTGAGAGTGCTCTTATTCCTGGATGACAAGTTTTTTTCTAAATCTCAGGAGGAGCATAAGCAGTGACTGATCAAAGTTTCTGAACTGTTTGAAAGAATAGTGGCTAAAGTTGTCACCAGAGAAATGTAAACTATTTGAGACTTCAGGTTGCTATCTGGGTCACATTGTTTCCTGGAACGGTGTTGAGACCTGATTTTGACAAAATTGCTGCCTTATATTTTATTTTATTTTATTTTTATTTTATTTTATTTTCATTTTTACATATATTTTTATATATTTATGTAGATTTTATTTATTTAAGTACTGCTGTCTGGGTAAAACTGGGTCCTTGGGTACCACAATTTCGTTCCACCCCATGTACCACATGTGATGCGAATGACAAAGTCTCCTTGAATCCTTGAAAAAACTCAGAATTTAGATCCTTCCTAGGATTTTCTGGGAATTACAGAAGATTTGCCTTACCTGTAGTGAGGCAAGGTACCCTTCAAGAAGTTTTTCATCATTTGCGAGAATCCATAATGCATTCTGACCTTGCACTGGTGGAATTACTTGCTCTGCCCCCTTGTGCCATTCCTGATGAGCTTACTGAGGAGCTATCTCTTGTTGGATGCACTGTGCATCCGCCCACAGTTCTCCAATGCTGAGATTGCTGAACAACAAAGAGCTGAGCAGATCCTTGCAGCAGTGATAAACCAGCTAGAGACAGGGCAGAAACCACCTCCTACATTACGCCAGGAACTTCCAGACATTCACCTACTCCTGAAGGCCTTACCCGAAAAAGCCACCCCCTTGAGCAACATCTTGACTACCAGACTGCTTGAATTAGTTTGTATAGATAAAACAAGCAATATGTCTTATCACAGACATCTTCACTAAATATGCAGTGGCTATGCCAACCCCAAATCAGAATGGTGCGCACTGTAGCAAAGTGTTTGTGGGATGTGTTCATCGTCCACTACGGCCTACCAGAGCACCTACAAGGTGCAGACTTTGAATCCCATCTTGTCAAAGAACTTTGTACTTTGGCAGGAATTCAAAAGTGCAGGACGAGTCTTTACCACCTTAGAGAAAAGGTTCAATTGCACATTGTTGAACATGCTTGGTAGATTCAAAGGATCACAAAAATCACATTGGAGTAATTATGTGAAGTCTCTCATCCCTGCATATAATTGCACTAAGAATGAGGTCACTGGGTTTTCGAACTTGTATTTGATAGACAACTTCGTCTGCCAGTTGACGTTGCTTTTGACCTGCCTGTTGTGAACAAACAGAGGTCACCCCATTCACATCTGGAAGAGAGCTACAGACTAGCAACCCATTAACCCAGTATAAGGTGAGATTCAATAAATTGGACAGCGAATCTGCTCTTGATGTAGGAGACTGAGGCCTAGTGTGAAACATTAGTGTCAGAGGGAAACATATAACTTTCAGATAAGAGGGAACCTGCTGTACATGTTGTCAAACGTGAAATGTGGTGAGTTTCCAGTATACACCTTAAGACCTGAAAAAGAAGAGGGTCCCCTTCGCACTTTTCATAGAGACAGGGTACTTCCCTGTGGATTCCTTCCAGCTACCGAGCAGGAAATGTATATCCCATCGGTTAAACCCAAGAGACCCAGAACACGCCAAACCAACGATGACATGAGTGATCTAGAAGATGAGAAAAATCATCAAGTAATGTCCTATGGTTTCAAACGACCTCAGCCTCTAGAAACTGAAAAGATCACCTGCGACTTACAGGACTTAACTGTGACAGTTTCTGAGAATTCCACAGAGTCAGAAATACCCAGAAACCCTGTTCAAGGAACAGCCTCACACTTGCTGACTGATGCAGCATCCTTACCTGTTTCTGAATCTCCTTCAGAGGAGTCCCAAGTCACAAAGGAAAACTTGGCCGTATACAAGGATGTGTTGGAGACGGAGTTTGATCCTGCAAATGAGAAAGACAAGGTGTCACAAGCATTGCCTTCAGAATTAAACTGTTCACATGACCTGTTGGTTATCCCTGTTAGGAGATCCCTGTTAGCAGAGAGAGAATGCCAACTCGAAATTTATATTATCAAGAGCTGGGTAGTCCTTTGGTCTCAATAGTGACTTCCTTGTTCCAAGGATTAAACACTACTATTGTACAATCCCTTATGGTATGGAAACTGACGACTATAGCTTGAACATGGCAGTACCACTGACAGTCAGTGCCTGCCAATTACCTGACAGCCTAACACATATGCACCCGGATTTCATGGGATTAACTTAGTTTACATTTAAAACCTTCTGGCAAGCGAAGGGTTAAGTTTTGACTGAGCAGCGGGTTGCATTGCCAGTCACAACCAACCGCGATAGAGAGTTCAGCTTTATCCCGCCCAGCAGCTGCTGACAGGGTGCGGTTAGTACTACTCGAGAGTAGTCTTATGGGAGCAAAGTGCTGTGCTGCTAGTTACAGCTAATCATAATTGAGGATTCAGTTGTCCCGCCTCCTCTGCTGGTGCAATCTAACTGCCCCCCTTTCCTCTTTTCTTCGTGCTGAGGAGGAGAAAGAGCGCAGCTAAAGCGTAGGGGGTGAAACACTGTTAGATAACTAGAGACAATAGCTCAACAAAGGTAATAAAAGTTAGAAGTCCTTGTCAAATAAGCTGTGAGACTTCAAATCCCCAGTAATTCAGCAGAGATTTCAGTTCATTCCAGAGGTCAGGTTTTTAAATGTTGATAATCAGAACGTAGGAGACAAAGTCTGGTGGATGTTCAGTGAAGTAGATGGCGAGCCACACACGAGTTGAACTGTTACTACGTGCTGGTGAAGTAACAGAATACAAGACTGAAAGCCTCTTTATTTTTACCTGTTATAAACAAGCACCGGGATTTATGTTAAATTATTTGTTATTTCCTTGCATTTTACTTGTTTATTTTTTGGTGTCTCCCCCCCTCTCTTTTTTTTTGTTTGCCTTCATTGCTCAGTAAAGCTTTTAATTTCTTAACAACCTTACCCTTGCCTCCTGTGTATGCTGTCACACATTTCTCACCTCCTCTGCAAACCTGGTTATACTGGTCCATAGCCTTATTGCAGCTTTAGCCATTGCATCCAGTCAGCAGTGGTATAGGGTAACTAGCCATGTTGCTGAAGGTATTTCAGTTGTTGATTCCCAGTTTTTTGTATTCCCAGTTTTCCTTAGCCTTGTCTACTCTATGGACTACATTTACAATTAATTTTTGAGTGTATTAATGACAGGGAGTATCTTCAGGGACCTGGAATAAAATATCTGGTACACTTAGACCCGTGAGACCAAGAGAATAAAATTAGTAGAACTTATAGTAAACCAGCACCATGTGATCCAAGAAGGTGGGACAATTCATAATAAGGGATTAGTTCACTGAAGTACCGGAAGCCAAGGGCATTAACAGTTTGGTACAACTTTTATTTTAATAAATTTAGTACAGAATGCAGAAAGTAACTAAAAATGCGCTGATGTAGTCAAACTTTTTAGTTTTTGTAAAGACTCTGACGGCAGTATTCCGGACTAACTGAAGCTTGTTAAGGCTTTTCCTGGAAGATCCAGACACCAGGGCATTACAGTAATCCATCCTCGATGTAATAAAAGCGTAAAGAGAAGCTATTTTTATGTACCATAAAATAGAATTATCTATAAACAGAGCTTTATCTACAGGCAACTCAGAGGGTGTCTCATTGAGTCAGACAAAATATTGTTGGACATATGATTAAAAGAGGACCGGTGCTTGCATGGAAAGTTTTAGTTTTGGGACTATTCTGTTGAGACGCCACCAATTCACTCTGCTGTGAGGGCTCTGCCGCATCAAGTGTATGGTAACTCTTTATTAAGCACCTAAATCTTTTCACTGCAGGTCTTGCTCACTTTTGCTTATTTACAAATTCTGGATGCACACCTCTCTGTCAAACTAACATTCTCACAAATGAAGTTGGTAACACTGCTGCTATACTTAATTATATGTACTCTAAGTACTGTACTTAAATTATACTTCAGAACAGTATAATAAAGCATTCTTGCCTTGTACATAAGAGCATCCAGTGCAGTATTTATGAAGAAAACAGAATTTCTTAATCCCAAATATGTTTATTTCTATATGTGTAGTCTACTGGGCTGCTTAAAGTGCAGCTAAATGTATATTTTAAGTATAACAAAATATACCTAAAGCAAGACCTAGTTATATGCTTTAAAGTACAAAAGAAATATAGTAACTATATAGTGAACTACACAAGTATAAAATCTACTGAGCTAGTAGTTTACTGAGAGCATACTTAAAAGTGTATTTTCATAAACTAAAAAAGTGTGATAAAAGTACATGACTAGTAGACTAAGGGTGGGATGAAGGTCAGTGGGTAGCACTGTTGCCTTACAGACAGAAAGGCCTGGGTTTGACCATCGACCAAGTTTGGAGTCAACTCCAAGTACATTGGTACATTGATACTAATATACTTAGTACACAAGGTTTGGTTAGGAATATACTTTAGCTTTACTTAAACTTTCTTAATAAAATGAACTTAAGGGTGTTGCTGTGATGTTCTTTAAGCTTTAAGCTTCAACAAATGGGCAATTATTTGGGCAAGCAAATGGACAGACGAAGCAACATGTAAATATAGGAGCGGACAAATGAACAATGTTCATGGATAAGTGCATGAACAGGAGAGAGGCAGCTACAGATCGGTGGTCTAGCTTGCCAGTTTTTGGTTGTTCTGGTTAGCTTTAGCTTGACAAGTTTCTCTGGCTCTGACAGGGTTTTGTGTGGATCTGGTGAGAAACTTCAGCCTTGGGATTGGTTAGGAAATGCTTACTGAAGCACTACTCAAGATTAAGACTGCCCAGTTTCTCAAGTCTCAAGTGGTTTTATTTGTCATATCAACCATATACAGTGGTGTACAGTACACAGTGAAACGAGAAAAGGGAATGTGCTGAGAAAACAATAAGTAATAAGGGTACAGGGTCCTGTAGCGTTTGCCAGAAGTGAGGAGTTGTATAGTGTTGTGTCCAGGGTGAGATAGATCTGTGATAATTTTTTCCTGTCCGTTTCCCACCTGGAGGACCAAATGATCCTCGCAGCTGTTTAATGCTGCATAGATACATTTGCTACAGCAAGTTCAGTATTTTTCTCTTGTGTAAAAGGTTAAAGGTTGAGTTATATGTCACATCTCATAAACTCTTGTAAGTCCACTAGTTGTAAAAACATCTGTAAGATAGATGTCAGGATTAAGCCTGACTGCTCAGTGGTGGAGGGTGTTTTTAATCATATGTCTGACAGTATGGTTAATATGCTGGTATTTTAATATTAAACGATGAGGTAATATGGTAATGTTGGGTCTGATTCATTTTCTGCATTTCTGATGCACGTCACTGCCTAAATGCATGGCATGGTCTCCCAACCTCCAGCTCACTGATTTAGTTTCACTTCTCATCAGTCCTAATGTGGCTTATGATATCGCGGTCCCTCTAGTGGGCAGTCTTGGATTTGAAAGAATAAACCTGGTGTGTTATAAAAAGCTCTTCTTCTTTCATACTCGTCAGCCTGACACTGTAAACATGTAACCCGGTAATGGTCACATATTTCTTCCAGGCATATTTACAGGATGTGATGTATTGCTTTTTAATTGGATTTGGTAGGGTTGGGGCAAGTTGAAACATCTCCTACCCTACAGCCGGGTTTTGTGATGCCCTGGATTTGCGCCTGAAATATATGTAATTTTGTCATTATTTTGTTTGCAGTAACTGGGGCGTAATGGCTCAGGGAGCAGGATATAAAACTGACCTGCCTGTGCTATGCAGTTAGAAATGGGTCATGTCAAGACAGCAAAGCTTTCTAAACTAATATGGTCTCATGATGGCGTTGGATTGGTGTCGGCTTCTGTAGTTAGTTCTTTAGCTGAAAAAGGGAATGTTTTATTGGTTATATAACTGATCTGAGAAGCCTTAAAAGAAATTGGAAAACCTGCATTGCCATACTTTAAGGATTATATTACTTTATAAATCAGGTCTAATAGAGCAAGCTTTGGAAATGCATGGTTTTATGTGTGGTCATTTCAAAAATCTAGTAAAACCAAGTGATACCAGTCTCTTGCTCGCTTGTCTTTCTGTTCTCTACCCCCCCATCTATCTGTCACCCATACCCTTGATTTCATTCCCGCTCATCGTTTCAATCCAGTACATCTTGTCTGAAACGGAGTGTGAGTGTGAGTGAGTGATTGTAAATGAGCAGGTTCACTCTCTCCTCCCCTCCCTCCTCCATCTGTGTGTGTGCAGTGGTACGTCAGAGCAATGCACTGGTGTGTGTGTCGCTGTGTTTAAGCATTCAGGCTGGTGTCGGTGTGAGCTAGCAAGGAAGCAGACGGAGGCAGAGATTTGAGATTCTTCACAGCGTGTGCAGGACGAGCATTTGGCTTCCGGTAGCATCTTATTCTTTTGCCCGTACTGAGCTGAAACCTCTAACAGATCCAGCTCCTTACTGATGGCCAGGCTTCAGAAAGCAGGACTACAGCAGACGCTTGAGCAACCACTAGCTGTTCAGCTTTCTCTGACTGTGGACTCTCCTGTGCTCCATCTCCTTCTCTTCCTCATACCAACTTCACACTTGTTCTGTCTCTCTCTGGGCACCTCCTACCTCTGGAAGTGAAAGAAATCAGAACACTTGTTGTGAATGTGGCATTCTAGCTTTCTGACTGGAAGTGTATCTGTGACGCCCGGAGCTATTTGGAATACAAACTAGCCATGTGGAGTCAGTCAGGCTATTCCAAACACACATCTAATTCTGGACATCCCTTCTACCATGTGCCGAGCAGGTGGGTCCCTGAGTACAGGTGTTTAGAACGTATCACAAATGATCATATGTTTACTGTTTGTGAAGTTGTTAGTAGCTTTTGTAGCATTTTAAAATACTTTTAGAGCCACCACCAGTCATAATTTGTTTTTGGTGGAGGCAAAAAAATCTTCTTTATACTCTACCTATGCGCTGTCAAGCATGATGGGTTCCATTAGCATTGGCCTAAACTGTAAATCTGTCAAACTGCACTCAGCTATACTTCATAACAACTGTTGTATTGTGATGACTGTGAACTAGAACGAGCTTAACTGCATGTGAATCAGAAAATTCCAACTGACTGTCTGAGCTGGTTGAACTGGTTGGTTGAGTGAATTCGGTGGAAGAGTTTTTATTCTTCCAGACGAATGTCACAAAATGTCACGTGTACAAATGCTTTCTGGTTGTGAAATTAAGCACACTTTTCCAGGGTTGAAGGCAGGTTCAGAAAACATCATCACTATGGCATGTAAAATTAGGCAATGTTTATTTTTAGGGTGGAGTTGAACAATGGGAAAACTCTTTTTTTCCCACTTCTCATGGTGCACACCCAGAGAACTCATGTTGATAAAGTGCTGTGTATTCATACTGTCATAGGTGTGCTCAAAGCTTAGCATTCCCCCCTTCATCTATCCTGCTGTGAGAGAGCATGCACTGTGTACTTCTTCAGTGCATTTTCATTTTACAAGACTGTTGGCAAGGGTTATGAAGAAAAATTAGCTTATAGTTGCCAAAGTTGCTCACCCTCTAGTTGTCAGGACCAGAATCTTGAATCTCTTTACACTCCTAGTAATGGCTCTGCACCCACACAGAGAGACCGCTGTTTATAGTTTAGGGATGCATGTAACAATGTGGAGGAAACAGCAGCAGTGAAGATGGTTGTTTTGTCAACACAACTTCCAATTACATCCACTGATATAATTACCTAATTATACATTTGCTACAGTTACAGTTCATCACCTGTCTTTCTTGCCATTGTTGTTAGATCTTACTCAATCTAGATCAACCAAATGCTTGTAGAAGTCCAGTTAATATGTTCACACTGGCTCGCCATAAAACATGCACTCTCTGTAGATCTGATTACAGGATATGTTGGCCTCTGCATTAGTTTTACAACTCTTTAGCATATCCCAAAGACTTGAAGTTTAGGTCAGGACACTGTGGTGGCCAATTTATGTGTATAAATTAGGTCTGCATCGTTTTCTCTGCAATATATGTTTCGATATGAAAAGATATAATCAGGTATTTTCACAAGACGACTTGAACAGCATTATTTTAAAAAGTCATTTATTGTAAAATGACTGGAGTGAAAATAAAAATAATAATGAATAATTGGTTTTAGTGCACCAAACACAAAAGCAGGTGGGCACTGTGACTACTCTTCTCTGTATATCTGAGAAGCCTTAAATCAGAGTCCTAAAAAGATTTATTTTGTATCAAGGGGTGAAGCAACATGACGTGTTTCATTTATATTGTTTTACCTAACATGGCTTGTCCTGCGATATGAGTATTGCGCATGCACACGCTGCGATTACGAAGCTGAAACAACATAATGTGCAGACCTAGTAAAAATGATTCCTTAAGCCCCTGCCCCTGAAATCCATTGATGTGATAACCTGGTTATTCAGTACATTCAGGTAGTCTGCTGACTTCCAAAAGTTTCTGAGCCTAGACTTGACCAATTATAGCAACCCCAGTTCATAAAACTGCCTCCAGAGGTTTGTACAGTAGGCATTATACATGCTGGGCACATGACTTCACGTTCTTTACTTCTTACACTGGAAAAAGACTCTTATTCCATTGCTCCAGAGTCCAGTCTTTATGCTTTCTATTCGAAGACTTGAATACTTATTAGTGATATGGCTACACAGCTGTTTAGTCCCAATCCTGTAAGTTGCTTTCACTGTAGACATAACCATGACTTTTACTTTCAGTGTTTTACAATACTTAAATTTTCACTAAGCATTTAAATGATCAAAGATTGTTGAAAGTTTTTTTCTTGTCCACATTTCCGGAAAAGTGCAGACCAATCATTGACCCTTTGAAAATACAATAACATTTTTCTCCTGCCATGAGATGATGTAGTTGGTTAAGGAGCAAGCTATCCACTGCATCAGAGTTCAGATAATTAAATAAATAAATCACTAGAGTAATTATACAACCAAAGCTTGTAAGTATTTGCTTGTTTAAATCCAAACATTTTTGGCTAGACAGTACATGCTTTTTAAATACTGAGGTCTGGTCCCTTTTATGTAGATATATGTTTTAGCTAATGATGCCTTAGGTTTAAAACGGTCATCTAAATTAGTCTATTTTTTATAATTTCATAAACAGGATTCATTTAATACATTCCCATTAGGCACTTATTTAGTGTGATCTGAAGCATGTGTCATTATTCAGAGAGATGTGTTTTGGAACTTGGCTTTATTCATGCGTAAAAACGTGCCTCGTTAATTTTTATATCAAACTAAGCTGATACTAAGCTGGTTTTCTGTTAAGTGGTGTGACAAACATCAGTGTGCTTATAAAAGGTGAATTTCACTAATGTAGCTGTGGGTTTTTGTGAGTGCTGGTGTAAAGGAAAGCTTCACTGATGCTTTCGTTCCAGGCTGCTGCTCTCAGCAGGAAGCCCTGTGTGATGCTGGATGGCCTCTTTGGGAAACCTGTCTGTCTTGAATTTAGAAAACATCACGTGGGAGATGATAAGTGTGTGAAGTTGATCTCATTATTAGGCGCTATGAGTGTGGTGCCTGAGTTTCCATCAGTTGTCACTGTACAGTACATGGTTTGGGTTGGTTGGGCAGCAGGCATAAGTGAGAAAGCAGATTATTTCAGATACTTGACTTATCATGTCGAGTCTGTGGTTCCCATACTGCTCTCATTTCTTTGATTGCCACACAACACAGCTTATCGAAGATTAGTAAGGGATAACCCGACCCATATCTTTTAAAATTAGTCAGAGTTAATTCCCATATCATATGTGTATTCAACACATTACTTTACACATTACACTTAAGGCATACATCATAAAGTCTGTCTGTTTCATCTTTGTAAACCTGCAATATTCAGCCAAGTCACATTGATTTACAGTTGAGGTGAGTGCAGATGAGGGATTCACACTTGCATTTGAGGAATTTTGGCTTAGAAACTGAATCATACAGCACTGAAGCACTACAGTTCATCAATACTATTTATATAGGTTTGCTTGTCTAAAAAAACAGTTTGGTCACCAGCATGAACCAGTTTCACCTCAGAGCACATCTTGGAGATGGTAGATGGGGAGTTTGCTGCTTAGCTATAGGGCTTCAAATAAGAAAAGAAAAATTGAGTGTCTTGTCTAAGCTGAAGCTCCACTTGTAATTTGCAGCCTGATGTGATTTCTGATTTACCCAGCACTGTCAGAAGATTGAGAGGATCAAAGAGGAAGGGGATGATCCAGATGTGAATGCATGATTGGTGTGAGCCAGGGAAACAACAAATGAGATTCAAACCCTGCTCTCCTGTCCTTTCCATCTGTGCACTGTGAACTTTCTTGTTTCATAGTGGTTGAAAAGATGCTGTGGATTTTAGGAAATTTAGTAAAAACCTTAAAGTAACATGAACTACCTAAGAAAATGTATTGTATCATCCTGATTTAAAATACACAAGTGCCACTTTATAAGTTAAGAATATTCATAAGTCTTTTTTGGGTAAGATTCTCATGCTTGTCCCTAAACTGTATTTGGCATTTAAATGTCACTCTCCAATGGGGGACCTGAACTACAGCCTCGGGTAACGTGTGTGTATAAGTGTGGCTTTCATTATTAATTCATACTAGCCCTTTATGAAGACCTATTGGGGTCTCTGGGTGATGCTGCACTCATTGGCAGCAGATCCATCATAATCTTTCATGACTTAGTGTGCAGTCACAGAATTCAGCAACCACCAACCATCAACCATCAACCTGGAACCAGTAGCATCTGAAACAGTAAAGCAAAAAGCGCATAAAGCCAATCAAAGTTTGATCTGCTGCTTTGGATGGAGTCTAAATGAATGCCAGTTGTCTCAGTAAAAGGCATCTAACTATAACTTATAACTGGAATGAGGTAGAGGGGTTCAAGGACATAACCAGAGAAGGACCGAGTGTTGTGTCTAATCATTCTCCAAAATTATCTAGGGATTTGTGCCTAGATTGAGCCCACAACATTCTTCAGTGCATTTAGGTTTAAATCTGCACCCCTAAGACCGCCTGTTCTTCATCTGTGTTTATGCACAAGCTTTTGTCGCGTATGTGAAAACGCAAAAACAGAACATCATTCTTGACCATCATTTCTTAATTTTGTGATTTAAATGGACTGTTAACAGTGCACATCTAACAGCAATAAGCTATGCCTAGTTTTCTAAATGTGCAAAGTTAGTACGTTCATTCTAAGCTATTTTCAGCTTTGCATGTCCGTTCCCTGTGAGGCTTTTTACACCTTGCATCAAGTGCTTTTAAGGTGCTTTTAATGTGGGAAAGAAAGATCTAATCTCTTTGCATGCTTTTTAATTATAACTCCAGCTGAAGTATATTATTTAGACGATTTAGGCGCAAAACATATGTTAAGGCAAGGTGTCAACATGGGTCATTTCAGATTTATTGAAATGGCACTGTACACGCTGTATGAGGTCCAGCTGTTTCTGTCTTGAGAAAAATAATAATTGAAAAATATAATTGGATTATGACACCGGTTATCATTGAATGCTTACGCATTATATATTAGTCCAAGCAACAAGTACAGTAATTTTTGTCCTCAGAAGAAATAAATAACAGTCTGTTTATAGGGCCAAACTTTTACTCACAATAAATATTGTGCCTTTCATGCTGTTACACTGTCAATAAATTGACAAGAGTGTACATGAGTGTGTTACCTTAACAGTTAAGTAATTGAATCACATGTTAGGGCTGCTCATTGTTTATAACTTTGACGAGAGGACAAAGCAGAACTATCAATCAGTTCAGTGTAAACTTAATTTAATCTCTGCAAAAAAACAGTAACATTTAAATAATGTTCATAAGGTAACTGGGCAGTGCATTTTTCTTAAGTCATGTTTTTTAGCCTAGTTCTGCAATGCATCTCTTTCTAATCTGTCTGTCTCCATAACCTAGTTGGGCAGTGCATCTTTCTCTAGTCTGTGTGAATTTTGTTATTAGGTAAACTTACTAGTAGTATGTAAGCCTACTATTTCCACTGCTACTTATTTTTAGTTTATGAAAGTACACATTTAAATATACTTTTCTATATACAGCTATGCTTTTATTTTGGACTGCAGCTATATTAAAACTAAAGTCATGCCAGATATACACTTATCATCAAAAAAATAGTTGCACCCAGAAGCAATCAAGCAACAGGAACAAAGCTTTATAGATAGGATTGACATTGTGAGACATGCAAATGATTGATGTTTTACTATCGACCTCGCATGTGACATAAGCAAGGATGGGCCTTATCGCTGTATCTGACTGTATAAGGTTGACCTGTCTCTGCTAGGGGTAAGATTCAGAATATTCTCAGAATTCTCACACAGTTCCTGCAGGTTTTGTGGTAGGGGTGGAGGTGGAGTCAAACCTGGATATGTGACACCACCTCCACCCCTACCACAAAATCTGCAGGAACTGTGTGAGAATATTCTAGCTCCATGGGATAGATCATCACATGATACCATTAGGAACCTCTACAGCTCTATTCCAAGATGTCACGTTGCGTTAGCAAATAAGGTGGTCCTACACCATACTGAAAGATACTACTTTTGTGTGTGTAGTTCAATAAATATTGTCCATATCAATTTATTTAAATTTAGCATCATTTGTTGTTCCTGGTAACCTTTATTTCCCTTCCCAATAGCACTGCAATCTGACACTTCCTTTTGGGTGCAACTGTTTTTGATGATGAGTGTACTTAGACTTTTCCATATACAGTACTTGTCAGTATAACCTGAGTGTAGTTAAGTATAATTGTGTATAGTGTATTACTGAAGTACCGAAATGTAAAGTGAAAGCATGCTTGCTTGTTTTGTTAATAATAAATAATAAGTGTACTAATAGCACATATGAGTAAATTTCTTTTTTTGTAAGGGTTGTCAGCGCCTTTCTCTTTAGTCTCTTTAGTCTCGTGAAAATAATTGGGCAGTGCACCTCTCTCTAGTCTTTCTGTTTTGCTGTCCATGCTGGGCACTGCAACCCTCTCCAATCAGTATCTATCGCTAACCTGTGACTGTACTTAATTGGTTTAAGGCAATCGCCTTCCTCATACCGTTTGAGTTACCAGAACATAGCAAATTGTTTTGCAACAGAAAAGTCAATATTATGATTATCATTTTTAATAACAAAGTTGGAAACAAGCTGCTGGGATTCATATCACAAACATTGACTTGAACATTGAGCATGATCAGTGACTTTTCAGGTTGATGTAGTTAGATGAAGAACAACTAGTAGCATTTGTCCAACTCAAATTTGGTGGATAAACTTTGACTGCCTGTCAAATCTGATCTCCAGTGCACTCTGTTCTGCTCTAATTTTGTGACCTCTGACCACAGGGACAAAGAACCGAGTGTTGATTTACCAGCATTTCCAATCGCTTGGAGTATCTTATTGTGTTTGTATCTGTATTTTTTTTTTTTTTATCTTTGTTGTCTCAGTGTTACAGTAGAGAAGCTACACAAGAGATATCCTCCCATTTTCAAAGCTCCTGTAGCGTTCAGCCATGCTTTTTATTCAGCTTCTGTCTACCAGCTTAAAACTCACACCCACATGTACTCACAGTTTACCAAGTACAGCCCATTTCTACATTAACCTTATCTTCCCTTCCTCTGTGTATATGTGTGCAGACCCACGTGTGTGTTATGACTCATATATGCAGCAGATTGAATCAGGAGGAAACAATGAATTTGCCAGAACAAACGGTCAGCTGGAAGAGGCTTAGATCAAAGGAGCATATTACCTGCTTCCTGTCTCTATGTCAGCTCAAGGCTCTTTCTAAGCCTCTCTGGTGATAGAGCCTCCATCTATTCCACACAGGGACAGAGCTGCCACTGGGCCTTGGCAAGTTTAGGTTATTTTAGGTCAGATAATTCTTTTGGCCTCAGTGGACCTGAACAGTCATGTTCATTATTTTACCAAGTGCCACATGTTTTATTGTGTGTTGTTATTTGCAATGTAGCAGAGTTTAAAGATTAATGCATTAATATCATCACACACTATCAGGATATTTAGACATTTAGATATTTCATATTTAGATATTTGTATGCATGAAAAACATGCACTCATAATCCAGAAGTTCCACTCCTACGTTTACTATTTTTATTACAAATGAACATTTCAATATTCAATTCAATATTATTTTAATATTTTTGTTTGTATATATATTATATATCTCATGGTCTGTATTCATCAAGTGTAAGATCAGGCTGTCTAAAGTAACCTGAGGCATGGTAACACTAGACCAGGTCCAATTGGCTGCATATAGTCTCATTAGTGGGAGAAACCTAGGGCAGGAACAGACAGGAGTGTGCTAATGGCCTGTGTCCAGACTATAATGACACTGGATGGTTTCGTTGACTTTGTAGCTTGGCTGTCAGTCAGGCATTATGTACTGTGTACAGAAAGTGTGCGGCACTATCAGTAAGTGCAGACTATCTAACTGCTGGATTTAAGTTGATCATTTTTATCATTGTACATGACATTGTTTTAGTGGTTGAAGTTGTTTTTTAGATTTTCTCTATACAGTTTCATTGATCTCATAATTTATCTACATAGGCAAGAATTATGACCAGTATATGTTATTACAGTTCTTAGTATATAAAACAAATTGTATCATAAAATTGTGTCATGACCCAAGTATTGTGATATCTTGACATGGTGTCTTTGGTAATTCACACCTCTGTCATGAACAAGGGATTCTTCTTGTGTTATTGGTTTCCTACAAATACCCACATTTGAAAATACCCACATTTCTATTGTGTAAATAATATTCTGCTTCCCAATATTCTATAACATGCTATTATCCCAAAGGTAGTCAGTCATGTAGCATAATGGAAGCCTGTACCCCTCCTGTTAGCAGCATGCACACTCTATACCTACACCTCTATACTTTGTAGTCTTGCTTATGTGCTTTCCACTTGTTTCTGCAGCTTGTTTAGCCAAGCAGTCTGGACTTTCCCCATTGTTGAGGTGCTTTTCATATCATTTGAATGCCAGCATAACTTATCAAAAGCATAACCATCAAAAACAGAGAGAGATATTCCTGCTGCCCTGTAGAAGATTACAGTGCTATGTTTGCCGTATGAGTGCTCAGTCTGTGTTCAGAGTAGAAAGTGGATCTCTTGAGAACTTGTATAGTTATTATAGACATGCACAGTTTATGTTTACAGAACCTGTTGATGTTTGTTTGCCTTTCTGCATCCCAGTTTAGTACTGTTAATGATGATATTTAAATTAATACAGTGAGTTATACTCGCCATTACATCGGGCATACCTCAGATACTTCAGACCTCACTCAGGTTGAGAATTTTTCATAATACTGCAGGAAACTTTACAAATTTGAGCTGTAAAGGCTGTCATAAGAAGATAATAGGCATGTTATTTCAGTCAGGATTTTGATGTAAACAAAGTACTGAGGCTGCTCCAATTAAAATTCAGCTAAATTCACACTCTGGTCAAATATCTGACCTTTGCCTGCTGCAATCTCAGTGCTGCCTTTGATACCACTTACCATAAAATTCCTACAGATTTGAGAACTCCAATTCTGGAGAACTACCAGCATGGAGAGTTTAGTTCTACCTCATCCTGTTGCTTTAGATTCCTCTAAAGACCTTGATTAACTGGATCAGGTTTAATGTGTCCGGTTAGATTATGACTGCAGTTTTACCCTGCAGAATAGTACATCCCGGGACCAGTGTTAGGAACCCCTGCTGTACACCAGGGGTTGCACAACTTCAGTTTTTTAAGAGTTGGTGAAAAGTCTATGTTGAATAATTAAAGTAATTATAACTTCATGAATAAAACCACAGAGAAGGGAATACTTTACGAATGACAAAGCCAGACTTTACAATTCCATAGAATGTGACATGCTCAAACTCGCTCTGAGACGTTCATATGCCTATGTTCGCCTGTGTTCTCAGCATCTTGTCAACATCAATCTTAAGGTGTTAATGAAGAGCAGTAAAGACTACTAGTTAATCCATACTATATCACAATTCTACACTAAAAAATAGAGAGGAAACATTTGATAGCATGTAGTTCACCTTTGGCTTGTGTCAGTGTCTAAATCACAGCAGTGTTGTTGAAAAACATTATATACTGCTGTTATATTCTACTGTTATGCTGCTTTTGCTGCAAAATAAAAGAAAAGCTACAACGCCCAGAACACCTGTGTGCTCTCATTTGGCGTAATACAGGCAGCTACAGTGTGTATAAAATGTAGTATTTGCGTTTTTGTGGGGCAGTGTAAACAGTATAGTGCCTCTCAGCATGCCATCGGCTGCATCTCAGCATGGAGTTTCAGCAGATTATACCACATAGGAACTGTTGCAGAATGCAACTATAAACAATGCAAAGTTAATTTTACACTCTACACATATAGATTCAGTCAAATATTACTCTCCTATAAATCTCTTATGTCCTGCGATAATCCATCCCAATGCAGCTTGAATATTCTCACACAGTTCCTGCAGATTTTGCATAGTAGTGAAGGGAGTTACTCATAACAGCAAACTGTTCATCTTGGTGCTCACAATGTTAAACCTACCCACCAAGTTTTGTTCTTGCTGGTTGATTCCTTCTGGGTGCAGCTATTTTTACAACTATTCTTTTGATGATGAGTGTGTATGTGTTTGTCTAACAATTAAATATTACAAATCTACAGCACAATATTGTTGAGTTGTACACTACTCCGAATAATACCGGAGTTCATTAATGAGATTTAATCATATTTATGGATTGAGTTGTCTAATTAATGAGCAATTAAACTAAGGAACAGCAGCTGTGCAGCAGGGAAATACTTGTACACTGTAACTCATTTAAACCTCTATCAGATGCTTGTTGGCTCTCAATGGCTTTGTCACATTCCTCGTTACATTTCTCAATAGAATTTTGCAGCAGCCAAATTTCTTATTAAATCCCTCATTGCAGAGGCAACGGAAATATAAAATATCCAATTTTCTTCAAAACTAGTTCAAGCACAGAATCCAAGGCTCAAAAACTACAGGAAATTCCTTATAGTACAGCTAAAAACTGCATATTCTTGCCTACTATCCATCTTACCCAAACCACTCTATTATTTATCAGGCCATGTCTACAAATTTCCTCTGAGCAAATCTTCCTGGTCAGGTTTGTCCACTGGTATTTATAAACATGTAATTTTATTAACACTGAATATTGAACTGAAAATTATATGCAATTCTAAAAAAGGTAACCAAATGACCATCTTACAGCAATTAAATTATGTACTACTATACCAAGTCACAAAAATCCTTGCACTGTGGACTAATCTTTGACTGTTATGATGCTTGCATGGACCACTAGGTGTATTGATGATATAATAACCTGGTTTTGACAACTTATTTTCGATGAGTTCTATCTAGATCTAGGCTGTCCAGCTGGCAAACAGTCTAAAAACGAGCTAACAGGTTAAAAAATACTAATTAATGTTTTGGTGATTAAATTAAAGCACTTACTGCAAGATTCACTGTAAAACTGCATTATGAAAAAGTAATGAATCTTTAATCTAAATGCCTTACATGCTTCATGTCTGTGTTTTAGTTCTTAAGCAGATCGATCTTAAGTAGCATCAAACCCACGCTGAATCTCAAACAGATAGCTCCTTCCTATAAAATGTGCTAAGTTATAAAATTCTGGCTTCTACAAACAAATGCACTTTTGCCCATAACAGAGCTGTGCACATGTGGCTGAATCCTAAGTGAATATTTTAGATATACTACACACTGTTTGGGTGGGGAGTCAGTTTAAACCCTGTGCAGTATACTGTGGAGTGGTTAATGTCACAGTCACACATACATTTAGGAAGAGGCTATTTGTGCTCCAGCAGCCTCCCACGTTAGGTTTCTGCCATGGAATTGGGGCTCTGGCACAAGAACTCACTAGGCTATAAATATTTATGAAGGGCAATTTGAGGAGACTCATCATTGAGATTTGAATATGTTGGCAGGGTGCTCCAAGTCTTTGATGGCTGTTTAATTTCAGGATCGATTGTGACCGAGAGAAGGCAGAATGCAGGAAAGGAAATGCTGGGGGACCAGTGAATGTTAATTAGAAAGGATGAAGCTTTAAGAAAACCACTTTTAAACTGTGTTTTCTTCGGCTATACGGTACGCGGTTATATAGGCTTTAAACCAGCCATATATTTGAGATACATACATTAGAAATGTCATATGCTCAATTGAATTGTTGCCCATTTCAGTTCCAGTTCCAGAGGCCACCAGATTTTGATTTAAAATGTCCTGGTATTTCAAAGAGTTCATGATGCCATGCTTCCATCAAGGTTCCCGGAGCCTTTGGAAAAGTAAGAGGCACATCCAGTGATCCTCCCCCGTACTTCACAGTGGGCACGAGGTGCTTTTTTGCATACTCATCTTTTGTCTTACGCCAGACCCACTTAGAGTGTTTGTTGCCAAAAAACTCTATCTTGGTCTCATCTGATCAAAGGACACAGTCCTAGCTGAAGTCCCAGTACCGCTTAGCAAACTCCAGACGTTTACGTTTATACTTGTAAGTGAGAAAAGCTTTTTCCGTCCATGCCAGCTGGTTGGCATGTAGATACTGCCTAATGGTTGTCACTTTGTGACCCCAAGATGCTACTCCTTGATGGAATTCTCTAAAAGTATTCTTTGGGGAACTTTTTACTCCTCTTACGTTCTTACTGTGCATGCAGGCAAGATAAACTTGCGTCCTCATCTAGACTCGTTTGCCACTGTTTCAGTTGTTTTAAACTTCTTGATGATTCCTCTGACTGTAGATATGGGCAAGTGCCTTACATGAATGGTGTGCTCTCCTGTCTTTCCCATGTTGAAGAGTGAATAAGAGAAATAGGCCTCTGTGTCACATCGTATTTATACCCCAGAAAAACAGGAGTTGATGAATTACTAATTAAAGGTTCCTAGATACTCTGATCAGCTTTATAAACTACAGCAGAAATTACAGAAATGCTTCAATTAAATTTATTTTTTAGGAATTGTTAGGGGTATGAATAATTGTGAAACAGATGATTTTATGAAAAATTATTATTTCTTATTACTAAGGGATGGCAGTAATTTGTGGAGGGAGCTGTACCTACTAACTCACTGTCTGTGTCAAGTCTGCAAACACGAGTACACAAATACATACATATATATATATATATATTTATTTTTTTTAATTATTATTATTATTATTTTTTACAAGGAATTTTGAGTTACGTTTTTATTTATTTATTTATTTATTTATTTTTTACATTTTTTTCCACTATATTTGTGGAAGATTTAATGCCACATCAAGCAAGTAGCCTGCGTCCCTTCAGGTATGATGAAATGAGCTATAGACTTGGAACACACTACTGGCAGTCTGTTTTGCTGTGCTGCTTGGTTGTCATCTAAAATATATTCTGATTGTACTGTCAGTTTACAATGAAACTATTGAGGTGTATAAAGCAAACAAGAAAGGTATTATCTTTTACCAAAAAAGGTACCATTTTTCCCAAAAATGTAGCAGAGGCTATCATCAAACAAATGCTAAACAGCAGTTGAAATCCAAGGCAAGTCTTTTCCGTGGCCAAGTGGCCATGTGAGCTTTGAGTCCACCCCCCACCTCCTGCCTCTGAGTTGTCACCGCCACAAGACACCACTTTTAATGCTGGCATTTCACCCCTATCTCTAATGATAGACATTGCAAAGGCAGCCAGCAAGAGCAAGCAGACATGAGCAGTCCAGAGAGAGTCTGAGTCTGAGCAGGAGACAGGTAAACAAAAGTGTTCTCTCTATTCCTCATGGCACATGATAGTAGTGGCATGTTGAGTGCGCAGGAGTGGGGACAGGGATGTGTTTATGCTCAGAGGAAAGGGTTCAGTTAGAAGCTCTGGCAGTTTCAGCTTGCAGCTTGGGTGGAACTAGCCAAAACTAACTAAAGTATAGTTTCTCAGGCTGGACACATGTTTTGGATGACGCTTGTTGTTGCAGTTTGTGTGGCTCTGTAATTCTCAGCATTTAAATAACAGTCAAAACAGTCATTAAGTTAAAGTTATTTTTTTCCTTTATTACAGCTTCCGTTATTTTCGGGACACTTGCTTCACTTTTTCAACTGAATCTGCAGAGAATTTTTTTCATGCCTCTAAAGTTCAGCCCTGAAAGTTGGTTACATTTCCTGCATTTACCAATCTCTGTAATCCCAAACGTTTAATGACCTGACCCAATGTTTACATTGGTCTGTGGGTACCAGTGCCTACTCGGATTGCATAACAACATCTCTTCTTGTCATCTTTCTCTTTTTTGTCTTTCTGATTTGCTCGTAATCATGCATTGCATGATGACCCTCCGACCACTGAAACGTATTTAGCCAGAGGCATCCCGCTCAGTTATAATCAAAAGATTAATAAAAAATCTCATGGCAGATGCTGCGCTGCCAGTGATGTGAGTAGGAATGATATTGTACTTGCACGGCTGCTCCTCAGTGAAATGCTCTACACCTCTCCTCAGATGCATTTCAAACACAACTTGTCTGGAGGTCTTTAAATACAAGTGACCTTTGGACTCGTACAACGACAAATAGATGTTTTGTGGCTGTGTGTTTCGGATCCCCTTTATAACTTGTCAGCTGCATGGGTAAGGCTATAAGGAGAAAAATATTTCATCTTGGGGTAATCCGAGCTGTCCATTACAGACAGAGGTAAGGAGAGTGAGCACTCGATAATGGTAAGGAGTGCATTCAGCGGTGTACACTGTGGCACATCTGGTAATAAGGAAATATGTAGTGTGCAGTCATATGTAAAAATTTAGATGAACATTGTTTTGTTGAAAATAAAAATGCATTCTTTACAGAGAACATACGTCTGCACAATGCAGTGCACAGTTACAGAGGAATTTACCAATGGAAAAAACATGAAATGTGGAAAACTAGATTACAATTATGGTACGTTTTATACCATGTTTTTTTTTTTTCAATAAATTTAGCAAGTTAATAAGATCACTGGGTTATCATGTTAACACGAAAAAAGTCCAGTCTTTGTGACATAGGCTTTAGCTTCCACGAGTGAAAACGCTCTGTGTTAACCAGATATGGTGAAATCTGTATCTGTGCCCAGTGATATGTCAGGCTATTGAAAACCACTGTAATTTTAGTAATTTAAAGTGTTTTTTGTAGTCTAGTCATACACGCTTCTCAGTGTAATAGGCTGTTCTAAGAGGAAAAAAAACAGTGAAAGAATATTTCTTTGACATTTTTTGACAGTTCCAACACCAGTTCCATTTCACACAACGGAAGTCTTAAGTGAACTTCTTTCTCTTCAGCCATGAACTGAGTGAAAAGCTTTTCGTTGTCAGCAAAGACCCAAATATCTCATGCATGTGTTCTTTCTGATGTTTTGTTGTTCTTCAAACACAGTGGGAGATGAAAATATCATAATTACCTGAAAATTCACTCTGCATTCAGATGTATTTTCTTTTTGTATGATCAAAACTTTAAAAACTGTTAGACTTATGACACTAGGAAACGCGTAGGCTAAGACTACACTAGTTTCAGTGTCTATTGTAGTATGTACAATGATCTGTTGCTGAATAAAATATTTCAGCTTGAAATGAAGCATTGGGAGTCTGTTTGATCTGTTCTCCCAGCATAGTCTATAACTCATGGGCTACATTTTCATTTCTTGTCAGCCAGCATGAGTACAATGACAACAATAAAGCCGCTTGCATCTGGCACTGATCATGAACTCTATCTCTTACCTAAACAGGGAACCTATTGGCTGGCTCCTGGATAAATCAGAATGTATCTAACTGATGTTCCAATCTACTTTTCCTTTTAGCCTTGTCCTTCTCTCTTAAACCAGGATCAACCTTAAGAGGATGGTTTTTCTCAAGGTTTCTTCCTTACTCTAAGGGAGTTTTTTTTCTTGCCATTGTTGCCTGTGGCTTGCTCACAGGGGGCTTGGACCTGGACTTCCCTTCCCTATGTCTATACATGGACTGTGTGTTTTTCTTTCCAATTATATAAACTGGATTTCTGTAAAGCTGCTTTAAGACAACATTAGTTGTAAAAATCTAAAATAAACATTGATTGATTTACCTGCTTTCCTGTCTTTCTTAGCAGACACTTGTCAAATTAAAGGAAAGACCTTAATAAATAGGGAAACTGGTTTCGAAAGCTCACATTCAGTGACAACTATATACAAATGGATATTACATTGCTCTTCATAAACCTCTAATAAACAGCAAAATGAACATTTAAGGGTTCAGTGGAGCCATCATAGACACTGGTTTATGGAGATGTGGAAAAAGTGATACCGTAGGGTGCATGTGCATACATGGTGTGCCCCAACTTACCAGTACAGGCTTGAATACTTGCACTGAATGGTTTGATAAGAATTAAATTATGTAAATCATATGCCATGGCCTTTACGCACTCTAGATGTTAATGTTTTACCACAAGACATAAACTGAGGGAATGTCTTTAGAAGAATGGTGTTGAACTCCCCTGTACAGATCTAAAACTTTGCCTTTATGCACTGAAGATGCATCACAATCTGGAATACTTAGGATTTGGCAGTTATTGGCTGACAGATCCTAATGTCAGTTCTTGGTTGGTCAGAGTACTCCTGAACTTTTTAAAGTAGTTTAATGCAGAGGCTTCTTTTCACAAATGTGCTTTGCTCAGAGGTACTGTGTTGGACATGTATGCATGCAAATGCACTACTAATGAGCCTTGGTGTTATGTGTGTGAATTAGCCATGTTTGTTTATGGTAAATTTGAGCATATAAAACTAAAGAACTTAAGAAAAGCTCTTGCTTTCCTGAAGGCACATTATATATAGTTCTGCTTTAGACAGGATTGGGCTCTGATGCTCTTTTTACTGTAAATATTGAGTGCAATGTGTGATACCATGCTCCTTTACATAAGCTCAGAACGACTTTGTCAGCCCACCTAAGTTTGTTACATGCTCAGAGAAACCCATGGGCAATAGCATCATTTCCTGTCATTTCTCTTGAGTGGTGGTGCGTGCGTGGCCATGTTTTGTGCATGTAAGTGGTAAATAGGCAAGCTACCATCGTGCTAATGCTGTGATGCTTTTTTGCCCTCAGCCATAACCAAAGGACGACAACATTCAAACACCCAGCGACAGGCCTGCTCTCAGCAGAGAATGCGGAGTTCAGACTGCAGGAGCAGTGAGTGCCTTTCTCTCCCTTTATTTGTTTTGTGTAATCCTGTTTTGTCTCCCTTTTAATTGATGTGGAAATGTAGGCCCGCTTACATCTTGCCATGTGTGCACACATGTCTTCTGATCAAGGGCTACTGATCTGCAGTAATCTTTGACCCACATATGCACATTTTCACAAACAAGCCCTGGGCTATTAGTGGCATCTTTTGAAGGCCTAAGAAATAAGCATTTTTAGAGAAGTGTAATTGCAAGTGAATTGGTTACATTGGTCTTTGTATGCGTGTAGATACACTTAATTGGTTTAAACACTTTGAGCATATAGAAATTCATTTCAATCATTAGTAAGAGTTGTCTTTTAAATCATCGATGGTAAGGTTGAATAATTTGTAAATCCATGCTACTAGGTCACCAAAATATTAGGCCAAAATATCAATTTTGTAAATTATTATTAATATTTTAAATATGATTTTAAATACGCTTTAGCATGTGGGAGAGTGTGATTTGACTGGATCACTATAGAGCTTACAAGTGCACTCAAAAAAAGACTTAATAGGTTGGAATGTAAGGGCTTGTGTTTGGGGGTGAAAGATGGACAGAAACCTAAAACTGCTAAGAAGACCAAAACCACTTAAGATATTGCCTTTGGTTTCTTAGAATGGAAAACTGTAAACGTTCAATACATACAACGAACATACTCGTGGAGCCCAACCTTCAAATACAAACCATGTGTTTGTAAAAAAAAAAAAAAGGCTGTAAATGACCTGTTTCCAAAATCCAAGATGCTTCCATAACAGTCCTGACCTGAAATTATGCCTCCGGAATTGACCAGCTTAACTTTCATCCTAGCGAAAACAACAACAAATTAAGAGCAATAAGAATTTATGTATGCAGAAATCTAGCTTTCCATGCTGTGAAGGTTTTCTCACCTTTTTCAGTGAACTGTCAGCAGGCATGGGGGATGTTCATCTTCAAACGAGGCTGAATTCGTATTTTCTTCACCAGCTTTCTCTTCAACCTTAAATGTTACAGCTTGTATGGGCACGGGTAGACTTACAGAAATGCACTTTACAGGCTGGAAAGGGGATGTTTCATACACTTTTCAAAGATTTTAAACAATTTTCATCTTTAAACAAGGCTGAAGTTGGCTTCCTGTTTGCCAGCTTCTTAATTATATGTTCTGATCCGCTTTAAATGCTGTAGCTTTTATAGGTGCCCGAATGAAGCTTCGGCATCATTAAAGTGTAATGGGACATCCACAAAGCAAAGAAACTGGCAAACAGGAAGCAAATGTCAGAGGTCATGTCTTTAAGAACACCACTTTAATTTTGAGAGGTTAGCTCTTCCTGTTTGACTCCAGTTTCTCAAACCTTGAACGATTTCAAGGTTTCATACCGCGAAGTGAGGAGCAATTCCAACAGCAAACTGTTTTAGCCAGTGATTTTATCCATTGTTGAAGCCATAGGGAGAAAAGAATTAATATTTTGACATATTGCTTCTAAACCAGCCAAACAGAGCAGAGCTCATTAGAATATTCAGGACCTCAGCCTAAATGGCAAAACAGCTCATTTTATTGTAGGGTCAAAACATAGGGGTATGTAAATGGGTATGTAAAGCCGCATCATTTTTCTCAATCGATTTAAAATGTTCAGAAAAAGAGAGACCAGCAAGTATTCCAAAAACCCTCTTAAAAAAGGATTGCCACTGTCAAATGTTTAACGTGGCCAGGATTATGCAGTGCCTTAATAAGTTGCCTGCTGGCTGTTGTCATTGTCAGTTCTATAAAATGATCTTAAGTGGTGTCATAAGCATGATGTCATGGAGCGTTATTTTTATGATAACGTGCAGCAGTGTCAGATTGTGGGGAAGCTTTTGCAGATAAGTGAAGTGGTTTGTTTATGAGGTAATGGAAAGTGAGTGGCAGATCCACTGTGATTCTGTTCTATTAAAATCATGGTTTGTGGTATTAGCAAACAGTTTGTGGTCTTTTGTTTCTTTGGAAGGCAAAATAAGAGAAATGCGTCGTGGTTAAATATGCATGAAACACTCATTTTAGTGAAGTTGTAAAACATCATTAAAACAATTTCTTATCATGTTCATGTTCAGTTGGAATTGTGCAGTTTTTATCCTGTATACTCCCAACTTTGCTGTGAAATTTGGTCCTAACGCATTTCAGGGAATTGCTATGATGTTACAGAGCTGGTTGTTGCTCTGACTTCTCAGAGCTGTTGGTAGAGTTCCCACTAGAAGGCTATAGTCTGTCCAAGTGTCCTATTTCATAAATGACAGTCAGTGTGTTAGACATTTCTTCCTCCCTGGTCGCCCCAAATCTGATTTATCACTCTCATAAAGCGCAGCCCAAACTATACATGCAGCTGGGGAAAAGAGGCCCTGCCCTCAATTCCAGTGGTCCCCTGTGCCATGCCCTCTAAACTCCTTACTTCAGGCACGTGATGGCAGCAGGAAATGTGACCTCAAACTCCCTCGCTTCTCCCCAGTGTTAAAAGAAAGCATATATAGAGACAGTGGAAACTTTACTACTCCAATGCTCAAACTCAATTTCTCTTCATCTCCTGAGCCCTCCTTTTCTCCTCTGAAAGCTAGAGACCAAAAGGGACTTCTCACAGCTTTATACTGGGATTAGTTCAGTGTTTGAACCTCAGTACTGTTCCTCACATCTGCCTCAGTCCTGTGTGAAATATGGAACATTGTGCCTTTTACTCTTGTGCGATAGTACCCAAGTACTAGCTTTTGATGTGATCAAGATGCAAATGTATTTATTGATTGATTTATTTACTTGGTGCAGTGGAAGTTACTCATCACATAACCAGTGTAAGAATACACTTAAAAGTATTGCTTCTAAAATGCTGTTGACTCATTAAAGCTTGTATAAAGTAGAACGAACAAAATTCCTCTCTCTGCTTTTCTCTTTTTTGCCCGGTACGTATATCCATTGCTTTCCCAACGTTAACACTGAAATGTAGCCCTACGTTTTCTAAAAGTGGCTCAAATTAAACTGGTATTACCATGGCCAGGTCTCTTCTTTTCTTACATCTGCCTGAGAGCAGGAGGGCCCCATTCTGATGGATGCATCTCATTAACAGCTATGTGGGCGTACATGGCTGATGTGTCATAGGCTTTCAGCGTAGCAGCCAGCTGTAGCATCTGCTGAAAAGGGCTCAGCATGTGACTCAGACCTTATCTGTGACAGTAGCAGCGCTGCTGTTCTTTATGCAAAGGCCATCAGGAAAATATATATAGGTAGGTTTTGAATCAATACATACATACATACATACATACATACATACATACATACATCTAAATATATATATTGCTCACACTCAAACACTGCTGCTGCTACTGCGCTAACAACATAACATGACATAAAAGTGTACTGTACTTGCCAGAAGGCTTTACGTGTGATAAGATTGGATCCGGATAATTTCTATAATAAGCGAGGCAACATGTCTCTGTTTTGCACAGAGGCAGCATGGAGACTGGCTTAGTAAGGAAAAATCAGAATGAAAGGCATGGGTCATTCATTGTTTATGTCTTTTTGTGGTGAGAATTAGATTAATTGCTGTGTGCCCACCTACATGCAGCAGGCTGTTATTCTATTTAATTGCTTAAAGCTTTTACCTTGCAATATGGAGACCAGCCAAAAAACAGAGGGCTTGTTACTTGAAAAATGATTTTCAGCTCATGGAAGGATTAATACTGAATATCATGATTATGAATTATGTTTTAGCAAAAAAAGGGAACACAGACTTTTAAGAAATACAGGACCAAATATGATGTACATTAAAATGTGTTCTGTAAACAAAGTGAAATTGTCAAAAAACTGTGGGAGGCAATGTTTTCTTGTATTGAGTCAAGAGGCTTTAAGGAGCCCAAGGTCAGTGACTAATTGCGACCTACAGTGCATACAGAACTTAATTTTCCCTTCAGAAGTAATGGATTTTTGGTGATGTCTCAACATCAGCAAAACTAAGGAGATGATTGTGGACTACAGTAAGCTGCAGAGGGGTGGTCACTCATCAATGGAGCTGAAGTGAAGAGGGTCAGCAGTGTTAGGTTCCTCAGTGTACACCTCACCGATGACCTCACCTGGTCACTCCACACCAACAAAGTAGTGAGATCTCCCTGTCAGTGCCTCTTCTCCCTGAGGAGGCTTAAGAAGTTTGGTCTGCCTCCTGACATCCTCACCAACTTCTACAGAGGCACCATAGAGAGCATCCACACGGCCTGCATCACTGTCTGGTACGGCAGCTGTACTGCCTACAACTGCAAGGCCCTGAAGAGAGTGGTGAGGACAGCGGAGTCCATCATAGGCAGCAAATTTCCAGACTTGCAGGACATCTACCGTTCCCGCTGCCTGAGGAAAATCCAAAAACATCCGCTTGGGCTGTAGCCACCCAGCACACGGCCTGTTCACCCTACTGCCATCAGGAAGGAGGTACTGCAGCATCCAGGCCAGAACAAACCGGCTAATGAACAGTTTCTACCCACAAGCCATCAGATTCCTGAACAAGCTGTGAGCCTTTCACCAATACCTCCATTCCCATGTAATGTAAGCAAGAACGAGCCATATCCTGACTGACCCAACAGCTACGATTGTAGACATTCAGCGAGCAGTGATAAGGAAACTCGACACCATACTCAAATGATATTCTAAATTTATCATAATTTATTGGTAACCATCCTTCTGAATAGCACTGAAATCTGACATTTCCTTCTGGATGCAGCTATTCTTTTGATGATGAATGTACATAGTCTGCCTGCAGACAAATTAGCAATACTATAATAAAATATTAATATAGTATTTCTGCATGTCCGGCAATACAACATTGTATGTTTTGTGTTGTTTTATTCAAATAATGAACATCCTTTTGACAATTCACAGTGGAGTTGAATGTGGGTTCTCTGTCCTAGCTCCAGACAGTTGCAGATGTCTGAGCTGCCTACTGTGAGGTTTTTGAAGTGCTCAATATGGTATTTCTTTTTAAAGACTAATGACTTGTTAAGATACTTACTTACTTACTTACTTACTTACTTACTTACTTACTTACTTACTTACTTACTTACTTACTTACAACACCTTTAACACCCTTTATTTAGGAAGGAATCTATCCCCAAAAAAAGTCATACAAGGAACTGAGGCCATGGAACCTGTAGAAAAGGACGGGCAATGTGTGATTAGTCTTTTCTTCATAAGAATGTCCATGAGATTTGATGGAACAGATTGAGTGAGCCGCTATTTAACTGTTTAGTTATTTAGCATATTAGGTATTCTCTGTGCTAACTCTCCACTGTAATTGGAAATTCCCCGCTCTGTGAGAATTGCTTTCACCCTGTTGTTTGACCTTTCAGTTACATTGAAAGATAAAAGCGAAACTGTCTGGCCTGTTAGGCCGAGTGATCTATTACGAACAGAGGGCCCTAGCCCTTTGTCAAACAGTCAGTACATCATTCAATACTGTATCCCCCTCAACCTGAGATGCTGCCAAGTCACTCCTGGAAGCACAATACATGCAGCTGTTCAACTGCCGTTCAAATATGGTGGTAAACATACAGGTTTTTCCAGTTTATAGTTGGGTGTGATGTGAAAGGGGCATGACTTAGATGTATACAAAAGTTCATTAACTAGGGATCTGAGTTAAAATCCTAAACAAATTGGCATCAGCAGGTAATTACTCAGTTTTTAACAGTTGTTTAGAATTTCAAACTGATATTTTTTATGACTCTGATATTCATTAATCTCTGGAAAAGCAGGATATTTACAAAATGCTGGTTTGCTTTACTAAAATGCTGGCCTTTTATTTGTTTTACACTAATCATCATCATCATCATGGATAAGTCTTTCACTCCTCCTCAGTGCTCCGACTGTTCTCTAAGTGAGTGATAAGGCTGTGTTTCATTGCTGAAGAGAATATGTGCTGTCAAGAGGAAGCCCAGTAGTTTTGGGTATACTACAGAGTCCCTCTTTACAAGGCTCTTTTTCTACTGACCTTACTAGCATCCGAAGTGAAGTGTGGCTTTTTCCCCTGGAAAACATCTTTTAAGATGATATGTGACTTGCCCTCATGTTTTCTCACATGCATGTTATGCTCTCCTTCTCATATTACTTCCACAGTGCATTTCTCAACAAGATACACATAGCATTTTGGCACATCCTGGTATGTAACAGGCATGTTTGGTATTGCTGGCATTGCAGGGGGTTGGGGCAGGAGATGTTTGGAGGGAATGTGTATGTGTGTGGGAGAGAGGAAGAATGAAAAGTAGGCAAAGGAAAGCAGCCTAACACACCTGCCCTTTTCCTACTCACAAATTACCAGCAGCCAAATTTTGGATGGCACCTTAGTGTACAACTGTTTAGCCTACACACAAAGGAAAGAGTAAGTTGCTCTGGATAAGAGCATTAGCTAAATGCCATAAATGTAAATAAATGTAATCATCTCTGATCCTATCTGCTCTCTTCTGTACTTTGCTTAAGCAGGCCCTGTGTACACATGCCCAAGCCACAGACAACCCTCCGGCCCTTCAGCACAGTCAGTGACGCTTCCTCCACTGTGGAGCCTACACCAGTCTTAAAGGTTAGTGCATTTGTTTCTACTCTTTGTCAAAGCCACCGCAGGCTGGTGATTTCAGCTGCATTTGTGTGCTAATCTTTCACTGTGAATAGAGTCAACAGAGCTATAGAAGGGGTTCATGAGTGTTCCCTTCCATATCATCTATTTAAATATAGCCACAGCCATTGTGTGTGTCTCAATATGGTCCTGTGACTGTGAAAACTGCTGATATGTGCCGTTATTTGGTGCAGGTGTTTTAACACGCTGGCAAACAGCCTTGCAAGTGTGCATTCTGTGATTGCAGACTCATGGGTAGATAAAGATGGCTCAGGTCGGCCATTGGTGAGACAGAAGCTAAAAGTATTGTCTCAACCACTGCCTGTTTATATAAATGTCACCAGAAGGGTCAAACAAAGAAGTATGTGCTCTGAAATGCCTTGATGAAGATGTATCTGGTATGCTGAATTAACCTTATGAAGGAAGTTCATAAGTGATACCTACAATATTTAAAATTTGTTCCTCTGAGTAAAAAAGGCCAGACATGAATGGATTCCAGGAACTGTAGATTTTTGATGATTAATTAAATAGTCCAAATAAAAAATGGATCTAACTGTAAAATAAACCATGCTTAGTAGGGATGTTTTTGTGTTTAAACAACTGTTAATAGTCTGCCATTAATTGTTAACCCGCAAACATAAAATCAATAAGGCAGCACATTAGAATATTAATTAATTAGCAATGGTTGTTTTCAGGTCTGAAATCAGAACATGAATAAAAAATTAACGGTTAGTTAGTTAATTATTTGCATCGTTAATGCATAGCCTCTTACAAAGATTAAAAAAAACTTTTCGAAATTAACATGAACTAAACTCTTTCTTTTCACAGTAGGTGGAAGGAAAACTTGAAACTGTAAAACAAGCCTTTTCTCATGCTTGGTCATTTCTGATTAAAGTCTTTACTGAGAGTTCTCTGTTCTCCTCAGTTTATCAAGTTGTCTTTTTTCCTTCTTTACATCCCATCAGCTTTGCCACTTACTCGTTTGGTCAATATCACATGGCCTATCAGCTTATGACTTTACAGGGAACTCCCTCCCAACTGTTAGAGCTAACAGTGTAACCCTGAAACACTAATGTTGGATGTTTGGTGATGGTCTTACGTCTTTGTTAGGGACCCTTTTCTCTTTGATGGACAATAAAGCTGAAGGATAATTTTGGCAAATGATATGCATGTAAAATGCAGATTTTGTGAAAGAATCTTAATAACTAACATGTTTTTTTTCTGTCACCAAGATACCCAATGTTTAATACCTTCTCTAATTAGAAAAGCAGTAAAAAGGATCTCCAGTTGCTTAGAGGGGAGCCCCTTGTAGATTCTCCTCTATGCATGGTTAGATGGCATTCTGGTAATTAGTGTGTTTTCTCAAGAAGGCAGTCAACGATCAAGCGAACAAAGAAGTGCACAGATTTTGCATCTTGCATTGCAGTCAGGTGTTTAATCTGCTTTTGCTTGACTGGAACTGTCAGATGACTCTTAATTTTGAAAGACAGCTTTTGTGTTGCTGTCGCTGTCTTCAGGTGCTTTGAGGACATATTCCAAAATATTTTGTACTCAAATAAACGCTAGTAATATGTTGCTCTTGTTGACAAGTATGTATATAATGGCAATGATAACTGAAACTGGTTTGCTTTAAAAAAAATGGTCTGCAAATCTGTTACTGTTACATATCTGTAATTACAAGGTCTGCACTGCTGATGGTAATTTTGTTGCTTTGAGAGTGATGCATGAATATTTGTTTCACAAAAGTAAAACTTTTTGCTGCAAAACACAACACAAAATAGTTTATATTTCTCAAGCTTCGCACAACACAGCTGCTAAAGACTGAGACCAAAACATAACACATAGAATATAGAAGTGGCTTTACAATCCTTACCCGAAAAAGGCTATAGTTAAACAGGCTATAATAAAAATTGTTGGTTTGTGCCATATGTTATGGCAGCAAAATTTTATACAGAAAGCTGTATTTAATACAGAAACCACTATAATAGTGATTTGTTTTTTTTGCTAGCACATCTTCAGAGGTTCCATCCTTGCACTAGTGTCAAGAATAGTGCACAGTAATGGCACAGTAATTTGGTGCACAGTAATACCTCTATAGCAGTTTCAGCTTAACAATGGATGATTAAGGTTTGTAATAGACATTTAGGGATGTACATTTTTTCTCCTCAGTTTTATAGGTGTTCCATCAGTAAAGCCACAGAATGTTGCCCTTCAAAACGTATTTGTATAATGACAGTTTAATAAATACATCTGGTATACCATGACACTGTTATCTCCTGCTTCAAAAACATGTCCTGGGTTTGTAAAATAAAAGATTAACCAAGTTAAATGATGAACAGACTGACAGAATTGTTTTCTTTGAATTACATTCAAATGAATTTGGTTTTTGCCCTCCCTCAGAAAGTTGGAATTTCAAGATTTTCTTTGGACAGCCACAATGTGCAAGTACAGATATACACACATCTCTTTAGTTCATTTGCAGTTGTTGTTATTCTTATCCTGTATTTTAATGTATTTACTGCATTTTGTTATAGTCTTCCCTTAAATATTTGATTTAATATTTGTTTAGCATGTTCATTCATTTGACTTGGTGAGTGCACAACTGTGAGACATGTAACATACTAAACAGACCAGACAAGCACACTAATATCAAATATTTAACTAGGGGCAGATTATAACTGAATGTATTAAATAAAATAAAGGAGAGAACCATTCAAAGTAGCAAAAAATATGTGTGTCAGTTCCCTCTGGGCTTGTGTGTGTCTGCGTCTGCTTGCATACAGTAGAACTTCAGCCTAAGCAAACATCAGAGCTGTGTTTCTACTAAGGCTAAATCACAGAACTATATAGAGATATACTGCTAGGCACGCGACCCATGTCTCCTTCCCCCATGCTTTGACCACTGTATATAAACATCTCAGGCTGTCTGTGCCAAAACCTCCTGGAAGAGTTGGTACATGGGCATGCTGTACGAAATGCAGGTTGTGAGAAGTGGTCAGTGTTCTGGTCTGGTTCTGGGCATTGCAGCAAAGGAAATCGGTAATAAAGGATGGCCCTGGCAGGTGTTTAGCATTAATGGGTGGAAAGTGCTGTAGTTACCATCAGTGTGTCTGTGTGTGTTATGTGTCTCACAGAGCTCCAGATCGAGTGGGAGGGTGCATAGCTTTGGGAAGCGAGACAATGCCATAAAGCGAAATCCAGATGTTCCAGTGGTGGTGCGCGGATGGCTCCACAAACAAGTGAGAATTTCTTTCATAATCATGCTCCCTGCATCGACTGTATTATTGTATTATGCATAATAAGGAAAAAATACAAAAATAAATAACACAGATTTCATTGAGTTATTGGCCAAGTGTTACTTATTCTGCCTCAATTCTCTGAATGTTGACTTTGCTCTGCTGATTTTAACTAGAGAACATCAAAAGAGTGAATTATTTTTGTATTTGACCAGAATTACCAAGATTCAGTCTTTAGGACAATGAGAGCCCTTTGATATAGAGAGAACTGTTAATTGTTTTCAATTCAGTGCAAAAGTGGTGACCAAAGAAAACATATTAGAACCTCATCACATTCTTAGCATATTCTCTGACATATCTTGCTTGATTTACAAACATTGATCTATTTCTGGTGTTGCACAGACACAGAGAACTGGCAGCTTGTCCGATAACCCAAAGTGTAATTGTTTAAAGCCTATAGATCATTCACTGGTGAATGTACGCTGATTTTCTATTTAAATGTAGAGTGTTAGTCATTTAGCTTTCACCTTGACCCAAGGTGACCGACATTTGTCACCTACAAAGACAGTCCATGTGGAGCAGCATGGGGGGAAAGAGCCTTGCTTAAAAGAATGTAACAGCAGTTGCTTATAACCTTATTATCGTCCTGTTTAGAGGGAAACTAAGAATAGAAATTGGTTCTTGACTTCTCTTGCACTCCAGTTATTGCATGGATTTGTAAAATTCCATCAGCAGCACAAATCATTCAGTTTAGTACAGGATTAATTAAACAACCTAGTTACTGCATGAAGAAGAGGTTAGGATATGGCTAATCTAACACATTCACCAACATCAGATCACAATGTATTGTTTATTTCTGTGTCCATTTGATTATGTCAGTATGTAACGTACGTGACTAAATGGATACTGCCCATTTTCTCAAGGGCTTAAGATTTTTTACAGTGCTGTAGGTAACCAAGCAAACAGTGAAAAGATATACTGGTAGGTAGGTGTTAAAATGGTTACATGCTCTTTCAGATGTGCTGATGGTTGTTATTATGCTGTACCACCCTTTTAACATTGTATTTACTTTACCGTCGACAAGTGATGATCTTTTCTGTTGGAGTTTAATGCCATTTTGTCTTTTAAGCAAACATAGTGGAATCTCTTTTATCAGCTCTGGTGCCCTCCATTTTTCCATCCAAATGCATTACCATTTTTAATTTCCAGAATTCAGTTGTAATGTTAATTTCTTTTGTAAGTATCCACATTTTCTACTTGTACTCTACTGGGAATCTAATAATGTATTCATAATGATGAATGCAATAAAAATATAATGCAGTCTCAAAAAGCTTTGAGGGGATAGGAATGCTTTCTATCAATAAAGGTTAGATTTCTGAAACCCTAAATTTCTCTTATATTTTTGCCATTAAGGGCAATAACACAGCATTATAAACATAAAAGGGTTCATTTGGATGACCATGTTGTTTGCATCCTGAAAATGACAAACAGGCATGTCTAGGGTTAGGGTAAACTTTAACTGAAAGTGACATAGCATGCTAAGATTAGCTTTTGCAGCTACAGTGAGAGTGTGCATACAGGGATCTGTTTCCAGCAGTTAACCAGGTGTTTGAACAGAGTATGTATATGTTTGTGCTTTCAGGACAGTTCAGGCATGCGACTCTGGAGGCGGAAATGGTTCGTCTTAGCTGATTATTGTCTCTTTTACTATAAAGGTAAGTCATCTTTAACTAAGCATGAGTAATTAGACTGGATTTATTCTTGTAATTGCTATACCTGATTAATTATGCATTTAGTAAATAAATATCGTTCTGGTTAGCACACTATATATGGTCAACACTGTATACCTTTCCTATATTTAGTTTTGATGCTGTGTCTGGAATACTGTTATCCCTGGCACACTACTCGCTTTTAGAGCATTTTGACACTTTGAGGCAGTGGTTCATTATTATTGGTTTGCTTTCACACACATACTATAAATTCCATCCAAACCATGGTTTAATTTGCAGAATTCCTTAAATGACTCTTCTGTGTGCAGGTTTGCAGAAAAGTAGGCACTAACTTTATTTGTTTGCTGCTTTTTTTTTTTTTTCCTGAATATAAATACAATACAAAATCCTCAAATCTCAACCAGTTATGCAATCCTGGCCAGGAGCGGATAGGTTACACACATGCAGTGGAATGCACTGGAGCTTGCTGGAAGCAAACTCTAATCCTCCAACCTCACGTACTTGCACCTATTTGTCCTGGCTCTGGAAAAAAGCTCTAGTGAAATTGCCCTTACATACACTGACACTAGCAAAATATAAATTGTTAAGGGTTACCTCAGAGGGCAGCTTGGGAACACCTACACCTGTATAAGTTGTAAGGAATTGTCTTGTGACCAGAAGGCGACACAAATTATCAGAGTTCGAGCGAGCCATGATGGTAGATAAAAGACAGATGAGACATTCGATTTCCAAAGCCGTGCGAGCAGCTAACATTCCTCAGTCCACAGCGTCGCATGTTTACCTGTAGCGTGGCCGCCAATGTGTGCTTAATGATTGTGACTGGCGCCGTCTGGCTAGAATTGTCTTTAAGATCAGAAAAGCACACCACATTTAAGGCAGGAGGCGCACACACATATCCTGCAGGTCAGTCTTAATGACTCCTGCTTGGTGACCATTTCCAGCCTTTCATAGACCTCATTTAGCACCATAATAATATGATGTTCCAGTAGGAATCATCATTTTTCACCACAAAGATTTGAAGTTTGAAACATTTTTGTCATGTTTTTGAAAATGTTTGTCATATTTTCAGTTTTGTGTTTTTTGAGGGGGGGTTTGGGGCGGGATTACAGGTTTGGATGGTTTTCTAAGTGTAAATATGAACAAAGTATTCAACTTTGTTCTCTGTGGAGGATTTGTTAACTTTGACTCATTTTGCACACAGCTCTTATAGATACTTCGGCTCATTTCTGTCTCAAATTCTTAAAATTTAAAATCAAGTGCAAAGATTAAAAATCAGACTAAAATTGAATAAGGACGGCTTCTGTTGTTATCAGCCCTCAGCACCTTCTTAGATCCACAGCTATTTATTGACAGTTTGCATGTGCACATGTGTTCATCTCTACAGATTATTTTACTTTACAGATTATCATTTTCTAGCCAGCCTGCTCGGCCATGCTTCAGCCCAGCCAGCCCCTTTATATGTAGATAAAAGTGCCGGATCCAATATGTGAGAATGTCTCCTCCAAATGCCCTTCTTTAGCCCATCTGACGTAATCCAGCCATCCTTATCACGTATCACTATAGCACTGTCACCACCTTCTCTACTGCTGATTTGTCTCTTACTGGCTGCCTTCTGCAGTGAAGTGCCTGGGGGGTGTGCAGGTGTGGAACTAAATATAAATGTACCAAATACTCTATTAGCAGAGCAATGTGAGAGGCATGGAGCAGTGGAATGCCCTGCCAGAGAGATAGAGAGAGACAGAGAAAGCACTGTGGATGGAAGGAAACTACTGTTTGCATGACTATGTAGTAGCAGCTAAACTCAGAGCTTTCTGTTTTTCACAGACAGCCGAGAGGAGAATGTGCTGGGTAGCATCCCTCTGCCTAGCTACACTATCTCTCCAGTGGGACCTGAAGACCACATTAGTCGCAAGTATGCCTTCAAGGTAAGATCTGAGCATGCAGCTATCATTGTACATCACCACACAATCACTGTGTGATACATGTCACATGTATGTATGCATGTATGTATGTATGTGTATATATGTATATATACAGGGGTTGGACAATGAAACTGAAACACCTGTCATTTTAGTGTGGGAGGTTTCATGGCTAAATTGGACCAGCCTGGTGGCCAATCTTCATTAATTGCACATTGCACCAGTAAGAGCAGAGTGTGAAGGTTCAGTTAGCAGGTAAGAGCACAGTTCTGCTCAAAATATTGCAATGCACACAACATTATGGGTGACATACCAGAGTTCAAAAGAGGACAGATTGTTGGTGCACGTCTTGCTGGCGCATCTGTGACCAAGACAGCAAGTGTTTGTGATGTATCAGGAGCCACGGTATCCAGGGTAATGTCAGCATACCACCAAGAAGGACGAACCACATCCAACAGGATTAACTGTGGACGCAAGAGGAAGCTGTCTGAAAGGGTTGTTCAGGTGCTAACCCGGATTGTATCCAAAAAACATAAAACCACGGCTGCCCAAATGACGCTGTATTGGCCGCAAAAGGAGGCCCTACACCATACTAATAAATGATTGTGGTCTAAAACCAGGTGTTTCAGTTTTATTGTCCAACCCCTGTATGTATGTATGTATGTATGTATGTGTGTGTGTGTGTGTGTGTGTGTATGTGTAGTACTTAATGATTCTTAAAAAGTCTCTCGCTGCCTGTTTGGGTACACACATACTCACATACTGCTGGACATTGCCTTAATATATATTACCATATTACTTGTCTCATTGAGTGTCTGTTTCTTTTCTCTAGTCAGCTGCCTTTTGCTGTTCTTTGTGGGTTTATTTCAGATAATAAACTATCGCTTGCAGATTTAACTGCTGGAAGTTTTTTTTCCCCATCACTGTTTGCTGTATATGCTTTTTGCAGACAGGAATGTTTTAGCCTATGTTTTAGGCTGGTCTGCTGGGCACAATTGCTGCTTTGACGTTGTAATGTACTGTACAGTTAATGTGCATTTAAAGTCCATTTGACAGAAAAGACCTACACTGGACCCTCATTAGCAACTTGTATGTCTGCTTTATAGGTATACAAGTGTTGTCAGGAAGAATTTATTAGCTGCCCCCTACTCCTTTCATCTTCAGTCCGTTTCTAACCGTAGGACCCTTGCTGACCAGCCTTTATTTGAGTGGTGGATCATTTTACTGCTGATTCTGTTGTACTATTATACTGTGTTATAATCAAGAACCATCCTACACTCAAAAACTGGTACTAGGTAGACAATAGTAGACAATGACTTTCTAATAGGATCGGTAAATGTACTTGCACACCAGCAAAATTAACATTCAAGGTATGTATTTCTAATACAGTAGCTGTTGATTAGCTTTTGATCACCCCTTTATCTATAAGTCACGCAAGTCACAATAACATTGCTCTCATTTTAGACTAGTTTACAGTAGAGGTCAGTAGATTCCTTCCTGTCACTTTTTGCTTCACTTTTCTTGCCCAGTGTTTGACTTTGCTGCTGTGGATGCTGATGGCATCCTGTGCTGCAACTAGCAATTCTGTTGAATATTGTAGCAATCAACAATAGCTTCTATTGTTTTCATGTTTTTCTTGTGTAGAGAGATGTTTGCTGTGGGCTTTGTAATGGGAGGGACTGTTTGTAAGCAAATCCCGCTGGATATTTGGTAGTGGACTGTCTCAGATGGGCAGACGAGGCACTCTAATCTTTACCTAATCCCTAATTAAATAGACGGCTTACTGCGGCACGTTCTGCTCAGCCAGCAAACCCGCTCAACATACTAGTACAACTGTGGCTTTGGGACAGAATGGCTTTCATGCTGGACGTGTTACATAGCAGCATCAAGATGTGAAAAAAAGCTAGACGTTTTTCTTTGCTCGTTTTCCTGGCTTCGATCTAAGGGTGCTGGCACTGTGTGTAATGCTGGCACACTCATTTGTGTGATGTGGCATGTTTGTTTCCTATGACTCCTGTTGTGTGCTTTTGTCACCCTCTTGCAACTGTAGTGTACGGTGTGGTACTTTCATCACACTCACTTTTTTCCATTATTTATACACATAGCATCCAGCAGCCACTGCGTATTGCTCATGTGAGAGGTGGTGACCAATGGGTTGTGTTCTATTTGCTGAACTGTGTTTTTCTTTTGTTCTGATTGTTGGGCTGCCTGCCTGTGAGGAGAGCGTGGCAGTCCACAGAAGTTCTGAGACACGAGCGCCAGCCTACTGTAACTATAGGTACCTTACGACCATTGTTTTTGTGTTCTGCTCCAGTGTGACTGACTTGCAGATTGTCACAAACTGCATCAATTCCCCACAGCTTTCCATTTGCCCACTAACTGCTTTGGAGTGTGGGTAGTCTTTGTATGTCTTTGTTTGTCATGCATCCTCAGACTGTGTCTGAAACCACATTAGCAAATCTACTGAATGTAACCTGTTTTGCTTGACGCTAATTAAGTTGGATTACTGAAGATGCAAAGTTTGGATACCAAACATGTTTTGGCTGATCTACTAAATTTGGGGTAAATGAAAAACATTTAAGCAAATAAATCTGGTGTACCGGGTTATAGTTTCATTAAAATAGAATTGCCATATAACACTTAACAGCAGTCTCAAAGATTTTGCTCATGTGCGAATTCATGTGAGAACCCAAAGCTATGGATAGCTGTTTTTAGTTATCTAGTTCCTACATATCTTCAGCCCATTCTGCTTGTGGAGAACCCTGGGGACATAATGCTGAAATCCATTATGTCCATTAAACCATTAAAGTGTTTCTGAAGGCTCCACAAATCCAAAAGCACCTTGAAATAGATTGACAGAAGGGCTACGTAAAGGAGAGATGAAAATGCGAGCTATTGTTAGAGCTGTTGTTGGCTTTCCCATCTCAGTAAAACTCAGTCTGATATGTATTTATGGTCAAAATAGATACTATAGGTAATGTGAGTATGGACACTGCCTGTGAAGTAAGCGTTAAGTATCACTTATTTTGGTTACGTGAGAAAGTCTGTTGCGCTTAGTGTCAGTAGTGTTTTTTTGGAGTCTTAAAATGTGTTGATGTATCTGTAAATATATATGCATGTTAATACATTGTATATAGTGAACTGTTACTTCTTTCTGCTGCTTTAGAGCTGGACAGGTCTTGGCTGGTACAAAGCTTTCGGGTAACTGCAGTAAAACCAAAATTAAAACAGTTCTAGAGTGTTCAGATAGCAGCTAGCTGGCTGCAGATTCAGTCAGGGCTGCAGTATGATTTACAACTGGTGCTAACCCAAATGTGGACAATATAAACTAATGTCTGAGAGAGCAAGTTTGTGATTTGTTTAAGTGGCTTTTTACTAAATAGATGTGGGGCAGGACCTTGCCAGGACTTTGGCACATCATTTCTGAATGCTGCAGGTATACTCAGCCGTTATACTGCTCAACATTGACATGAGCTGTGTGATTATGACTGAGAGTGGGATGGATTTTTTGTAGTACCTACTTTAATAAACTATGCAGTTTTTTATGTTTATTTACTTCATTTTGTTATTTTTCATCTGAATATTATTTTTGTATATATTCTATTATTTTTTTTTATATTTTTATTTATATTATTATGTTTTGGAGCATTTTGTAACAGTATGTTGTCTTCGTATTTGTACTGCAATTATTGTGCATGTTTCAGTGGTATTCGTTCTTGGCATCTGTTTCCAGGCCATTCCAGGTCTACTGTTCTCCTACTTTACATGAGCTGTGTATGTTTGATTTTTCGCCAAATCTAACAAGCTCTATATCTTTTCCAGCAGTGTTTCCTATGTTTATTCTTGGCCCACTAGTGTCATGTTGGCTGGCATCGCTTTCATATATATATATATATATATATATATATATATATATATATATATATATATATATATATATATATATATATATGATGCTGTTGGCCCTACTAAACCTTTACACTGCTAATGTTCTCTGCACTCTTTTAACAGGTCAGTCATACGGGGATGCGCTCCTACATTTACAAACACAGCTCTATGGTTGGCTCACAGGCAGAGCACAGCGGCATGAGGTCATACTACTTCAGTGCAGACACGCAGGACGACATGAACAACTGGGTGACGGCCATGAACCAGGCTGCGCTGATGCAGAACCACACAACGAAGAGGTGTGTATTAGCCACACATACTTCTACAGAGGCTATGCTTGTAATCATCACTGTGGATTTAAGTTTTTTCCTTGGAAAACATGTCGTTAGTAGTAGTTTTTGTAGTACTTTAAGAGTATTAGTAGTACTTTATCTGTCAAAGGTTTTTATATGCCAAACTAAAGTAATGTTTTTGCCTATCTTGAAGACTCTATGCTTAACAGTTTCAACTGATGAGACTGAAAAAAATAAATATTTTTATATTTTATGTATGATTTATTGAGCTACACAAACATAGGTAGTGTCTCTCAGTGTGTGACTTTGGGCTGCCATGTTTGTTAATACAACATGCCAGACAACTGGGCATGAGGTTGTAGAGGTTCCCAATAATGTCCTGTGATAATCCTTCTCATGCAGACAAAAGCTTAAAAAAAAAAAGTCACTGAAATTGACCTGCTGCTATTCTGAGTCACTCAATGGCAATCCGGCACAACACCACTGTAGTCTTTGGTGACGTTGACATGGTGTTTAGGGCAGTCGTCGTTACCGTCTGCATGCATATAGTTCTGTCTCATGCCATTGTTTCCCAATGGTGCTGGCACAAACAGGATTACTCATGGAGGTTGTTACTTCTCGCTGAATGTCCACAAGCATGCATGTTGACAGGTACTGTATGTAGTATTAGGGTCCCAGGGTCTTACCTGCAGCGTGGCGAGTGGTGGCATCTGCCTAATGATACAGCTTTTAAACATGAAGCAAAATTCTACAACTTATAAAGTTAAAAACAACATGTCTAAACTTCATAAAACAGACATGAATATTGTAGAAATAAAAATCTATTATTCATTTACAAGCCAACGGGCGCAACAAATCACAAGATGCACCTCTGTGTGTACTAGCTGCTATCCTGCTCAGATTAGTCTGAACACACGGAGAATGCAGAGCTGCTGCTGAGGAAGAGCAATTACTTATAGAAACAGTAGCTTTTATGTGTTTCACATGAACAAGCACAGCTAATATTTTGTCGCTGTGCAAAAAAACTAAGTACCACCAAAATGGCAGCTTTACAGCATTTTATTAGTTTTAATATATTTAGTTTCACACACAGTATCCAGCAACTGCTGTGTTCAAATGATGCATAAAAGTAAAAAAATTACAAAAATGGAGATACATGTTTTTCTTCAGACAGTGACAATTTACTGCAGTGATTCTTCACCTGTATGTTGTACTTGACTGACTTTACATACAGTACATACTAATAGACTTTTACATGAAGTCTGAAGCTGATTGTAATGATGAGTACAGAGCTTTTAGATTTGCCATGTGTTAGTAAGCAGACTGACCAGAGAGAGAGAGAGATAAGTTGTCATTGTTACCGAAGTAGTTTATTTTCTCATTTTTAATACTCCAAGCTCCGGGCTGAAGCTCTGTTCTTGATCATTAGGTGCTTATTTGTCTTCTGTCAGCACTATCAGCTTGAATTTTTTTTATATCAGAAATGAAGGGAAAGTTCAGGGTGTTAAATCACATACCTAAAGCAGGACACACCATTGTTGATCCACCTTCAGCCTGTTAGCATGTGTGAAACAACAGAGCTGATATGGTGGACGGAATAAAGTGGAAAGAAGGTTGAGGAGAAGCTGATTGCAAGGCTGTTGTTTGTATAAGAGACGTTTACATAACAAAATAATACTTTTCTACTCTCAAAGGGCATTTCCTAAACTCTGTGATGGCATTTTCTGCCAGTTTGCTATCAGTATCAGTTTGATATCATTTGGGTTCTATGTTCAGAAATTTCAAGGACCTCTTGTTTACTTGATTAAATCCCATTACAACACCATAACAATCTTAAATATAGTGAAGAGGTAGCTGACAAATGCGCTGTGTTAGTACTCTGTTCGGCCTTCAGTTAAAATTCATCTCATGGCATGATAAGAATAAGACTGTGCACTGTTCAATTCATCTCAGTTCATGAAATAATTCAGAGCAGGTAAGGAAAGCAGTTACTTAACTATTTTTCATTTATGTTTGTTTATAAGTTTGTTTATCTATGAACTTTGTTTTCTTTTCTGCACCTCGTTTCATACCTTCATAACTGTCTACATCTTAAACCCACTGGCACTTTATTATCCTTGATATTTCTGATGATTCCGTAATTATACTGTGTGTTCCGGTACGAGTGTGGGGTGGTTTTATTTTCTTCCTGGTGAGGAAGCTTTTTTTTACCAAGTTACCAAGCTTGTTTCACAAGATAGACAGATCTTCCTCTGGTTTTTCTCCTCCCACCCCTTCGGTGAATTCTGCAAATACTACAAACTTGAGGCATATGTTTTCATTATTCATCTGTCAGAACACAAAAGTTTGGAGCTTCTGCATCTTCGGTGCAATGTTGGTTTGAGGCCAAGACAACTGCACTGTTTTACGAAACAGTATGCATATTATAACAAACACTATGCAAAAAAGCATTTTGTCCTAGATACACCGTTACAGTGAGGTTGATGGACAGCAACTAGCCTACCAAAGCTTCAATAATTGAGATAAATGGAGCACATATAGGAGACCGTGGTGGAGTAAGTCCACCAGTTTGCCACCTGAAAAGGTTTACAAAAATCAGCCAAATAATGCGAATAATTTGCCTTCTGATAAATTGTTTGATGTTTAACTGCTAATGTATTCTAATCTTTTATTTTATAATGTACCTGAAATCTCATTGCTTCCTTTTTTTGTAACTAATTACACTTTTTTTGCATCCTGATGTAACACCATTTTTCCATTCAACCTTGCAAATGGCCAATGCCTGAATTCGAGCAACTCAACAATATACTGTGTTGTACATAATTCCCTTCAGTTTATTAATGTATTTGACCAAGGACTTAACTTTCACAAGAGAGATGAGCAATGCACATGATGTCATTTAAAATACCAAAAATAACCAAACCTATTGCCAATAGGTTACTAGACATCAGGTCACGGATAGTTGTAAAATTATCATGGCACTTCCTGGACAAATAAATCAGCAAAATGAAAGAAATAACACTCCCTTGTTTTTTTCTACACAGTGTCTCAGAAGAGTCAGATTACCTAGACAACCTGGACACGTGTGAGAATCTCGACCACCAGGCAGTACCCCAGAACAACCACATCAACAGCTATGCATTTCTCCAAGCAGAAGCTTCTCAAAATGACAGGACAGAGTCAATGAAGGAGGAGGCGTTTGAGGAGGAGGAGATCCTGGCTGCACAACCTAAGCTGATGAGGGGAAAGTCACCACGAGTCAGGATGCTGGAGGATGAGCTGTGCGCTCCAGACGTAGCAGTGGCTACTCAGGCCCCCTTCAGCGGCCCATCCCATTCTGCATCAACCTTGCCAGCTTCTTTTCAGAGTGAGGTGACCGTGGAGCAAAACGGAACAGTCGGATACCAGAGGGGCCCCACGCCGCATTCCAATCCTATTTACACTCAGGGGAGGAAGAACACACTGGAACAGGTGGAGAATTGGGCCAAAATACAAAAAGGAGAACACAGAGGGTAAGTATGAACTCACATAATTAGGTCTGATCGGGTAATAAACATTGAGTCACAAATAGGGGTGAGTTTCAATTTCAGCACTTTTATGGGAACAACTGAATTACCAAAATCCAAATAATTTAATGCCAAATTTAGGTACCAACTACATTGTCAGTATCAGTAAGTCAATAAGCACATGTCTACATCTATACTGATGATTGGCTGTCTAAGTGACATTCTTCTAGAATGTTATTAATATTAGCAGATTGTTACAATTGTATGTAAGAATAATACAGTATATTATAATATTGTAATTTAAATATAATATTTAATTCAAAGAAGTATTAAACTTGTAACTCAATATCTTAAAGATAATAAAGTATCATTTACAAACCTGGGTTAAAAAGAAAGTATCTGTAGTTGTAGCAGTACTATAAACATTTGAACAATAATCCAGCCCTAATCACAGCACTGCCTTCTTTCAAAGTTACAGTATGTCTAAAGCCTAAGTCTAAAATCAAGAACACAACCCGTTAAAATCCTCAATGAGCAGCTTTGGAAACCATCAAAAACCTGATACGCGCAAACTTAAGCTGAATTTTGTATTAATGTGTTGAGAGTTGTTGTACCTCTCTAATGCCAGTGCTGTCCACCATAATATTGCACCTTCTCTATAATATTGCACCCCCAGAATATTTGGCACAAAGTTGTGTATTTTTAGCTGCAGGCTTCATGTTTTAGTAGAACCATGTAGAAGATACAGGTGCCTATTGCACTCTTATGAGAACAAACATTCCTTAAATGAAATTAAATGAGTAAACCACCCATTCAAACATGAACTGTTGTTTATTGAAAATGCCTTTGTATAAAGCAACTTAAGAACAAAATATATAAATACCAAAGTATCAGAAAGTACACAAATATTAGACCAAAAATTACTTAAGTGCTGAGTAGCATATAGAACTGCAGTAAATCTGAATAATGACTAATCACACAACAGTACAGATGTTGCTAACAGCCCAACACAATGAAATTAAGCCCAAAAAAATAGTCACTAAACGTAAATGGCTAAAAGTATAGATTCCTTTATTTACTAATACACTTGAGTAGAAGTAAAAGTATAACAACAGAAGATATATTACTGTCTTTATACATATTACTTTCCAATTTTCCATATTCTTTGTTACCAACAATTAAACAGCATTGTCAACTAATCATTGCAGCCCTTCTCCTCATGCATGCTTGCTTCATTTCTTTTATTACATACAGTAGAAGGAGGGTTACGTGAAACAGACATCACCCTCTGGTGGCTGAATACTAACACCATGACATAACCACATCAGCATCCAAGTTTTTTAGAACTTTTAAAAATCTTAATGGTTTAGAAATGGTCTCTAGTAATTATCTCCATCTCCAGTGAAGGTACCCTCTCACGGCAGACCCCTCCTGTGCAGTTCAATTGTGGACCAGCAGAACCCCAGCAGTCCATGTCCAAGACTCCCCCATGCCACAGTCCACCAAACTCCCATCGCCAGCTTCGCAGTGACTACAAATATGCCCAGGACCGTCTCAGCCACTTCCGGGCAGCACAAGGCCAGCCTGCTCAGCCTATCACACGGGACGGCACCGTTTGGCAGCTCTTTGAATGGCAGCAGAGGCAGCAATATCGGCATGCCAGCCCCACCGCCCCCATTTATGTTCCAGCTCCAGACTACTCCACCGCTGTCTCATCCACTAGAGTGAACCCCAACATGGCACGCTCTGTTTCTGTGCCTCCCACTGCTGCCGACATCCCTCCGCCTGCCCCCCCGGGCCCAAGAGTGCTGTCCCCACGCAGACCCCATACTCCTGCTGGTCGAGTGACGGTCAAGCCCTTGGATGACCGGCCTATAGTGGAAGTGGCACCGCCTAGCTCTCCCCGCCGTATATACTCTCAAAAGGTATGTAGCTAAAAGATGCAAAAATACAATAACAAGGTAAAGATGTGCCGCATGATGTCATCAAAGTAAGATATTTAACTTCCATTCAAAACCTGTAGGAGTCACTCTAAACCTGCAGACAGCTGAGAATAAACATGCCAGCTTGAGTTGAGTTTTTATGCAGTTTAGGAACAACCATGTGGTGCTCTCTTTGTTTTCCGACTCCTTGTAAGCTTTGGTGGACGGAGAGAAGTACTAACTTGTTTTTTGCTTCTGTTGTATTGTTTGACATGATTTGCAGGTTGTTGTTTAAAAACAAGGGTGACTTGATTTAAAGCTTGTTTATCTGTTCTGTTAATGGCTGAGCTAAAGAGTTTTTACACAGTTGTGTTTATTACTTGCTTCTCTTTGTGTTTCCAGTCTGCAACAATCGAAAGGCGTTCCATGCCCCCATCAGGTTACATCACTCACACTGTCAGTACTCCTAGTCTTCATGGAAAAACAGTAAGACCTTGCCTCACTACTATTTTTCTTTTATTTGCACAGAGTTGTTTTTTAAGGTAATGAGATGAATAACAGGAAAACTAGAGTAGTTTGTTAACACTTCAGTTACGATGAAACCGTCTTTGAGCAGCCCTGCCTTTCAGAGCCACTGGTGGGCAAACACTATTCATCAAACCTGTTTCTTTGCCCACTGTGGTGCCTCCAATCTCTGAATGGTTAGCCGGAGGAACTTACCCTCCTGCTTATCCAACTCCGGAGACACCAGGCTATGATGGCAGGGGTACGCAGCCAAACTCTGGCCCATCTGCGGCAGCTCTCACGTGCCCAGGTCAGCCTGTGGTCCGGCTAACTACTCTAGCCGTCTCCAGCCCATGTCTACTGTTATCTGCCAAGCCACCCATTGTCCCCAGATTGCCTGGCTTTCCATATGGGTGCTATAGCTGTGTTCTGTAGTGTTATGTTGGCATGGCATGTCATGCAATTAGCCGCCTCTAGGTCTGCACCCCTGGCAGCATGGATTGCAATAGTTTCTGTTATTCACCCAGAGCAACTTGTTTTTTGGCTTACTGCATTTGCTGGAGGCCCGTTTTGTGATTTCAGAGCTTCATAGTAAAGCTGTTTTTGTGTGTGTGTGTGTCTGCTTGATAAATATGTATGTTTGATTCTGCTATCAGATGAAATAAGTTAATCAGCTAGTTAGTCAGATTTTCAATTTGTGTATTTACACATAAATACACTGAATATTAAAGTCACCCACAACTTACAATGTGATACAGTGTGAGATTATTGGTTATTGGTTGCATGTTATAGTTTACTATCAAGTGCTTAAAATAATGAAGGACATATTTTGTTGTCATGTAAGCATAAGGCTTAGGTGCATGCAGTTTTCAACTTTTACATGACGTTTAGAGAGAGCAACACTGGCTGGATATTTCAATAATGTAATAAGTATATCCACAGTACCATTCAAAAGTTTAGACCCCGCTACTCATAGAAGCTTTCTATAATTTTAGCTTGATGCTATACTTTAGAATAAAAGTAAAGACATCAAACCATAAAACAGCACTCAGAAACTGGAAACCGTACAAAATGGCAACTTTACAAAAAAAGGACAAAAAAGCCTTCTTACCTTGCAGTAGAGTTGTATATAACTTTTGGACCAAATTGTATTAGTCTGTCCATCATGAATATTCCCTAAATTAAAAGCGTAACTAGAGTTAAAACTGTGCAAAAAGAAGTGAGATAAAGGTTTTTGTGCAACAAAATGTATATTAGAGGTGTGTCATATGGCAAAAATAGAATACATCAAGACAATGTGTGATCAGGACAGAACATAAGGATATTAATTATGGAACTGTGAAGTATAAGCCTGTAGATATGTTAAACTTCAGTCTACATTTTTGACTGGTACTGTATATATCCTACTGACAAGTGACTAAACTGGAAATGCCAAACTGGAATGGTTATGACATAATTGATCTTTACTTAGCCTTCAGGGCAGGTGTTTGACACCTCTGGGGTGTAGACAGTTGATTAAGTATTTCATACTTATAAAAAGTTCCATCCATAGTGTGGTAGATTTTTCAGCCATGGAAAGTTACTTTCCGTTTCTTATTGTGTTTTTCCTTCTAAAGGCTGATGATACTTATATGCAGCTGAGGAAGGACCTGGAGTACCTGGATCTTAAGGTGGGGCCTGGTGAAATCAAACTTCTTTCTTTTATTGGGTCTTGTCCCTGACTCTCCTCTCCTCTAATACAAAAACACTGGCATTGAAACCTCTATCAAGGCTGAGTCACAAAACTGAATTAAACTGGAGCAGTGCTTGAAGTAGTCGAGACAGAGCTGAGTTTGACCAGATGTTTTTCTTCGTTTAATGCAGATGAAAAGCATAGAGCCATTGATCCTCATGGTGCACAGTGTGTTACAAACCTGCACTGTGGGGAGTTTGGCACCTCTCTGGAACGTAAGCAATATCGGCCTCCAGGGTGTCACCATCCCGTCATTGCTTAACAATGTGAGGTCTGCCCATAGCTTTATGTTAGCTTGAGCCATACACCCCATGCCCCCCTACGACATGTTGTGCGATTGACATGTGGTGACTGGTTGGATGATTGATTGGTGGTTCAACTGGGGGGTGGTGTGGGGGGGTCGTTTTTTTTCTTGATCTCATTACTTTACCTTTCTTTCTTTATTTCTTTCACTCTCTCTTTCTCAGTGGATCTCATAGCTCTAACGTAGGCCTCCCTTATTCCTTAAGCCTATGCCCTTTTTTTCACTATCATTATTTAAGGAATCAAGGTGTGAGGGAGGAGAAGGTTTATGGAGTAAGGATACACAAATGCATCCCACATAGAAGTCCTTTTATTGTGTAGTGCATGATGTAGGCCTGCTATCTAAGTCTTGTGTAGTAATTGGACTTTTACTGTAGTTACTTGTAAGCTACTGAAGAAAGATTGACCAAATTCAATAAAATTTAAGATGGGGCTGATTTGTAATAAAGCATGTCCCAGGCATGTCATTTTGTCAGGCCATGACCTCTGTAGCTGATGATTAATTTTTAAACAGATAATCACAATTTAAGTTTTCTTTAATGCCATTTCTAGCATCTGTCTTCTTTCTGTCTTACGAATTAATTGGCCAATTCATTTCTTATTTATTAACATTGACATGAAATAATAACACTGCCTTTGTGTGTTCACTCAAAAGTTTTAATTAGCAAAATTGTAAGTTGACAGGTGTTACTGATGACATTAGAAATTCCAACAAATAAAGTTCACAAATAAATAATTTACTCAGTGTTTGCAGACTATAGTTTCTGCTTTCTTTTATTTTTTAAGTGTACAGGCCATGACCCAATTCATGAAGAAAAAAGCCATTCACATTCTGTTTGCCATAACCTAATTATATTTGGAATTTGTGAAATCAAGTGACTCTGGAAAATGATTGTTTTGTGATTGTGCTTAAGTAATTATGTAATGAGGTGTGCAAGATGATTATGTGAAGTAAAACGTGAGTGAGTTGGTAATAGGGTATAAGTCAGTTAATCCTAGTAATAGGTGGTTAATACACCCCCCGCCCCCCCATGCCCCCCCCACCCCAACCCCTCCCTTGCATCTCTTCCTCCGCATCCCACGACAGGAGGGCTAAGATGCAAGGAAAGGAAACGAAAATGTTGTTTCTCCCTCTCTCTTTCTCAATCTTTCTCCCTCTGTTCCATGAACCAAGGAAAACACAGCATGATTCAGAATCTGCATTCCATTTTGGCTTATGCTGTCTCATCAGGACATTCTCTGTGTAAATTTGTTTATTTTATACAACGCTTTTTCTCTTGTCACATTATTTTTTTTAGCATGATCTTCATCTAAGGCTCCGAGATCAAATATAGCTCATGCTCATGTTAATTTATAAAGAGTTAATTTATGATCACTTGTTTACACTTGTTGTGCTGGGTTGTTTAGCCATTCTGTATTCTGTAATTCCGTTTCGGAGCTTCACAAGAGAATTGCTTTTCTGTGGACTGTTCTAAAGGTGGCAGGGAATGAAATGTTGAAAGGGAGGCCAGCCAAGCCAGTCAAGGTGGCAGAGAGCGATGTTGATGTGAGTATGGAATTACCAAAACCCATAAAACATTGAACCATAGCTATATATATATATATATTACAGTTTGCAAAAGACTTTAAATAGTCTTTAGATAGGAACTACTGCAGTACATGCCACATGCTGTTATAAACTGTATGTGAACTAGAATAATGAAATTAGATTCTGCTGTGTTTATTCCTCTCACTACTTTAAACATCATTTTATATGTTCAAACTTTACTGACCAGCCACTTGTTATGTAGGCTCACAAAATTCTCAGTCATTCAGCATTCACTAGTGCACAGTTAGAAAGACCATCAGTTGTTAAGACACTGAACTAGACAGTGAGCTATTAACTTTATTCAGTGTTTGAGGTAACATGCACAACCATATTGATCTATTTAATAGGTATGACTAAAAGCATAAGAAAACTTTGTTTGTCTTTGATCTATTATCACTGTCAAGCTAAGGGAGACCGGAGATGCAAGGCAAGTCATTTTCAAAAGTTAGCATCTAAGGTGATCTGTCACCCTCTGCAGGTGAAACTAAGTCGTCTGTGTGAACAGGACAAAATTCTGCAGGAGCTGGAGATCAAACTGAGCACATTAAAAGAAGATAAGGTACTGTATTATTAGTTTAAGGTTGTACTTTATCATATATATATATATTATACACAACTACGCCGAAAAACTTTATTCATAATGTAACAGGATAATAACATGAACATAGATTTTGTAATTGAAGATTTTAAGATTTTTGCGAAACAGACTATGACAAAGCTGGATGTAATTCTACATATAGATATACAGCTGTATGCAAAAGGTTTGACCAGCATTTAAGCAAATAAACCCAAATTGACACTTATCACAAACAAATCCTGGCTTAATATAATCATTGCTTTTTCTTTATTTCTTTCTTTCTTTTTTCCCCCCAGGACAAACTCGAGTCAGTTCTGGATGTGTCACACCAGCAAATGGAGCAGTATCAAGAGCAGCCAGCTCACGCAGAGAAAATCGCTTACCAGCAGCGACTGCTTCAGGAGGACCTGGTCCACATCCGCGCTGACATTTCCAGAGTGGCCACGGTGAGTTTCAATTCAAATAACACCAGCACAGGCTAGAGATTCATGGGGTTTGCAGGTTGTCATAATAGTATACAGGTTGAGTATACAGGTTGTCATAATACTGTAATAAGGAGCCTTATGTGTGCACTGTTGTTTAAGTATACAGTGCTTTATCTGTCAGTACTGTGTATGCACTGCAGTGGTTTCACGTGTTGTTGGCATGTTATGCAGGAGATGGAGAGAGCATGGGAAGAATATGGTCAGCTAGAGCAGTCAGTGGAGCTGCTGAGAGAAGCACTGCAGGCCCAGATGACCCTCTGCACAATTCCTCAGGTATACTTCTATCTCTGACTGTCTTATTTTAAATGAGTGCATGAGGGCAATGATTTCAGCTTATTCTAACTGATCGAATTAACCACTTAATTAGTATTACTGGATAGTGTGTGTGATGCAATGTATATGTATGTGTTCAGGAGAAATCTCAGCTGAAGAGAGAGCTTTGGAGGATTGAGGATGTGATGGCTGGCCTCAGCTCCTCCAAAGACACTTATAAAATCACTGTTGACTCAGTCCAGAACCCAGGTGAGGGGCTATTTTAAATTCCAGTTATGTTCACATATTGTTTTGGTGAAACTACTTAACCTTTAAATATGACATCTCGTTCTTTGCGTGTTTGCAGAGAGGAAACTTGTGTCTTCAGTGACAGACAGGCCTTCAAGGTCTGCGACCCCAGCAGGGATACGCACCCCCCAGCGCAGTCTCAGTTCCAGCCCTGTGATACTGCCCTCTGAGAACTTAGCTGTCCAGCTGTCGCAATCTGTACCAAAATGGGTATGTGCTCAGTGCCATCAGAGAGATATGCTTGAGTTAAGCATGATCAGAATCGCACAGCCTTTGCTCCAAATACACAATGAACAATGCTGTAGTTTTTCTTGGCAAATATGTGTTAAAATTGCATGATTATAAATGCCAGGTAAATGCAGTTGTGCTGCATTTGAAAGGTAATTTATATGGTGGCACTATTACTAAATTAATTTTATTATCTTGCTTCTTAAAAAAACAGTAAAAAAAAACCACTAAAAAAAAATGCTATTATGTGTATGTATGTATATGTTCGTTTAGCCTATGCACTCTGAGCTTAAAGTTTAAAACAGGTATACAAACAGTTATAATGATCACCCAATAAAACTGATCAGCTGAAAGGTTGGCTATGAAGAAACTGGTGTTAGAACATCATTAGGCCATAGAACATCATAATCGGTGCACTTCTAGTTCATAGATTCTTTTTATCAAGTCATCTAGTTGAGCAGAGCTCATGAGTCAAAGGTTTGTGTTCCTCCACAAGCTTGACTAAGTCAGGTTACTTGTTTTAATCTGCTGAGTCTATATCTGTTAACAGGCAGAAGACCCCGCTCCACCAAGACCACCTCTGCCACTTTATTACAGCGAGGACATACCACCTGCGGTTCCTCCCCTCCCTAAAGAGACTTCCATCATCAGGCACACATCAGTGCGCGGCCTCAAGAGGCAGTCAGAGAGGAAACGCGACAGAGAAACCAGTTATGTTAACGGAGACTACAGGGTCAGTTCAGCTTACGTCAAAGATGCAAAAAAGTTACATTTGCTTAAAATGTCTTGTCTGTGGATATTAGATTGGTATGGAAGTGCATTTTCTTATCGCAAACATTTTTAGTTAACCTTTTAGAGGAAGAGAAATTGAGTATAGCGACACCAAAATAAATGCAAACACAACGAAGCTTGTCCCTGGCATTAGTCTTAAAATGACAAGTGACTGGGCTTTACATCTCTGCTGGCATATAATGTATGTTTTTCTTGGTTCGCCACTTGATTCGTCTCTCAGCATGCCTTATAATTAGCTAAAGTCAGTGATGTTTGATCAGAAAAAAGTACAGGTCTTCAGGACTGTAACAGCATTGGCACAACAATGGATTTGTATTTGTTTGTGTGTATGTGCAGACAGAGTTACGTTCTTATTTAAGTGAGCCAGAGCTACCTGGAAGTAAGGACATGTCAGACCAGACAGAAGGAGGCTACCTGACGCTCCCAAACCGAGGTGCACTTCTAGTTGATAACTTTCATAAGCACGTTCTGTAGATGTTTAGTATTATTTATTACGTGCTGAAGTTTGGTTTCTCATGCCAAATTCAGTTATAACTAATTAAGCATTTTAAAATGATGATTTTCTGATGACTCTTTATCCTTTAGAATTAAACAGGCTTTTTTTCTTACTATTAGTATATGTAAATGACCTGTCTTCTGAGTGGCTGTCGTATACGGTGCCTCATTCAAACAGCAGTGGGGACTTTAAATGTTATGCTTGAATAGGCAGATATGTGAATGCGTGATCAGTACATGTTACAACTACATAAGCATTTTTTATTAAAAGAAAAGAAATCCAATATTGCACAGTGATTATCTAGGGATAATATTGTGTCTGTGATTTTTAGCTAAGAAACTCGGTTGGATTTCTTATGTCTAATGCAAACCATGACACTTCATTTCCTGTCCTTTAGGTCTGTCAAGTTCCTTATTTCGACTGAACCAGTCCAATGTTTCCTCGTTTAGCACTTTGAAAAGAGATTTACCAATGATGGTAAGCACACCCTGTCATATAGATACAGCCATATTCCAAAGCTTTGGCACCCCTGGTCATACAGCTTCTTTTGTTGGTTCTCTAAGTGAAAATAAGAGAGAACACACTTCTTCACTAAAATGTTTGTTTGATAAATTTTAAGTAGCAGTGTGTAAGATTATTAGATTAAAACAAAAAAATAACCCGACTGGTAAAAGAATCTGACGAACAAGCAGGTGGTACGTCAAAGACCTCTGTGAACAGTGTTGCAGAGATGTCCACCGAAGTTAGCATGCTAATCTGCTATAAGATAAGATTAGATAATCCTTTATTAGTCCCACAGTGGAGAAATTTACAGTGTTACAGCAGCAAAGGGATAGCAAGGTACTCAGTACAAAAAATAAGACAGCTTCCCAGCTCATCCTGTCTCGTTATTCAACTTTGCACCTGGAAGTTGTAACAATCAAGTCCTCCATCAGTTTAACATGAGAGGATGAAGAAGGAGCACTGCCCAAGTGGCATTTTATAATCTCTTGTCAATCATGTTGAAGGTACCTCCCACGATTAGATCAAGGACATGTAGCCAGTGAAAGTAAACCCAATGATGACTGAAGCTCCTGGCAATCAACGATTAGAATGACAAAACAGCACATGTAATTTGAAATGGGGTGCTCTGAACAAATTCTACTTCCCCTCACCCCACAGGAAAGACCGAAGAGTGCCTTGGAGCAACTGTACTCTGAGGACCCACGTCAGCTACCCCAGCGAGAAAGAATGAGTGTGGAGGAACAGCTGGAGAGATTAAAAAGACACCAGAGGGCACTGGTGCGTGAGCGCAAGCGCAACCTGAATCAGCCCGAGCGGCAGACAGCCAGCTCACGGGCTTCCTCTCGGACCGTCTGCCCTGACCTGGGACCAGTACGTTATCCTCTCCACTACAGACACAGGGACCCTCACTATGCCCCTCCTTTATAGGGCCTAAAAGTCAGACAGCTAACATGCTAACATGCCTCCTCCCAAGCTTAACTTATGCTGGTGATACTGCTACATGTTAAGGGCAGAACTGGGCCATGCTGCAGGTGCAAGAATTGGCTGGAAGGTGTGCTTGTCTGCTGTGTGGCTGTGTGCAGGGACACAGAGATAAGCAATAAGAGGTGATAGTCCTGCGCTTAACCTCTGGACCACTGACTTGTGAATGTACTCGTACGTGAATAAGGCTTAATCTGCTCTGCTTATTGTTTTTCCCACAATAGATTTAAAACACATTTTTTTAATTGTACCTTTTCTCTCATGTTAATTTACGCAATTATTTATACAATCATCAGTAATATATTTTCTGAGAACATTTGTAAATCTATATTTTGTATGAATTTAATATGGTGGGAGAAATTCTGACCTGCTGCCTCATTAATTAGAATAAATCTTGTTATTCTTTTTTTTTCCCTGTGTGAAAACATTCTCATGCATAATCCCTCTTAGCTGACCAAATCGGTGAAGTGCCTCCTCATACCCTGTCATGCCTCGTCTCTCTGTCCTATACTCAATGCAGCTTTTGAAATCTGGTGCCATATATTCCAAAAAGTACATGCTATAATTCTTTTGTGTAATTTCAGTGTAATCAGAGCCAAATTCCAGTGTTTACCAGTCACAAGCTCTTCTCTATATATTGCATATACATATCATAAATCATGGCTACAATCTACACTTGATCACAGCTTGCCCTGTTGCTGCTACGACCTGAATTTTTTAACTGCCACTATCCATCAGTTTCCTGTTAACGCCACTGCGTGTCGGATGTTTCAAAGCACATAAAGGGCCTTGTTAGACAGAAGTTCTCTCGAGCTTTGGTCCAAGTTTCAGTTCTGTCTTTCAAACCACTACTGATGTCCAAAATATTAAGATAAGACTCACCTTGTTGACAGTTTGTTTTGGTTTTCTGCGCTAGATTATAGCCAGGGCTTATGCTAGTTCCTAGATGGTGAAGACCTGGTACATAACACATCTAAAATCCTTTATCCATGACTTGGTCACAAAAAAGTTCTTGGTTGATGTAAGATTTTGCCTGATCAACTCAGTCAACCAACACCCTTTTTCTTTATGGATGTGACTGGTCTTTTTGTCATGGATAACTAGATAGATGCTGATTGTGTTTGTGATTTTCTGTTCTCTCTAATAGTTACTATGTTGATCACTAGCTTCTGTGCTGAATATCGTCTAGAATCTAACAAACATATTACAGTCAACATCCATCATCCACTACAACAAATTACAATTCAGTTTCCATTACTTACCAAAGTATATTACCCAAGGACGTGTTCTGCTCCGATGTGGCAGAAGATGCCAACCTCATTCCAACCATGTCTACTGCTAAGAAGTAACAGATCATTAGGCAGTTGCATCCCTGTAATGCTGATGAAATATGATCTTCTTATGAAAAATGGTCCTTCAATGGTTTTCCAAATAGACACCAGCATATCCACTTACTGTGCAGTTTAGATCAGGCTTTGTCTGCAAACCCACTTAAAAGAGTGAACCTTATTGCAGTCACTTAGCACAAGGTATATCACTACAGCAACTGAAGCAACTCCTCGACTCAGACACTCTTTAATGACTTTATTTTGTAATGTAGAACTTTGCACTAAAATGAATAAAATTATGGACTTTGAAGTAATGTTGGAATTTGTTTGTTATTCCTGTAGGAAGTGTCTGTTGAACCGTGTCTGTGAAGTCAAAAGTGATGCTGTTATTCCTGTTTTTATTTCACAAAAGTAGGTTTTTGTGCAGGGAAATTATATGGATATCAATTTGAGAACTGTATCGCGTGTAATATAAAATATAAAATGAACTTGTTTGCCAACTTTTGTTGGCAGTCTTATAAATACGCATCGTCTAGGTGTGGAATTACCGATTGTACTGGAATCACTGACTTTCAAATACATCTTTGCACCTCTTAATCAAGCATGATATGGAATGGTGATGGGTTTTCTGCTCTCTGTAATCTACATTGTTCATGTTCAAACCATACTGTGTGGGTAAGCACTGTGTCTAGATCTGCAATCATGTTGGTGTTCCAGCGGTCTTTCAGCAGTTCTATAAGGAAATAGCGATGGAGGCAATGGTTAGATTTTAGCTGAAGAATGAAAGGAAAAGAGAGGAAAAGGGAAGAGTTGAAAGCGTGGAAAAAAGTCTAGGCTATAAAGAGACCTTGTTAGTCACTCCTTGTTCCCTTTTCAGGAGTTTTTGTTTGTTTTGTTGTGTTTAAGCTATCATTTGTTTAAGACACACCATATTGGTATCTCTTATGTTTGATGATTCCCACGCTTTTTCTCACCATGTAAAAGGAATACAGTTTGCACTTTTGCCAGTAGTCTCTGGTGTCACAGTGGTAGAACCCAGGTTGGAGAGAGTAAGACTGCTGGTTCGTATCCAGTCTGCGGTGTGACATTCTCTCAGCTGTTCACAAAACCCCTACAGTGACATCATATATTAACCTAAGGATTAAGAATGGGATGACACTAGTGTGTAAGGCAGACAAACAAATGCTTTTGGCAATATAGTGTATTTGTTGACTTTAACATAGTAAGAAAAAAACAACAATTTGGCCTATGGAAAAGCTAGAACATATTTTACATTTCATGTAAATTTTTTCCCAATATGTTAGGACATAAATATCCAGACGTGTAATATTTGTATGAGTTCAATGTATACCTCTAGCATATTCTGTAGGTTGACTGCTGTCTGCTGTATGTTGTTTGTCCACGCCTGTAGTTGAGGCGGGAGCAGGGCTTTGATTTTCAGCTTTTGGAGAGGACAGCAGAGAGGCGTGACCAGGAGGAGCAAACCCCACTAACTGGAACCCAGAAAACAGATGAATGGCTCACAGTTATAGCCAGACCTCTGCATGTAGATGACCTAGAGCCTGTGGACTTTGACCTGGACCTCAGTGCAGAAGTATGTTTCAGCTTACTTAGTATGCACTTTGTCAATTTGTACCAGTGATAATATATGACCAACAGTGGTGCCATGAAAAATAAACAGGACTAACTATTTTTCCATGAATAGTGCAAATTAGGATATCTTCTTAAAGCTTACTGCTTGCAGTGTTAAGTGGAAATTCCATGATTTTTAACAAAATTCATTTGCTGGAGTCATTCAGAGTATTTTGATGTGCATTGTAGAGAAACATAATTTATTTACAGTGGTGGGTGATGGGATTCAGGGGTCATGATGTCTATCATGAAAATATGTCCATGTTGTTTACTATACAAAATTACCTAGAAACTCACAATTGCCATTTGACTTCAGCATTTACATCACCTTGTATTAAGGTGGTAGTAACTTCAGGTTCTTGCAGATGGCATTGCACAAGAGTGATGGGGCTATAAATACCTGCGGGGCATGTGACAGGATTTGTAGATTGAGGAGAGGTGGTGCGGTGCAGTAAATGGTGTGTTTGATGTGTGGAAAATGACCACAAAGCAGATGTTAATGATTGACAAAAAGAAGTGCAAAAGGTCCTAATGTGAAGGAAGTAGCTGAATATGCAGGAGTATGGAAGCATATAGTCATACAGGTCTACCAGCAGTGGCAAAAATCCCAGTGTACAGGAAATTCTCCTCAGAATTGTGCCAGGGTAGGCAACCAAATCTGGTTGAACTGCGCAATTCTTAATTGCAAGAACACTGGACATTGATGTGGCCTACGTGTGACGTGTGCAGTCCGTTCCAAATCAATATTAATGTACACAGAGAAATTACAAGCTATTAGGTACGTTTAAGTGACTTATATTTTGTTTGGTGAGCTTATATTTCAGGCCAAACCTTATGAAAACACTTATTTGGAACATTTATGTCTGGCGACATGATTGTACCTATTTGAATTGATGGAGCCTTTATTGATATTATTAAGCCAACAAGTAAATTCCGAGTCCAGGCGACCATATAGATGATGCTTTTCGTTTTTCTTTTAGTCCTCTTAATTGTGTTCTTTGGTGACAAAAAGATACTCCTAAAAGTTAAATACATTACTAGTATTCCTTTCTCGCTTGTTTATTGTCCAGCTTTCACATCCACAAAGAACCAAGAATACCCTGTCTGTAGAGTCAAGACATCTTTTTAAGCTTTTTCATCCTTGTTCTGCTGAGTGCCAGATTTCTGAGTCTTTCTATGTTGAGTGCTGGAGAGCTTTGGCTTCCATCTCCTCCATTGTAAATCAACCTTTTATGTTTAAGGCCGTTCATGCAATATAATAAATTTAATTGTTCCTCCAGCTTTCCATTCCCCCAATGGTATCCATACCAGAGCGCCTCCAGGAGACAGAGCCTGAAGAATCTTTAAGCCAGGAGGAGAAGGAGGAACGCATTCGAAATGTGCAAAAGATAAAGAACTTGCATGCTAAATCAAGGTACTGTTGTTACCTGGTGGTAAAGGGATGATTCTGCTGGGTTAAAGGGTAGGTCAGAAATGTTGTGCAAACTGAATGACAGCATGTCGCTAGCTGTTAGATTTCATTTATCAGACACATTTGCTGAGCAGAGATTGTGGATTTTAAACCAATTACTCCAGCATCATAAATCAACCATAAATTCCTCAGTCCTGTAGGCCTGGAGTCTAGCAGACTTTGGTGATATCCCTCCTCAAGAAGGGGAACCTTTCATCTAATTATACTGGGCATGTTGCCGAGTTACCAAAGCATGCTAGACTTGAGGACTAAAGTTGGGGACCACTCTTCTCCATGCTCTGCAGTGTTAACGTGCTGTATAAATAATGGCAGAATATTGACATTTCTCATATGCTTTCTTTGTATGTACAAAGCACATAAAACATGAACTTCAAAATTCTTGATATCGCTCAACTACTTTACAATTACATCTCTTTCTTTCTATGTCTGAAAACAGTTCTTGAGGAATGCCTTAAACACTATTCTGAACATTTACCTAAAAGCCTGACCCAAAACAGACTAGCCTATAAACTAAATAGCAATCTCCTAGGAAATGTTAGGATGCTTTTTACACGGGCAGTGGTCAAGACGTCAGGAGCATGTGAACATCAGAGAGCAATGGGGCAGTGTCCTCAAACTGCAGTTTTTATATGCAATTTCATGGCTAAAGTATAGCACTGTTTTTGTTTTGCTTTTCTTTTTAGTATCCCTCCAGCACTGCTTCCCATAGCCTCCGAACAACTAGATTTCACAGACCTAGACCAAGTCCTTCAGCGGCAGGAGCAGATAATGACTATGCCTCACACCCTCTCCACAAAAGGTGAACCAGTAGTAAACAACTTGACTATGAGCTTAAATATGAGTAACATTTTTTGAGGCCTACCATAATTCTTCATAATACATGCATAAGCAATGAGTAGCATGTATAAAGCAGCTCTTGAATTGCGTTTCTTTGAATGTGTTTCTGTCTATCAAGTTTGATTGTGTTTTGTGTTCCTCTTCTCAGCCAAAACTGCCTCTGAAGACATATGAAGACTGTACATAATGGACAGACTGTTTTTCACAGTGTGTTACTGCTAATATTTGATTTTACACTGATAACCTGATTTCATATATCTAATATTAAGAATTTGATACTTGATTAATTCTATTTTTTTTTTTTTTTAAATGTACTGGTGCACTTTAAATTGCTGTGCCTGCTTTTTAATTATTTTGTATGCTTTTTTCTTGTTCTTTGAATAAGTACTAGTTTGCTGCACATTATAGATTTAAAGATATGTATTTTTATGATGCAGTTACTTATGTCGGGGACATAACAATTGAAGTGCCTAGGAAAATATTACTTCAGCCAAAATGATACCCTTTGCATTGAAATCTGCTTAATTTGCTGTTATTACAAGGCCTTGAACACTGTGTAGAGTGGCATTTGACATTACCCTTTAAATATGAATAATTAAAAGATAAAGGAGGTGGAGATGTCTTTTGTGTACTTTTCCCATTGCAGCATTTTAAAGGAATAATGATATTTAGATCTGGTGATTGCACAATTCGGTGTTCTTGAATTTGTTTGTGTATCTGGCAAAATTGTCATCCTAGAATATTAAATGTTTTTCATCCCTGGCCCTAGGGGCACCCTGCCCTGACCTACACATTTCAGTGTTTTCCCTACTTTAACACACACCCCAGCAGCCCTGAAATTAATAGCTAATGAGTTCAATCAGGTGTGTTGGGAGCAGTGAAATCTACTAAAATGTGTCAGGCAAGTAACCTCCAGGACCAGGGTTGAGAAACCTCAGAGTTAAAGCCCTTTTGTGCTTGGTGTTTCATTCGTTATCCCCTGTATCTGTATGAGTAAGTGCTTCTGAAATCTTCACATTTTTCAATCACCAAACACTGTCTGTATACCATTAATATATATTTTGCCAAGTTATGGTGATTGTATTTTATGCTGTCCAAACCATAGCTACATTTATAACACAGATTACAAAAAATGTAAACACAATACATTGGGATTTCTTTTCATTTGGAGAAGTTTGATTTTAAAACCTAGATTTACTCAATTAAATGTGACACACTGCCACAGGTAAATGGTGGTCACATCAGAACACGGTTTCATGACCCCCCTGCCTCCCTCTGTTTTTGTGGGGTTTTAATAAAAAAGTGTTACATTTATATTTGTGCTCAGTATACTAAAACTGAAAGGTCTAATTAAATGATCTGATCATGATATGATGAGCTGTGTGTATTGTAGTAAACTTAATTTTCCTTGCGATAATGATCATTTTATATTAATGACACTTTTTTCACAATGTATTAAAAAAAGGTAAGAAAATCCTCTTTGCAACCCGTCAAGATCCAAATTTCTTAGCAAAGACAAATTACTACTTCAAAGTACACTTTAATCTTGGGTAAAAGTTGCCCTTCCCCCATCATTCACTGCAGAGAACTTTTCAGGGATTGAACAGAACAAAAAATGAAAATGTTAGAGCCATTTTATGATGCCTTGACAAATGCCATTTTAAAAGTCTTTTTCTTGTCCTCCTTTGAGTCTGTATTATCTGACGGTTCCTGTTTTTCGTTGTCTGTGCTCGGTGAATGTCTCTTTTCTTGCACCTCCTGCTCCTGTTCGTCCGTCTTCTCAGGGGTCTGTTCGGGGCTTTCCGGCTTTTCTAATTCAACAGTACTCTGACTCTCAGGTTGTGGAGCAAGCTGTGACATAGAAAGGGAATCGATTAGTAACTAGTTAAAAAAAATAAAATGGAAAATACAATGACTACACAGCTTCATAGACATCGTCCATCTAGACTTTTGTACCACAGAAGTTATACACAGATGGGCAACTTTGTCTGATATTGCTTCTGTATACTTAGGGGTCCTTTTTACAATAATTATTATTTTGTCTGATACAGTGATATTTTCTCCTGCACTGCTAGACATTTTCACATAAAATGCATCACAATGTTTATTCTTTATGAAGTTTGTTGGAACTGAAAAAAAAATAAACAACCAGTCACACTTTAGAAATAAAAAAAACTACATTTAAAAATATCAAACTCAGTGCAATCAATTATATTCAATATTTTTCCAAATGTACTTCACTTACAGTAAACAAGACATGCACTTTGTTCTTCAAGTACTTACAATATCAAAGACTTGCTAAAAGAAAGGTTATTTATCAGGATATCAATGTCATCAAAGTCAATCACTGCTATCATCACTAAATGCTGAATAATGGCTGGAGCGTGACTTACTGTCACAATGTGCAAAAACAAGCAATTGATTATACCATTAATTGCACAAAATGACCCCTGTAACAAACAAATATAAAACAGGATCAAAGCGCTCTCACCTCACTAAAACCCAGGCCACAGTGTCTTCTGTTCCGGCCAGAAAGCTTGCCATCTAGACCTTGTTGGTACTGGTGTTCAAGCTCAGAGTTCATCCTCTGATCTTCTGCACCTGGAGAGACCACAGAACCATACAGTAAAAACAAAAAACAAACAAACAAAAAAAAAAACACATTGTTACACACAATCAACAAGATTAACAGATATCCAAACAAAAAAGTCCAGCTATGTGGCTGTATTTGTGTTAACCCTGGCTCCTATCACTACTACTGTAAACTATTTGAGTCTGCAAGTTTCTCTGAAATGAACTATTTCACATACTTTAAAGAAGAAACACTGCATGTGCACAAGTGGGGCAATAAAATGCACTGGATTAGCATTTCATGTTTACTCACCTGTGCGAAAATTGGATGTTGATTTGTGATCTCCAATAACAAGTCGCCCAGTGTGCCCTTTCTGATAAGACGTGCCAAAAAGATGACGTTTACACAGTTTTGATCAATAGTAATCAGTGTATTCAACAGTGTCATATTTATTACTAAATATTTTCCAACTATTTTGATGGAATTTTATATTCACCTTTCCTGCACCCATCAGCCTCAGAAACTTCTGTCTCCTTTCATCTGTTCCCAAGTCTGCTGATGCCCATTGTGTGGACCCTTCCTGTGTAACAGAATGAGGAACTGTAAAACCAGTTTTACTTTACCTACAATTTGAGCGGTCCCTACAGAGCACGGCAGGCTAACCACATTTAGCATGTAGCTGCCTAGCTTGTTACTGTCTGGACGACGCTGCAAACAACCTGGTAATCGTACAGTAGAAATTAGCTAGCTATCTTATGTAAACTAAACATCGACACATTAAACGACTGTATGTTTTGGTACACTTAACGTACTTAATCTGCCTCCTTGAAAATATAACTTGACTTGCAACTTAACCCACGAATAGTATAAATGCAGCTAATGCAAATCTTGCCAAATGATTGATTATGAAAAAACCTCTTGTGAAAACGGTAACGTTAGTCCGACATAGGCGTAGGCAGTTTATCGATGTCTTAGTCGCCCGTACCACACTGCTGATATAGCCGTAAGTAAGTAGGATAGGTAGTTATACTAGCTAAAGTTAGCTAAAGAAATTAGCAAGCTATACAGTTCCATGGCAGAGTGCCTAACGAATAGTTACATATCTTAGCCAACAGCTAGCTAGCTATATGTTAGCCTAAACTGCTTGTTATTTCTGGACCAGAAAAGCTTCCTGAGCTAACACTATAATTCGTATCAGACATACTTCACTTGAAGATGCGGGTCGTTTCGTCCCCTGACACCGTTCCTCCGAAGAACTCATTTTACACTAGCACGAATTCTCACAAACAGTCAGACATATAAGTGCTTTCAGTCAGGCGTTCGCCTCGGACACCTTCAATAATAAAGCTGGCAGCATTTAGTAGTGAGACCTCTAGACGCTGCAGTCAAAATAGTTTACAGGGAAGCTCCAGAGAATTTTCAAAAATTCGGTTAATCATAATGAAACTGCTAATATGTAATGAGAGTCATTCAGAGTAATAATGCGTTCTAAATAAACTTAGTTCACACTGGAGGTGAGAGGAGCATGTGTAAAGAAACCTCAACATACAAATTCATTGTCGAGGTTTCTTTAGACGTGTTCCTCTCACCTGCACTGTGAACTAAGTTTATTTGCTCAATGAAAATTGTATTTATAATTATACTTTTTTTAATTATTTTTTTTGTTTTTTAGGTTGTCATCTTTTCGAGAGATCCTGAACCTCAAAACAGCACCGGGTTTTGAACACATTGGTTTAAAAGCCTGACAGCGCCAACCAGCGGCAACTTTACTGTGAACATTTAAAGGCAAAACTGCAGCGGTTAAATACCCAGGAACTTGTTTGGTAATTGTTTAAATGTTGTAGTATTTTATATTATCATTTTTTTGTATATAAAAAAATGAACCTTAGTACGGTTTATGCGCGTTTTCCTGTATTTGGGCGCCATGCCTACTTCTGCCGATAAAAAGCCTTTTTATCAGCTAAATAAGCTTAAATAAAACTGGTTTCTAATAGTCTGGAGACCGCCTGATCCCGCCTTTGTCTTTCGAAGCTCTGAAGCCTTCCTCCTCTAGTGATCTTTTTAGGCCAGCTAAGCTGTAATTAGCTTCTGGGTTCCTCTCGGAGGATTGTTTAGCGAGCGTTTCTTTATGGTTTCATACTGGGCGGCTCAGAGCGTGGGACCGACGGTGAAACTTGGTCTGGAAACTATACAAACAATCTGGCACACCGGCGGCGTCTATCGGCGAGTTCCAGCGCGGTTCTGTGTGATGATATGTTAGTTCTGGGATACAGAGAAGAAGTGAGTGAAGAGGACCGAAAAGCAGTGTATGTGTGGGAGACAGCTTGTCGGTTTTGTCAGAGTTAGTATGAAAACAGCACGTACAGGGCAGTGGATAAATATTATTAAGGTAAACCCCACTTCAAAAAAAAACAACATTGAGTCCTGAATACATATTTATGTAATATTAAAATGACAAGTTATAGAACATGCATGCTTTCTTGCTCAGATTTGCCTGTGCTTTAGAAATTACAGGGAATATTTCATTTAGAGGTGTTGGCAGTGCATAACTAAGCTTAAATTAGTTATGGTAGAAAAATTTTAATTAAAATCACGAAAACCTCTTCCACTACATCCCCCTGATCCAACAGTAGCTATACATACTACAGGCATGATGAGCACAACTTTACATTATTAAAAATAAAAACAAATGATCACACATCAATGCAGCATTAAACTTCCGCCCTTTAGTTTCCCTTTCAGTTGTTCCATTTAGCCTTTTAGCAGACATGCTTTTATATTACCTTCATCAGCACTACATATGAAAACTCGGAAGGTGCGTTAGGTTCATTGGTGGTTCCAAATGTGCAGTGTAATAGGCTAGAGCAAGTGTTGTAGACGTGGTGAGCCATGGTTCCAATCACCACCACTGTAAAGGAACCTGCAAAGAGTCTGTTACTATAATCTACACTAGATGGAAGCCATCGTTAACATTAGCTAAATTCCCATTTAGCTGTTAGCACCATCAGCATACCGATTTCTATTTGATTATAAAAGCAAATCAGCACGTTTAGACGTGAAGTCTATATGCCAATTCGTTTGGATTTAGTTGGATAGAAGCCATTGCTAACAGTATCTAGTTGATGTTGTCCCAAACAATGTAGCCTACATTAGCCGCTAGCACCAGCCGCTTGAGAAGTCTAGATGAAAGTTTTAGAACATGTCAGTGAATTATGGATCAGCACATTTACACGTTTATATGTAGCTTTTGTGTTTTTGTTTTTTTGTGACAAAAGTATATAACTAAGTGAATAAAAAAATAATTATTTAAATGAAGAATTAACTAAATGTTTCATTAAATTATAAATGTATTGAAATAAACCTTACATTTTATGTGATGTATTTAGTAGTTATTTAAATCTACATTTTAAATATTAATTGTATTTTTTAAATTAATTATTTAACTATTTGTATATTTATTTCATGCACCTTGCAGCCTTGCACTATGAAATAATGAAATCTGTCAACATCATCTATCATTTTGTAACTCGAATCCAGTCAGACTGATTGCTTTGGACTACTGTTACTCTTTTCTCAAAGATGGCAAGTCCATTCATGGATGTGCAAGAGATTTCTTGAGAGTTTATTTTAAAAATACTACAGTTAGCCAAGAAAATTAAATCAGGGCTTGTAAATCCAGACTCTGCCAGTCAAAAAAATACAGGACTTCATTGAGGTGGGAGAGCTCATTTCTGCGCTCTCTAAGCAAGATGTAGACCACCGCATAGCTGCAAACTTTAAGGAACTGCTCCAGCGCTTCTCTAATACCACTAAATCTCAACAAACGGTACAAACCTGGGCGCCTGAGACATATGGAACGTAAAGGAATGAGGTACCTAATGTTTTGTCACTTGTAAACTTCCATTATGTAACTTCATTTATTTTTATAGCTAAACGCTCTTATGCATACTACCTACTTCTAAGTACATTTACATGTAAAGTTTAATAATAAATAAAAGTTTTATCTAGCTATGGAGATTCTTATTTCTAATGCTATACGACCTAACTCAAATTTTTTTTATTTATCTTCGCTGCAGGAATACAGACCTCTATTCCCATCGCTAATGATGAGATGGACCGCATTGTAATTGATGTACACAGAAGCCGTCCAAACAGCGGTTACAAACTAACACATGGTCTTTTAAAGACTTGTCTCACATATGTGTGACTATACAGAGAGAGACATGTGAGCTGGGTTGCCAGCAAAAATATGGATTGAACATGGTCATACTATCCACTTATAATATTCAGTTATCCATATATGTGTTCTTTAGCTTTACAGTGAAGCTGGACTGTTATGACCACTCCTAGTTCAACAATATCAGACTGTAGTCTGATATAGTCAAAATGCTATCCCCCAACTCGCTGAAACGAGCTGCACAACTTTGCTGCGCGAGTCAAGGGGCCTCTACACTGATCACACGCTAAGGTGGTGACCAGACAGCGCCTGCTGACGCCACAGAGCGATTCAAGTATCAGATCTTAGTGGACCATCTCAAGCTAGAGGATGCTCGGCTCATAGCAGATTCATACTAAACAGCAGGTATCCTTACACCAGAACCATGGCCTCACTTACCGAGCTGTACGGACAGCCTCACAAGCTGGCTCTTCAACGAATCAGTGATGTCTTAGCTGAGCCACCAATCAAGAGCGGAGACATCAGAGGGTTCCGGTTGGTCACCTTAAAAGTAAGGGCCCTGGTGGGGAAGTTAGATCAGCTGGGAAGAGAAGGAAAGACAGAACTGGAGTGTGGGTCACATGTGACACGTCTGCTGTCAAAGCTACCACATGACCTGCGCGCCCAGTTCAAGAGGTTCATCAACCCACTTAGAGTCCCCATCCCCACACTTCTGGACTTTGCAGAATGGCTGGAGTATGAAGTCAGAGTGCAGGAGGATGAGATCACAACCAGTCACTTCAGACCATCAGTGCAGAGCCAGTCAGACAATCGAAGGAACCCCAGAGCAAAGCAGAATACAGCCATACGCTCCACCACCGTCCTGCTAGTTGACCCCCCTGCCAAGCAAGCAGAACCTTCCAGACAAGCTTCATCCCCATCGCAGAAGGCAGGGAATCCAAAGAAGTACTGTCCATTCTGTGACGATATACAGCACTATTTCAATCAGTGCTCTGCCTTTAAGAAGTTGTCCACACAACAGAGAGTGGACTGGATTAAAGCTGGAACTAGCTGTTGGAGGTGTGGACAGGACCATTTGGCAGCACAGTGTTATCTAAAGGCTCGGTGCCTGAGGTGCAAATGTACGCACCTTGAAATATTACAAGAGGTTAATAGCCCCAACAAGGAAGAGAAAGCAGCTATTCCTGCCCCCAGTCAGCCGGTGAACTACTACCTGGATCCAGCAAGGCGGAGTGGTTGTGTGCTACTGAAGATGGTGAAAGTGTACCTCCATCACCGAGGGAAAAGGTTGGAGACCTACGCCATCCTGGACGATGGGTCCGAGCGCACCATCATCCTTCACAGTGCTGTGCAGCAGCTGGGCCTCCAGGGACAGAGAGAGGACCTGGCCCTCCGAACCATCCGCCAAGACATCAGAACAGTATCTGGGAGGTCAGTTTCTTTCTCCGTGTCATCAGTCAGTCAACCACAGGCAAGGTTTCGAATTAAACAGGCATTTACCTCAGCGGAACTAGGCCTGACTGCACATTCTCATTCTGTTGAGGCTTTACAGAAGACCTATCGACACCTCAGAAGTCTGCCTCTTCATTCATTTTCACAAGCTCAGCCGCTGCTTCTGATTGGCTCGGATTACCCCCACCTGCTGACTCCAGTTGAGCCTGTGCACTTGGGCCCATCAGGAGGACCAGTCGCGCTGAAGACACGCCTTGGTTGGACACTTCAAGGCCCAGCCAAGGTTTTTAAGCATCAGCCCTCCACATCTAATTGTCTGTTCACCAGCACCCTGTCGCCATCAACAGAGTTGCTCCAGCATGTGTCCAAGCTCTGGCAGATGGACGTCCTGCCCTACCGGAATGAGAAAATCATCACCCAATCTAAACAGGATGCTGCAGCTGTTAGAATGCTGGAGGAGAAGACAGTCAGAGTGAGGTAGATGGTTTCTATTGCTACGCAACCCCGCTACTGTGGAGGGAAGAGAGCCCATCGCTCAGTGCACCCATGGAGGCAGTTCTAGGTCATCTGCGTGGAACAGAAAAGCAGCTATGTCAAGATCCAGCCAGAGCAGAGTCTTACAGTCGTGAGATCACAAAGTTACTGGATGCTGGCTATGTAGAAAGACTCACTCCTGCTGCAGCCCAGTCAAGTGACAGATCATGGTTCGTACCACATCATATGGTCCAGCCCAATGGAAAGGACCGCATTGTGTTCAACTGTTCATTCACACATCAAGGTGGAAACTTGAACGAACAGCTTCTCCCTGGACCTACATTAGGATCATCTCTGTTAGGCGTCCTTCTCCGCTTCAGACAGCATGCTGTTGCAGTGAGCAGTGACATAAAGGAAATGTTCCATCAAGTTCGTCTCTTACCTGAGGACAGGCCCTTGAACACCCTGAGCCCACTATGCTTAGCATCTATCGGGTACTAGCAAGGCAGTATGACCCCCTTGGACTGCTCATTCCATACACCACCAGAGCCAAAATACTTGTGCAACGCCTCTGGGGTAAGAAAAGAGACTGGGATGACCCACAACTTCCAGATGACATCCTTCAGTTATGGCACACCTGGGAGAGTGAACTCTATCAGCTCCCATCCATCTCCCTTCCACGGTGTTATGTTCAGCGTGAAACTGATATGTCAGCATCCACTCAGACCATACACATTTTTTCTGACTCATCAGAGAGAGCCTATGGTTCCGTGGCCTACCTTCGGACCGTGGACCAGTCAGGTAACATCCAAGTGGCTTTTTTGGCAGCCAGAGCCCGGGTAGCTCCAATACGGCAGCAGTCCGTTCCCAGATTGGAGCTCTGTGCTGCCCACATCGGTGCCCAGCTGGCTGCTGTCCTGAAGAAGGAGCTTACCCTGACCATTAGCAGCATCACATACTGGACCGATTCATTCACGGTCCTGAATTCGCTCTTGTCCCAGTCCTGCCGTTACAAGGTGTTTGTTGGCACCAGAGTCGCGGACATCCAAGAGCTAACAGAGGGCAGCCCTTGGCAATATGTGAGTTCAGCAGACAACCCTGCTGATGACATAAGGCCTGACCCTATCACAGCTCCTCAGTGAACACCGCTGGAGTCGTGGACCAACATTCCTGTGGCAGGATGAAACGCAATGGCCAGTTTGTCCAGACTTTCCCTCATCATCTTATGAGCCTGCTAAGCTGCGAAAGGCACAATTCTGTGGACACCTCTTTGTGACTCCTGACTCTTAATTGCCTGATGCAGGAGGCTTTAATAGCTATCAGGAACTGCTGGAGGCCACTGTCAGAGCCTGCTACGGGGTGGCCACACCTAACGTGCTCACAGCAGATGACTACAGACAAGCAGAGATGGCGCTCTTTAGAAAAGTGCAGAGAGATTGTTTTTCTGAGGACTTCGCTCTGCTCTCAGCAGGTAAGCCTGTCGCTTCAAGCAGTAGACTACTTACCTTGGCTCCAGAGTATGACACAGAAGCCCAACTGATCTGAGTTGGGGGACGACTGCGCCGATGTGAAGCTCTGCATGAAGAGACCCTGCATCCAGTTGTACTCGACCCTCATCATGCCATCACTAAGCTTATCATTAAGGATTTTGACAGTCCTTACCTGAGAGAGTATATGCTGAGCTACACAGACGGTTCTGGATATTAAAAGGGAGATCAGCCATCAGAAAGCACCAGCACAGTTTTCCCGAATGCCAGAAGTGGCGTGGTACCCCAGTGATACCCAGAATGGCTGACTTGCCCTCTTCCAGCTTGCGTCTTCACCACCCAGCTTTCTATTCCACTGGGGTGGATTGTTTCGGGCCATACCTCATTAAGATTGGTCGACGCACAGAGAAGCGATGGGGTATCATATTCAAATGCCTGACGACTCATGGAGTGTATCTGGATCTCCTAACCAGCATGGACACCGACGCATTCCTGATGGCGCTACGGCGTTTCATCGCTCGACGCGGCAAGCCACACGAATTGCTGTCCGATCAGGGCACAAACTTCCGAGGTGGCAGCTTGGAACTGAAGGAGGCCTTTAATGCCCTTACTCAGGCTGTACAAGCCCATCTGGCCAGTCAGCAAATTCAATTCAGATTCAATCCACCGAATGCCCCTAACTTTGGCGGTTCCTGGGAGCGGGAGATCCGCTCCATAAAATCCGCTCTTCATACCATTCTGGGATCTCAGACAATAACTGAGGACATGCTGATGACTGTGTTGATCGAGGTGGAAGGTATCATCAACTCGAAGCCACTGGGATATGCCTTATCTGACATCTCAACATGTTGCTGATGGGGCGGCAGGGTCCAGCCACTCCTCAAGTTGTTTATTCAGAGACAGAACTCCTCAGCAGGCGTAGATGAAGGCAGTGTCAGGTCCTTGCCGATCAGTTTTGGACCAAATTCATCAGAGATTATCTGCCCTCACTCCAGACGCGCTCAAAGTGGCAGCAAGAGAGAGACGATCTTGTCATTGGCAGTATTGTCATGATCATCGACCCACAGCTCCCTTGGGCCTTGTGGCTGGTAGGCAGCGTCTCAGCTGTCATTCCTGGAGCTGACGGCAGGATACGGACCGCACAGATCCAGGTCAAGGACCGGACCTACAAACGGCATGTCGCCAGACTAATCAGACTCCCAGCACTCCCTCAGGACATGCCTGACAGACGGCATTGACAACTTTACTATGCAAAGTTGGGGGCGGCTGTTCAAAATGCTATCCCCCAACTCGCTGAAACGAGCTGCATAACTTTGCTGCGCAAGTCAAGGGGCCTCTACACTGATTACGCGCTAAGGTGGTGACCAGACAGTGCCCGGTGCGAGAACCAATCAGAGCGCCCTATTACCTCGAACTGGCGCCACTCGGACCTGCTGCTGCGCGGGGTGAGAGGAGCACCACGGAGTGAAGAACATCAGTGCAGAAAGAACCTCTAGATGCTACGGGGCTCTGGGACAGACAGTTTATCTATCATTGTTACTGTGCGTCCATGAGACTGTGAGTGCTTGTAAATACGTTTGTGTTACTTACGTTCAGTGGCGCATGATGTTTTCTGCGCCGTTAAAGGGACAACCGCTATGCACTTAATGTTCTATGGCAATGCATGCAGCCTTAAAGCGACAGTATTTCATTTCTGTATCTCATATTTGTTATCAAACTTAGTTAATAATTGTGTATTTCCTGTTTATCTCTGTTTATAGAAACCACACACACACACACACACACAGACACACGAACAGCCGTGTATTCAAGGAGTGTTCAACCTAACGGATGAGTGGCATGTTGATAAGAGCCTGTTAATAAACCAGTTTAAAAAAGGAAAATCTGCCTGTTCTGGTCGGACAACCTGGGGCGATTGCTGCTTAACCAAATCAGCATTAGTGTTGTGTTGGATTCAACACCCTCTCTAACAACCACCACAGAGCGGATATTATCTGGGTGGGGGAGTCACTGTGAGCCTGCAGGGACTCTGATGTGGTGGTGCTGTTAGTATGTGTTCTATTGGTATGAATGGATAAGACACACCAGCCCTGCTGGAGTTAGTTAACTATCTATCCCCATCTGCACAGGAATAACGTACATGAAAAATTCCAGTCTGGATTTAGTCCTCGTCATAGCCCTGAGACAGCAGAAGTAAAAAATTATAAATGATCTTTAAGTATTCTCCGACAGAGGTAACTCATCCTTACTGGTCCTGCTCGATCTTCGTGCAGCATTTGATACAATAGACCACTCCATCCTACTAGATAGACTGGAAAACCTTGTATGAGTAACAGGAAAAACTCTTTCGTGGTTTTGATCTTACTTAAGCGACCACTATCAATTTGTAAATTTACATGTCAATCATCCACTCACACAAAAGTAAAGTTTGGTGTTCAAAAGGGATCTGTCTGAGGACCTATATTATTTATGCTATTATTTATTTATTTATTATATATGCTACCACTCGGTACCATAATCAGAATCCATAACATAAACTTCCACTGCTATGCTGACACGCAACTGTATATATCAGCTATCCCAGATCATCCACTACGCCTTAATAAGATAGAGGACTGTGTTAAAGACATTTACTTAAGACATTAACCTTCTCCTACTATACTCGGTCAAAACAGTTCTTTTTGGTCCCAAAACTGTTAGAAACATGTTGTCTGCATTACCACTCGATCTAAATAGCTTCTTAGTCACACCAGGTACCTCTGTAAAAAGTCTTGTTGTCACGATCGATCCTGATCTGGCCTTCGATGTTACTAATATTACTAATATCATTAGAATCGCTTTTCTACGCAGTATTGTAAAATTAAGAAATGCACTGTCCCTGTAGGATGCAGAAAAGCTAGCTCACGCCTTTATTACTTCAAAGCTGGATTACTGTAACACCCTGCTTTCTGGTTGTTCTAGCAAAAGCCTTAACAAACTTCAGTTAGTCCAAAACAAGAACTAGAAAGTTTGACCATATCAGCCCAGTCTTATCTAACTTATACTGGTTACCAGTTAAATTCCATATCGAGTATAAAATTCTTCTTCTGGCATATAAAGCTATCTTTAAGTCCAGGCTTAAAACCTACCTGCTCAGTCAAGCTTTTGGTAATTAGTTTTTTTTTCTGCTAGGTAAAAGGTGCAGATCTAAGGATCCACTGACAGAGTGTTTGGTAAGCTGGAAATGTTGGTGCTATCGTCGTGCTGCTCTTTCATTTAGGCTTCTCTCCCTTTAAGTTAAGCTGTAATAGCCAGGCCTGCCGGAGTCACCGCCGCACTCTGTTAACATCATATAGTGTGTTCAGATCTTCTGTCAGAGCTAACAGTCTGTCTGTTCTCTTTGCCTGAGCTGAACTCAGACACTCCATACAGCTTGGCGATTTCATAATTTCATGCTCAAGCATTTCATTGGGGATGTGATTTAGTAGTATTAGAGAAGCACTGGAGCACTTCCTCAAAGTTTGCAACCCCTGATTCAATTTCCTCGGCTAACTGTAAGAATTTTATAAAAAAACTCTAGAGAAATCTTATGCACATCCATGAATGGAGCTGTCATGTTTGATAAAAGAGTGTAATAGTAGACCAAAGTAATCAATCTGACTGGATCGGAGTTAGGCATGCCCACTGATGGATGATGTTGACAGATTTAGTTATTTCAAGGTGGATGAAGTAAATATATAGTTAATTAATTAAATTATTTAAAAAACACAATTAATAACAATTAAATATATCACAAAATTATTTAAGCCTTTTTTTTTAAATGTTATCATTTAATGAAGCATTTAATTAGTGAATTCTCATTTGAATTAATTATTCATTTAATTATATAAAGTCATAAAAAACCCTCTATGTGTTCATCATTCTTTTAGTTTCATTATGAATTGTTAAGTGGTATTTTAGACAATCCTCATTTAAAGACACGACTCCTAACGTATCCCAGCATCACGGCTATGCTGAGACGTTTGCCTTTAATGGTCAGGCCGTGTCTCTGACCAAATGGCATTAGCTTTTTAAAGTACAAATATGGTTAAACAGAAGGAGGGCGTTAAGCAGAAGAGACTCGGCGTTTGACCAGCTTTAATCAACGCCAGCCACAGCATATCTCTGCTCACATTCACTGTTCAAGCTAAATGTTTGTCATATCACTTCTCGACACTTTCTGATGAATCATATCCTAAAAAATACAGTTTAGGCAGTGTCCGAAAAAGCACTCTATGCCTTGTTGCCTATGCATAAGTTTTTATTTACGTTTTACATTATATTTATTTATTTTCTGGTTTTATTTACAAACCCATATTGACTTTGACTGACACCGAGTAAGGCAGTGAGATGAATAGAGGATGCTCAGCAGCATTTTATACGTTAGATTTGGACAATCTGGTTGCCTTGCTGCCTCAGAATACTGGATGAGTTGCTTTTCAGACACAGCTGTCTTGCCCCCTTTTTGATCTGAAACGTAAAAAAGAGAGTTCACAAAGCTAACAAGCTAATTTACTCTGATAAAAGTATTTTTCCTTTTTCCTTTTCTGTGTATCCTTTTGTTAAAATTTCTATTGGTGGAAATGAAGCTCAGGCCTCAAATTGTGGGCGGTCTCTGTTTTCTACCTTCACTGGGCTCCCTCCTGTGAAATGCTCATAGAATGAACTAGCCCTCTGCCAGCACGCTGCCTTTGCCTGGATGGTTTTTGTAGTCTTGCTGTAGACAGTGGATTTCCGAGGCTAATTTTACACCCAGCATCGTTTCATTGGATCCTCAGCTAACCATGGTTCTAACAGGCTGTTCTCAGTGCATCAAGTACATGCTTTTTTTCTTCAATTTTATTTTTTGGGTGAGTTTGTTTACTGTTTGCCTCTTATAGCAAAATTCACAGATTATAGCAGGGATTTTCTTAAGTACTCTTTTTTTTAAAGCCACTTGGAGAAAATGGCTAGATTTGAACCTAGCACCTATGGGTGTATGTTTTATGTACCCTGCTATTCTGAATTGATGCCATGACTTAAGCAAAGTTATTATAGACCTTATGATAGACATATAATCTATAAGGACTTTGAAGCATCAATTAAACCAGCAAATCTCTCTGTTACTATCTGCAGATTACATAAATGATTTTCTCAACACACAATTCTGTGTTCTGTTTTCTTACAGTGACTTTGCTAAAACTTCAGGTACAGTGTCTTAGTGCAAAGATAATGTCAAAAGAGACATGCAATAGCTTTGTAGTGAAAAACGATCCCCCTTATTTCCCACATTTTCATAATGTGTGAAGGCAGATGCGAGGTTATTCAGAGTGGAGTCCACATGGCTTTACAGCAAAGAGGTTTTGAGAGCAGTAATAAATTCTTCATGACTGAAAAATGTTAAAACACCCTTATTTCTAATTGAGACTAACGTCTGTGTTTTTCTCATGTTAACGATCTTTCATGTTAACAGTCTTAGCTGGTGTGATTGATTTTGAATGTTGACATCTAATAATTCATCCACACTAATGAACTGCCTAACGGTATTCCAATGGCTAATCCCTATAGACAAAGAACAAACTTTTTTGTTTTTTGCCAGTGCTTGAGGCTTGTTTTCTGGCTGGACGAATGATCATGAAATAGATTTACAAGGCATGTGTGGTTCTCGAAAACTCCTCAGTAACCCCTCAGCGCAGGCTGATATGTGGTGTATTTTCAACCAAACACTGTGTGGCTTCTATTCTTTTCATCTTCCATTGGCATTACATTTTTCTGGGCCCTCCATTTTCAGTCTAAGTTCTTCTAACTTGAAGGAGAATTCCACTGAAACTATATAATGAAATGATTCAGTCTGGGAGATGGAAATAAAGTAGTTCAGTGTGGTTTGATGCTGCATTGAAAACTGTGTAGTGATGCAATGTGGAGTGTGCGCTGAATCTATATGTTTGTACTTGTACTGCTGATATATTAAAACATCACTCCATTTTCCAGGTGGTGTAAAATCTTTGTATGATGTAACTTTCAAAGGCATTTAACATCTTTTTCCCTTCACAAATATATACAGTTCTGATTTGTAAGCTTTTTTTGTGGTGTGTTTTACATGAAGTCACTCTGACTGACTTTGTATACCTTTTAATTGTTTAATTATGCAAAAACATTCCTCTATAATTTTCATGCTTACTGCACTCCTCTTTAATCTTGTGTCTTTTTTCTACCCAGCATTGGACAGGCAAACCTACAGTTCAAACCTCACGATTGGCTTTTTTTTCTTTTCATGTACATGTGCGCAAGCGTTTTTCCAGTCTCTAGTTGTTCTAGAGGTGTGGCATCTTGTTTTTTTCCCCACACCGGAGCCACATCTTGGCTCTGATGCAACAAAATGACAAACCATCATGTCGCACTTCCACTTATTGTGTTCCAGCAAAATTATCTGCACTCTCACCTTTCTCAACCGGAACTCTGCTCAACAAACAAGTAAAAGGGGGTTACTGATATGACAGTAGATAGCGATCATAAAAAACAAATATCTGGAAACCAAAGAGGGTCCTCTCTCACAACCTAGCCATTGCACAAACATTGTATGCAAAACAACCTAAAAACCGTCAGGCCTGTTATTTGTGGAATAGAAGATACTTGACAATATGACTGATTATTCCCTAAAGCATGGTCTGTGAACACGGAGTGTACAGTAAGATGTTTGTTTCTCTTACTTTACATACTTTCTGTCTTATAGCTGGCCGGTGGTGTTATTTTGGGAATAGCTCTGTGGCTTCGCCATGACGCTCAAACTAGTAATCTTCTGATGACTCAGTTTGAGGGGACCCAAGCTCCAGGAACTTTCTACATCAGTAAGTCATAAGGTTTGACCTTATAACTGTTTATATCCTGATTCGAAAGTATTCCCCAACCAATTGGAGTAGTATATGATGTTCCTTAGAGATGGATTGCACATATTATATCAAACAGCAAGATTTTAATCTGAGCCATTCACCAGATTTATTTTAGACTTATTGGTGTAGCACATTCATACTTATCTTATTCAGTCACTTAGCGTCTCTGGAAGTGTTGCTGTGGTAAATCTTCTGGGCTTATTACATAATACTCAGAAAAGGTAAACACTAAAAGTGTAGATGGGCTGTGATGTCTGAGTGTATGGTGTTGTTTTGAAGCTTGGATTAGGAAATGTGAATCACTCGTCTCAAGAAACTAATAGATTACTTTGCATCAATAAAGCACTTATGAGAAGGAATCGCTTAAGCTGTGTAAATTTCAAGCTATGCAGAATCTATCAGCTATTAGTGCAAAGGTTTTCTGTTGGGAAGTTACTGTATTTCCTTGTAATGAGTTATGGTAAACAGCGACTTTTAAAACCTCGATCTTGAGAGGCAGGAAACAGGACCTGTGTACATCCTTTGGCTTTTGAGTGGTCCACTAGCTGCAAGAATGCACGGACCGCTGGGTCATGATGTGTGTGTTTACACATTACAGACAGGGTTATAAATTCATTATATAACAAGTGAATCTTTTTAAATACATATGGGTGTGTGCTTGTGTGTGTCGATTTGTACTTGCACATCTATTTATGACCTTACACAAAGTCTTACAGGGTCTGTGCTTGGCAAATGTAGTTTATTTAGGTTTCTTTTGTCGTTGCTTAAAGTCATGATACTACCTAATATTAGGGATGGGGAAAAAAACAACTACAACATATTATCGCACAATATATTATTTTGCTTGGCAATATTGTATTGATGCATATATGTCGGATAATATTTTTTAAATTATTTTATTTTACAATATGCTATTTCGATTCTCAGCATATTAGACATTTGCAATATTATATTGTGACTTAAGTATGGCTGTAATATTGTGTATAATATTGGGGCATTCAGTGATTCACACCCTTAAAAAATATGTAGTATTTATATCCATAATAAGTAGTTTGGGTTCTTGTTTCTTTTTGTGGTAATAATGGTTCTTCCATTTGTATATACAGTTGTATGCAAAACCTTTAACACACACAGTTAATTGACAGGTTTTGCTAGGAAGGAAGTTTTAGTGTCCAATTTCTGTGTATTTGCTGCTTTTGAAATATGGGTGTGTAAATTCATCATCAACATTCATCTTTGCTAACATGCTAGTCATCTCGTCATGCAGTTGTAGAGGGACTGCGATAATCCATCCCTAGCAGCTTGAATATTCTCACACAGTTCCTGCAGATTTTACAGAAGAAGTGGAGTGACACCAGGCCTTTTTTGGATGTGTGACAACAAACAGTTCATCTTAAAACTGACCATGGTGTCTCCATTGAAACTGACCATTTGTTGGTCATCTACATCAAGACAAAAGCAGGACTGAAGATGACCCGCTGTTATTTGGAGTCTGTCCATGACAGTCCGGCACGACACCCTTTAAGTCTTTGGCAAAATAGACATGGTGTTAAGGACAGAGATCGTAACAGTCTGTGTGCCATGTAGTCCTGCATCGTACAGCCAATGGTGCTGGCACTAACAGGATGACTCCTGGAGGGCCTCACTGCCCGCTGAATGTCCACAGTTGTGGCTGTTGGGTCAGTCACATACAGTGATAAGGCCCATTCTTGCTTACATGACATGTTCAGTTGAGCATGAAACTTGAATCATTTACATCTCTCACAATGTCAACCATACCCGTCAGCTGACTTCTTCAGGGTGCAGCTATTCCTTATATATATATATATATATATAACCACACCCATATGGTGGAGAGTGGCCCTAATTTTAAACTGACCAAGGAAAAGCAAAATGTTACCACAGGGTGTGTTTAGACTCCACCCTTACACATGCACACACAGTCCCTGTACTTTTCGATCCACACAGCTGCTGAGGATATACAGGTCATTCAGCCTCTGTGATCCTATTACTGTGGGCTCTAACTTGCAGTTAGTGCCCATTAATTTGCATAGGGGCCGTCGGCTTGTCTCCCTTCAATTTAACTACAAGGAGAAACTGCAGAGCCCTCCGCCCTTTGCTTTTTATAGCATCGACACACTCTCTTCATTTTAAGGGGCTGGACGGTTGGTTTGGCCCACCCAAGCAAAGCAGAGAAAGATCAAGACTTTATTTTTCTTTTTTCATTTTGTCAAGCTCTGGGCTTCCACTGCACACCCATGTGTAGTACAAATAACCCTACGCATGTGCTCATTACTCCACAAATTAGAATGTGCAGTGGATGTTTTTAGTGTGCTGGATTGTTTAACTGCTGGTTAAACTGTTTCAAAAATATGCTGAGGCCCTGCCACTAGGGCAAAACATTATAGCTTAGAAATGTCCAAAAGCTGACATTTGGAGACACTGGAGTCAGCAGCCACGATTGCCATGTGAAATCCTACCATTTCTTTGTTCCAGCTTTTGTACAGCTGAATTTAAACTTGTACATTTTTGCTTTCTCTTCTCTTCTGTTCACTTAATTTTCTTCCTTAGTACAATATATAAGTCATTAGTTTCAAATATTATTCATTTCTAAACATGTATCTGGCACTGAAGATATTTTGAAATTAAATATCTCTTTTCCAATATCTTAACAACCTAATCATTAGCATTGTAGCTTAAGTGCATGATAGACATTTAAGCCAGTGTGTAGTCAAAGCCATATTTTGTATGTAGCTTCATAGAAAGGGAGTGCATATTCTAGATACACCTGAAAATGTCATACGTATTGTGAAATATGGTGTACAACCAGAGAGACCCTGGGCCGAACGCGCGAAGTGTTATCAGGCAAGAACATGAAAAATCCACAACAGTGTATGTACTCAATTCTCAAATGGTTACTGAACATTCTTAAAAGGAAAGGTGATGCAACACTGTAGTAAACATGACAACTGTTTTGGAACATGTTGGATGAACCAATATAGAATAATAAAGAGGTAGACAAACATCCTTTTACTGAACATACTATGCCAATGTGAACACTCACACTGTCAGAAATTAATGAGACTCAATGAGACTAATGGAGATTTTGCTGAGAAATGTGCCTTACATTTGGCGTTGGTTAAGGCTCCCTGTGGCGTTTTCCTGTTTAGTCTAGCTTTCCCTATGCCAATAATTACTGTCTGTGGGCTAAGCTACTCTTTGACACCCCTTCCACATGTTGCTGTGGTCATGAAGGCAGTGGCGGAATGCAGATTATTTGTGAAGCTTAGATGTCAGCCCCTGGTGACCACAACATCATGTCTTTTACCAGTAAGAAAAATTGAGTAAGGGCTTGGAGGGGAGAGGTAATAATTAAAATGCATAGAGATCCAAAATGGGCATAGGAGAGGGATAAAACTTCTTTGCCTTTAGTGTAAGTTAATATTAAGATATTTTATTTGTAAACGTTTTTGGGCATATGCATACATGTTGGTCCAATCATGGTAAAATACTCACACAATGTAAAGGACAGCTGCGTTGCTCAAATTAGGTAAAAAAGTAAAAATCGTTTTTCTTTAGACAGCTAAATTTTATGCCAATTCTGGTCCATACAACCATAAAGGCTAAAATCTTTTAAATATAACTGATGTTAAATTTCTATTGATTGCACTAGATGAGGTGGAATGGGCCCCAAAACCTGTTTTGGTCACTTAAATGCATCCATGTGCACAGAAACAGTGAAGGTGCTGAATTTTAGCCAAGAAGTTTAACCAAGAGTGAAACTCTTGTACACTTGTACATATGTTCGGTAAGGAGAGGTCACTACAAATCCTGAAGAGATATGCTTTTAAAAAGTCTTGTTTGATTGTTTTACTAGGTGTCTATGTCCTGATAGCAGTTGGAGCTGTAATGATGTTTGTTGGCTTTCTCGGATGCTATGGTGCCATTCAGGAGTCTCAGTGCCTTCTTGGAACGGTGAGTACTGTTAGGTGTTTTTTATAAATAGCCAGAGAACATCCTGACCACAGAAGCACATTTTAACCACTGTCCCTGCTAGAGAATAAAACAACATAGACAGCTGTTTCCCACCAAAACCACCATATGTTGTATTTTGGCTGTTGGTACGCTGGCCATGACTGTGCTGGGTAACCAGGGCAAGACCAGCACAAATCAGAATTGATAAGCCTAGAATTCATGCTTTTCTGTGCAGGTCCTTTGAGCAGGGATTTCAGCCTACTTCTAGCATTTAATTTTTTTTTTTTTTTTTTTGCTGTGTTCTGTAGTACTGCACTGTATCCCCCTGCCTCACTGATTTGACAGAATTTATGTTTTTGTATCATTTTTGTCTTTTTGTGTGTTCTTCTTAACTATATTGACCCACACCCATTAAAAAATACAGCTGTGATGATAACTAGCCTTAGTGATACAGTGCTTACCTCAACAGCTTGTTACACGTTTCAAGCTGTCTTTCAAAAAATTTACCTTCATCTTCAACATACCTTATCAGAAGGCTGGCTTTCCTAAAATAGAAACCAGATAATCTTGCTCTTGAGATATGTGTAACATCCTAAAGTCAATATGATTACATGGACCTTTATACTTTTCTCTTAACTCGCCTCCAGTCACGACAAAGTCCAGCAAAATCTTTATCCAATGCACATGTTATTCTATCGAGACGTACTACATTTCTAAATGTATGCATTCCTGTCTCTGCTGAATAAGTAGCTTTGGTAAGCTGGTTAGTAATTTTTTCATCTGATCTGTTTTTTGATAAATATCTATAGTCACACTGCATGTTTTGTGACTAGATAATGTTTTGCATTTCCCATTGGAAAATCAAGACTATGATGACAGTTCACCTATTTCCTCTTGTACCATTAATGTTCTCTCTCTCTCTCTCTCTCTCTCTCTTTCTGCTCATTCAGTTTTTCACATGTTTAGTGATCTTGTTCGCCTGCGAGGTGGCAGCAGGAATATGGGGTTTCATTAATAGGGAGACAGTATGTAACCACACTTTACACTCATATGTTACTGACCTCCACAGTGCATTTTGTCATATGAAGCTGTTTTCTATTTAGATCTCAACAGAGCTCATCAGCTTTTATGATGCTGCCTACATAAAAGCTGTGGATCCAGTTGACTCAGCCACCAAACAGGCTGCTTCTAAAGTTCTGGGGGTCTTCCATGACACTGTGAGTTTATAAGCCATTCCTCTACTGGTTTTAGAGTATTTTTTTTGTTCTTGTTAGCCGTATAACTAAATTCTGCTATCTTCTAGCAGTGTGTGATGTGTGTCTGTCTCTGTGTGTGTGTGTGTGTGTGTGTCTGTGTGTGTGTTAGAGATATGGGATATAGAGTTCATGGCATGGCTTTAAAAGGGTTCCTCTTTTTCTCTTTCAGCTTGAGTGTTGTGGTAAAGGAGACGACAACCCATTATTCCAGCGTGTCCAGCCCTCTCTCTGCCCTAAAATATTACCAGATCCACTCATTTCCCAGGTATTCTGTCAGTGACTATACTATTTTGGTTTTTATTGTAATATTTATAGCAGTATATCAGTTTCTAAAACTTGTTTTGATTTACTGTAATAATCCTGATAAAGAATAAGATTATGGGCAGAATGTTTTGTTAAAATGTTTTTTGATGTAACAGCATCAGTTAGTGTGATCTTTATACCTGTAAAATAAGACCAGTTATTATTTATCCTTGGGAGGAGAATATTTGTGTAACAGCTTGAAATGGTATCTGTATTAGTAGATGGTCAGGGTTACAGTATTGGTATCAGAAAAGAGAAAGTGGTATCGCGCCACCCCTGTTCCACCACTGCTGATCTAATGATTTACATTCTCTTATGCCTAGAGCTGCCACACAAAGCTGAGGGACCTTTTTAGTGAGAAACTACATGTGATTGGTCTGGTTGCCCTCGTCATTGCTGTCATCATGGTATTCAATTTCAAAGTGCATGTTTTTGACAGCTCGAATTGCATGTATAGTGCTTAATACAATTTTATAAAGAGAACATTAAGCAGTGCTTAAGTACTACTTAATAGATTTAAAAACTGGATAGAAAAGGTAAAGTACACATAGTTTTCTCTGTCTGTTAATTTTGACTGAGTTTCCCTTTGTTCTTGTAGGTCTTTGAGATGATCTTCACCATGGTACTGTGCTGTGCAGTCCGTAATGCTGCCCCAGCATATTAATGGACAAACTGATTGTTAGTGTGACTAATCGCATGCAGTAAGACAGACCAACCAGTGATGGAGAAGGAAACATTCAGTTTCTAGTTTGGGTGCTTCAGATGTTGAAGTATGTTTCAAATCAGACATTTTTCATGTACTCTGTATGTATGTGATTTTATTACCTACAGCCACAATCTGATCTTTTCATTTCCAGATAAAAGACTAAAATATTTATCAGATCAGATTTTCTAACTAGCCTTAAAGAGTACTAGCTTTATAAATACCCAAGAACACAATTTCAAAATGTTAACAAGATCATTATTTTTTAATAACGAAAAGGGTTCTATAAAATTGGTAAGGTAGCTGACAGTAGTATGAACTTTAATGAAATTAGTTGTTCTCTGTAGTTGTTTACTAATATTATTTAGTTTTATGTATCATTTTTATCATAATAAATAGATAATTGTTAAGGTTCTTTGCAAGATTACAATTTATAACTTCACACCACTTCACATTCATAACTTATCTCTGGCTCTTATTGTGTGTGTGTGTGTGCGTGTGTTTGCGAAATGTCCTATTTGTGCATGTTCTCAGGGCTTTAGGATGGAAGCATATTTTTTGAGTGTGTAAAAAGTTCAAATTGACCACCAACATATCATGCAAGTGGAGGTGTCCAAATAAAGTTTGGTTGCCAAATACTATATGTTTGTAATGTTTACTTATTAAACAGGCAATATTTAAGATTTATAGTTTAAAACATTCTAAAATCAACAAAAATTATCGATAGAATTTGTGGAAACATGTTAATGCAGTCTAACAGTTAGGACGGGTAATCAATAAAAGGAACAGGAAATGCAACAAGACAACTTTTAAAAACAAGCACTTGTTAAAATAAATCAATAAATGCACTGCAACACATGGTCTACATTCAAAGCTAAGGGTTAGGTCTATGTTTAGAATTTCTTTCAATCAATCTAATTTGGACTTCAGCAGCTTTATAAAAACAGTTTACTTTAAATCGGTGTAATGTTTGGGGCCATTTGACTGGAGCATTGGAAATGTGTTCTCTGGAGTGATGGGTCACACTTTCCTGGCAGTCTGATGAACAAATCTGGGTTTGTCGGATGCCAGGAGAACACTACATACTGGAATGCATGCCAACAGTAAAATTTGGTGGAGGAGGGATAATTCTCTATGGCTGTTTTTGCAGGGTTTGGGCTTGAGCCCTAAGTTACAGTTAAGGGAGATGTTATAATTAGACCATTATATGTTTAAAAGTTTGTGAAAGGCTTTGTCCTGTTGCAGCTTGACTGTGGCCCTGAGCACAAAGCGAGGTCTATAAAACATGATTTCAGGGCTCCAGAATCTCCAGAACATGAGCTGAAATAAAATGTCAATGGCAATTTGGGCCTTCTCGTCCAACGTCAATACCTGACCTCACAAATACAAAAATCTTGTGGTAAAGCTTCTCAGAAAAGTGGATGCTGTTTTAGATTCTCATGATGCAGTCTAGCATAGATAAATGGCAGTTCAGCTACACAATTTAATATTTCCACACTGCAGTAAACTGGTCACAAATAGTGTACAATACTGACATAGCTGTCCCTACATCTAGGTCAGTGTTTCTCAGCCCTAATCCAAGGCACATTGCCCTGCACATGTTAGGCTAGCACTTTCCCAATACACCTGATTTAACCAATCAGCTCAACCAATCAATCCATTCAAAATTGCAGGGGGTGTGTTTACTGGCCAGGGTTGTAAAACACTGATATAGGATAATTAGATATACAAAAAAGTCCTAATACATATAAAGAGATTGGGATTCAGGAAATTTTGTGGCCAGGAAATGTTATTTTACTGGACAGTCATTCAAAAAGTGTTCACATACGTATTATTTACAATAATTTCTGTATATGTAATGTATAAGCATGAGCAAAACAGTAGGCAAGTTCTAACTGTCTATATAACACAGTTGTATACAAACCACCCCAGTCAAAATAAATAAAACAGTAAAACATAATTTAACAGATCATCTACAGCACAATTTATTGTCAGAGTTTACGATATCTGAAAAAATTAAACATACCACAACCAACATTTAATTAGGTCTCCATGTTTTTTTTGTTTATTGCCAATACGCAAAATTCAGCAAATAAACAGTGCATTTTATTGTGCATTAAAGTCCATAGAGGATCTGCAACTTTCACTTAGAAACTCAACAAAAACATGGAGTTGGATACCCAAACCTTCACATGCAACTGTACTTCTCAGTTTTTAGGTAAAATAAAGTTGCAGGTTTTTATAAATCCAAACTTAGCAGAGCAGCAAGCAAAAATAAAACTTCTAACCAAAAGAAAAAGCACATAAACAATGAATATTCCTTTTGGACCAGTCCAAACGGTCATTTCTTGGACAACACACGTCATTAAACATGATGGTGGTAGTAGCTATACACATGTGAATGGTGGACCATAAACAAAATTGAGCAGTCTGCCTTTTCAATGTCCTGACCTTAAACAATCAATTCATGCTTAAAAACTTATACCCCACCTTAAGTCCGATGAGGTTTCTTCTCTCCTAGTTTGCCTTTTGTTTATAAGAGAGTTTAAATATGCAGTATTATTGAGCTTTTCTTTCAATTCACTGTAAATAACTGTTCCCTGTTCGGTGAAAAAAAACATAGTACCAAATGCAGACTGGCAGCCGAGCGCGTGGCTGGACAGAAGTCTCATTTGTGGTTGTGTTTTCAAGGAATTAATAGTAGGAAATGTCCAAAGTGTCCAAACACTGCGTTGTCTGCTTTAGTGACCCGTGTTAGTGTCCAAACACAGCATTTGGCCTAGGCGCCAGTCTTACCCCGGCCACCAGGGGGCACCCTGCACCTTGTAAACGGGCTATATATATATATCCCTCAGGAAGCAGCCTGGGTTGCTGGTTCGTCCCTCCCTCCAAACACATCATTTGCTGCTTTAGTGGCCAGAATAACAGTCCAAACACTGCATTTGCTGGTGAACAACGGTTAAACAACATTTGGCGAATCACTTTTACAGCTTCACATCTTCTGCATCTTCGTTATGAATGTACCTCCAGCTCGGAGCCACTTCTGCCCGTTCACTGGCCTGCAGGTCTTCAGTAAGATACCTGGTTTGAGAATACAGCGGTCCTGTCCCTTTAAGAGCAAGCTGTCTCCGCCCACTGCATTTTATAAGTTTCACTTCGTCGTAACCGCCGCGCTGCGCTGTATCGCTCTACCGATCAGATGGGGTCTTCTCTTGATAAACCAGCTGGCCATCAAGGTATTTGTCCATTATGTCATCGCGAATGTCGGAATCATATCACACTAGGATGCAGGCACCGCTTTTGCCAGGGCTGCATTGGAGAACTGTGGAGCACTTCCTCTACGGGTCCTTATTATTGCCCTGAATGCAAATACGAGTACCTGGAGCTACCAGACTTCAGAGACCCACACGGAGCATCCACGTCTGCTGGAACCAACAGAAGTACATTGCCCTTGTTTTTCTAGCTATATCTACGAGATGTATCGTTTGTTGTGCCTTCCAGTTTTCGTGTCGAATGCACAAAGTGCGCCATATTAGTGTAGGTAGTCCACACTGCGCCTGACTCGGTTCCTGTGTGGTAGCTGTCTAAACTGGCGCGAAATTATAACCGCCACATCCAGACAATCCACGCCATCTTGGTTAGTTAAATGTTATGGCTTAGACTCACGACTATAACATGTTAATTACAGGGCTTGTTAAGTTACAAAACCCTTCACTACACTGTATGTAGTACACTTATTGAGTGGACATCTGTGGTTGTTTGTGGTTTTGGACGCAGCCACGGTCTAAGATTCTGTCGTCACTTCCTGGAAGGTAACAACAAACATTGCAGTGCAATTTTGATTTGGTAAGATTGGAGTACCATTTCATTATGTTTGTGCACTAATAAACCAGGGAATGCATTAACGACTGGACAAAATAAGTGATACAGTTATACAATATCCTGAAATTTAATATTAGGAAAACTGTAATAGTATTAAAAAAAAAACACCATGCATAGGGTGCTTGTTTACATTGGTGTGGAACATGTATATGGAGGACATATAGCTGAACATTTTTACACTAATCATGAAAAGATTAGTCGTACAACAGTGTCATGCCTGGTAACGTTTATCTTCTCTCTGAATAGAATTGCTATCTGACACTTCCTTCTGGGTGCAACTATTCTTTGATAATGAAGGTAACACCAACAGAACACAATCTAAATAACTGTTTAGCACCAACCTTCGCATGTAATCTGTTGATTAAAAAGAATCAGGAGGATATCAATATTTTATTTTATTTTTCTTGCATCCCTATTGGTTATGTGTAATACATCTGTAATATATATGTTGTACACATGCCTGGCCTCCTCCAGTGGTACCACAGTAACCTCTAGAGTGAGATTTTCTGGTTTTAAAAAAAATAGGAAAACTTCCTTCTGAACTTGAAGGTAGAAGAAGAATTTTAAATGCTGCCAACCTAATCAACCTAAGACATTACTAGAGGTGCACAGAGATGACTGTTTCAGTTCGATACCCGATATCGGTCTGATACCATTGCTGAATTAATAAACCGTATACCTCAGAATGTGGAGAGACTTAAGGCATCAGGATTGACATTACTTTATTATCTTTGTAAAACACATATAACAAATTATATCTACATATAGACATAAATGTACTGAATTGGTATTTATTTGTCATTAAAATAATAAATAATTGTGGAGGTTCTTGGAACAGCATTCAAGTTAAAAATAATAAAGAAGTTAAGCCGAAACTGAAAATATGTAGCTTCACTTTGTCGTACACACAACAGTAACAGCCTTATTTTTTAAATATGTAGTGTAAACAGTCTTTTAAATGGAGAAGCTGACCCCAAGAAAATAAACAAATAATTGTAAGCATTGTAAGCATGGCATTTAAAATAGAATGTCGCTCCTGATATGCAGCTGAAGAAATAATTAGCTTAAGTACGTGATCCAATATATGAATGGTAATCAAATTTGTTTGTATAATAAACGAGTAACTCCAGCAATGGCATGTTCCTGCTGTTTCTGCTCACTCTGTTGAAAGTGTTTATTCTCATCCACAATGTTGGAAACTGTGCACAGTTTCTCACTTTATACACTAGTGCAGGGAGCACAGAGGTATTTTGTGGCAGTGGCAGCAAGACAAGGTAACCGACCTTTGTTGGTTCTCCATCTATTTTCTTAATCAAATTTCTTTCATAAACTGCTCCTGTCTGGTGCTGCTGTTGCTGCGGTTGAGGTTTGTGGTGTCTCTGAAGTCTCCAGTATTCCTGTGCTGCTCCTCAGATCTGCTTCCTTTGTGGGTGCATCTTTTGCACACTTTGCAGACTCTGCACTTGTAAAATATCTGACACAGAAATAAAACAAGTTAAATATAGAAGAAAAAAAAAATAAAAAAAAAAAAAAAAATATATATATATATATATATATATATATATATATATATATATATATATATATATATATATATATATTCTCCTAATGGTTATTTTTTTAATGCGCATCATGGCAGTTTATTGCACTACATGTATAAGGTACTTTTAGTGTTGCTGTAAAACGAGAGAAAGATTCTATAATATAATGTTTAGAACTTACCTGCCTTTATATCTTGGGTCCAGCAAGTTGTCAAGAGTATATAGGGGTTTGTCTTCCACAGTGCAGAAGCGTTAGTTGACGGCTTGTAGCAGGGTTTTTTCATTGTTTTAATACCGGGATCTGCCTCGTCTTCCTTAGTCGGGATACGTTTAAGGACGGTGACAGCTGAAATGCCTTAAGCGGTGGATGAGCTTACTTTCCTAGTTAGTGTCTACTACGCTGTGCATTCCCATGTTGTTCTTTGTGTTTTTCATTGTCCCTCAAAAGTAAGTTCAATTTATTCAAGGGAATATGCCACTGATCTAGCATTTCCTCGATGTCAGTCGAAATTGAGTCACTGGTGTGTGATCCATGTTTTTTGCTTGGAGCACCGCACAGCGAGACAAAGCTTGTGTCTAACCAGTGGTCAGTTAGGTGACACAGGGCACATGTCTGAGCTCCAGATATCTGTCTTGAAGCTCATTATTCTGATATCTTTTTCTGTTTTGATGTGTGACAACACGCTTTCTTGTACAGTTCTGGCAGAGCGATCTCCGAACAATATTTCTGTGATGGTAAATTACACCATGTTTTTTTTTTTTTGTTGTTGTTGTTAATATCGTTACAAATATCCGATCCTAAAATCGGATCAGTGCATCCCTAGAAATTACTTTAATAAAACACTGACTGAATGAATGGTTAATTCAAAGTGTTTTTATTTAGGTTGAATAAAGATAGCTCATTTGCTAGTTACCCCATAAAGAAAATTTTCAGGTTGAACTGACTGTGTTATGTATGTATAACCAAATATTATGTTTGTCTGTATTTAATAGCCTCTACTGGCTATGCCAGAAGACAGGATTATATGTTGTTGATTCTGAATGAGTAATTTGCTCAATGCATGCTGGAAACTGTAGTGAGAGACCATTGATAGATACTAGGGAATACAAAATCGTAATTTCTGTCAAACCCATGAATCTGGGTAAAGCAGTGCTGTGCTACAAGAATGTAACATTACAAATGATACAGTGTATTAAATAATAAGCTTGGCAGATTGTAAATGTAGACAAACAGGTATCATCTGCAGATTTGTGGCGATAAACAGTATTAGCTTGATCCAAATTCAGTTAACAAGTACCACATGTGAGTGCTGCACAGTTAGCTTGCATTTTCCCTGGATGATATAATTACCATATAATTACAAACTGGGCTTGCTTCTAATGTTACTTTAAAATTTTAATGATAGCTATCACTTACACTGGTGGTATTTGATCTCTGTTGTCCATGTCCAGTTTTGTTTTTTAATGTTACAGCAGTTTCTGTAGTATGTGTTTGCATGCATTTAACAGCTCTGTTGCCATTGGCTTTTTAAAAAATTTTTTTAGACCTGACCCTTGGAAAAAGACTTTCTGCACGCTACTCTCCCAAAAATGTGCTTGGAAAAAGGAAATTTCGTTCACCTTCCTTCAGGAGGTACAGTGAAGAATACAGGCTTGGCACAGGCCCATCTAACAGCGACTCAATTACTGTCAGTGATTCATCTGATGCTGACACGCCACCGAGAAAAAAAAAGGCCACAGGAACTTCATCGGAAGACCAGAAAATGGCCTCTGTTTGTGACAATTCCTCAACAGAAGCTGCATCCCCAGAAAATAGCACACCATCTAAAAAGAACATAGCTTCAACCAGTGAATCATCACTGGAAAATCCTGTTAGAGAAGGGGATCTGGCAGAGCCATCCTGTAGTGGAATGGAGAGGCCCCAACCAAAACCAGCATCGGCTCCAGGCACGCCATCCTCTCAACCAGCCAAAAGCTCTTCAAGCAGTCCAGGGGAAAAGCCAAGTAACTTACCAGCTCCCAATGACACATCTCTGCAATCTGATGAGGAGAGGGCTTCTAGTGAGAACTCAGTGCTCTGCCACTACTGTTCCAGTCGAGAGCAAAGGCCAGCTGTGAAGACCTGTCTGGTATGTGGGGCATCTATGTGCCCAGAGCATCTGCGGGTCCATCTAGATTCGCCTGTTTTCCAGAACCACCCACTTGTGCCTGCTGTGGAGGATGTGTCACCTTGGAGGTGCCAAGAGCACCAGGAGATGAACCGGATCTACTGCCGTCCTTGTGGGGTGTGCGTGTGCACCGTTTGCACTGTGATAGGCTTGCATAAGGACCATGACTGCATCAGCATTAGGGAAGCTGAGAAAGAGCTCAGGGTGAGCAGATATTGAACAAAAATGTTTGCCAAGAGTTTTAACTAGACTAGAGTTTTGACTTTGAGTAGAAAAGGACTAAAAAGTCTTTGAAGTTGTATAAAGTGAGCTAATAGTTGTAATAGTAATGATATTACAATAATTCCTATAAAGCTTTTTATCTTATCTGACATTTGTCATTTCCCCAGACCACTCTAAATAGTGAAATGAAAAAGATACAGACAAAGGAAGCAGCTGTCTTGAAAAGATTGACAGAGCTCACAAAGAGGAAGACTAATGTTCAGGTAAATGTGACTGTTTTTACTTGAGATGATTTTATATACACATTAATTGTGCAGAGACTTGTGTTGCTATTTAGCATTTCTCGATAGCCTTGATAAAGTAAAACTTTACAGATTAAATAGCATAGTACTCTGATACAACAGGAAATTGTAATGTATCCCTTGTTCTCGTACATATGTTTTCTGTTAGAAAGATAAAAGTCCTTAAAGCCAAATGTGTGTGTTTACCCACCTTAATGCTAATTCATGTAGGAGGTAGTAGAAGGCACACGGGCTGCTGTTATACAGCAGTATCAAGCCCTACGGGAGGCCCTGGAAATGGAGGAACAACAGGCACTGCACTGTGTATCCCAGGAGGAGAGCAGAGTACTGGGAAGCATTGAAGAACAACTCGGAACACTGAATCATGGACTTAATACCATCCAGAGCACTTTCAACTCACTGCAGAGATTAGCAGATGCTCATGGGGCAGCTCGAGCTCAGGACCAGGCCTTCATTATGGTACGACTGACTGTAAGAACTGCTGGGAAATTGGAGTTTTAGAACAATGTTTAAAGCAATATTTGGTCATACAGACACTAGAAAATGTCACTGAAGTAATGCAAAATTCTGTTCTTCTTTTCAGGAGTACAGCAAGATAGCTGAATGGTAAGTAAAATGCTTATTTTTAATCCAGGTTCATCTTGAAAAGTGTTTAATGTGGCATGTCAGGATTTACTAACATTTGAAATACAGTCAATACAGTCACAATGATGTAAGTAAATTAAAGAAAGAGACCAAAAACTGGGCTACATAGTGGGAAACAAACCTTTGAACATCCTCAATAATCCTCCACATCTATAGCTTCCACACAAAATATACAATACAGCCTGTAATGCATTATTACATAGCAAAATACATACTTGGATTGGTTCACAAAGATATGGGTCCCTCATGCAGCAACACTTAGGGCCTATTAGGTCTTGAAGGTTCCTAAAAAAATCTTCACAATACCACAATTTCCACCCCTGTAGTCTGATAGTCATGCCTAGTAGGATAATTAGACATTAGTCTAAATAATAATTCCTCAACTCAATTACAAAGACACATTTTCTCAAGAAATTGTTACTTCGAAGGCTGTGAACCTGGAGATACCAGGGTTACGTTTTCATATATTGTGATACTGTAGAAAAGGTCATTTGTCAAAATGTATGAACTACAATTTTAGGAAAACTGTCATAATATATGAACACCATGTGCACAGATTTGTGCACAGTTACACTACTTGTTTATGCTGGAGTAAAAGAGTCTAATGAAGAATAACTACTGCAGAGTTTAAATGCAACACAAAATAAAACCCCGTCTGCCACAAATCTCAGATTGTAAACTATCTGTGTTTTTGAGAATTGATTGACAAACATAATATTGCAATTTTTAATATAATACATTTGTCCCACACCCCTACCAAATACAAGAATGTTCATGAAGACACACCACACCTATATATATTTTTGTCATTCGTGCTAACTAAGCTGCAACAACAGTCCAATTTAAATAAATTATTTTCCTTACAAAAACCAACACACCCGGTGATGGGGAATGTTCCTGGCTGGATTGCTTTTCGAATTAGACACAACACAGGGCCACAGGAACTTGAATCCAGCTTCTGGCTCCTTTTCATTCAGTGTAAATGAAATTATTGGATGGAGCTTTTGCAGTCTGTTTTCTAACGTGCTGACTTCTCAGCTCTTGCTGTTGCCTGTTTTGCATGGATGGAATTTATAACACTTTTACATATGGGTTTTGTCATGTCTGTTGACTTCCTGTTGAATTCTTGCTTCTCAAGGCAGTTGACTTGTGTGTCCAATAAGCATGCATGATACGATTTCTTTCTCCTGAATACAAATTTTACTTTTTGTCCCCAACCTTTCCTAGTATTAACAACCTATCAGATCCATTGGAGAACCTGGAGTCAGTTGAGGAAATCAATCAAGGCAGACTGAATTGCCTTCAAGACTGGACAGAAAGAAGACTTGAGGCTGTAATAATATCGATGCCTCACAGAGACCCATTCAGGCTGCTGTGTAAGTCTTTTATTTGTGTTTTTACAGTAAAATTATTCCATGTTTAAGATAACTTAAAGATATACATTATATGATGCAGGAGGTATTCAGTAGAATAGGTTCACACAGTGCACTAATGAACTTTTCATATACTTGTAACACATAGTATTCTTGCTGCTATTCAGGTAAACCTATTATCAGAACAAGACCAACACAAGCTTCTATAGTTGTGCTGTTATTACACTGTAACCTGCTACTTCTGATCCATGAGTTCAGTGTGTTCAGTATGTGTAATTTAATGAAATCCTAATATTTAAATCTACTATGCTCTTACCTTCTACCTTTTGTCATGTAATTCCCGCAGATGGTTTAAGTCCAACTCTGGACCCTGACACTGCTCACCCAAAGCTGCTCCTTTCTGCTGAGAACAGACAAGTGGACTACAGCGAGATCCAGCAAACCTACCCAGAGAGCGATGCTCGCTTCTCTGTCTTTCCCCAGGTATTGGGCTCTAAGGCACTGCACCAGGGTCGCCACTACTGGGAGGTCGACGTCTCTCTGGATGAGGGCCGCTGGAAGGTGGGGGTCAGTGACGGGCAGATAGCCAGAAAGGGGCAGAAAGATAGTTGTCGTATTGGCTTCTACCCGAACTCCTGGTGCCTGATGTGTGAGAAGGGTAAGGTGGAAGCCCTGCATGACAAGACGGCCTCATCTGTGTGTGCCACTGGACTCCAGAAGGTGGGAATACTCTTGGATTTTGAGGAGGGCTGCTTGTCATTCTATAGTGTAGCTGAAGAGGGCATTCTCACCTTGCTCTACAGTTTCCAGCACACATTCTCTGAGCCGCTTTACCCTGCTCTTGCTGTCTCAAAATCTCAACTCTCAATTTGTGACCTATTTGCTAGACCTGCTACAGAGTAGTCTGAGCAATGTTTTATGGCAGCATGACACATTTTTTTCTAATAGTGTTCTGTAGATGTTTTGTAGTCAATAGTACAATGTATGAAAGACAAAAACTGTACCAAAATATTATGTATGTTTAAAATCATTTTTTAATTGTAAACATAAACAGAATAATTTTTACTGACATTGGTTATGTCTAATTCTCATGATATATGATATATGAGCCAATACTTCTTGTCATTCCATGTCTAAAATATGCTGCAATTCTTACGGTGAACACAAAACAAGCCACTGTTGTGACCATTACTTTTTGTACCAATCAAAATATGTTTTATTATTGTTTGTATTTAAGTGTAAAATAAAATGCACTGTGCTGTATACAGTATTCAGATTTCAAGCACTTTTGTAATTATTGTGCTGGACTGTAGATCTTTAGATATAGCATATTTTACTGGGGTATATAGAGAGATAACCAGCACCAGCTGTGCAAAAGAACAATGCCCAAAAGATAGATAGATAGATAGATAGATAGATAGATAGATAGATAGATAGATAGATAGATAGATAGAGAACAGGGTAGAACAAAAAAATATAAATAGATATAGGGCATTTAGGAGGGAGTGTGTGCAGCGTTTTTCATTTGCCGTACTGAGAGGAGTTGAACAATCTTATGGCCTGAGGGACAAAAGACTTTCTGAGTCTGTCTGTGGAGCAGGACTGGGACAGCAGTCTGCCACTGAATGAGCTCCTCTGCCTGATGATCGTGCTGTGCAGTGGGTAGAGAACATTCTCCATGATGTCCAGCAGCTTGTTGAGGGCTCTCCTCTCTGCCAGTGGTGTCAAGGACTCCAGCTCTAGTCTCAGCACAGAACCAGCTTTCCTCACCAGCCTGTCAAGTCGTCCAGCATCCCTCTTGCTGAAACTTGCTGATACTGCTGATAGTAATGTATATAAAGTTACACTACATAGTAATATTTGTTTACTTATGTAAAGGAGTTTCATTGCTACAGGCCAAGATCGCTTTACCATGTACCCCAATCTGGGTACAGTCCCTGCTAGTAACAAATCAAAAATTGTCAGTGAAAGAAATGAACCACAACAACAACAAAAAATAGTCTCCACATATAGAACCATTTGTGAAACACTAGACTGTCTTCAACTAGAAGCATAAAAAAGCTTTGCTGGTCTAAAACATCAACAAAAGGATGTAAAGGATCTGTGAATGACCATAATTATTATTTCTGAATTATAATAAATTATATTAATCAAAGGAAAACAGAATTACATTAATACTTTTTTTTAAATAACATTAATACTTTCCTGAAATGATTGCCCAAAAATAAAATAATGAATTAACAATAGAAATAAATATATCAGATCTAAAACTATCCATACAGTTCCCTCCACAACTTTAATGGAATGTACATCCAAAATGTATCAGTAGAACTGAAGTGTTTTATAGGAAATAGTTTTTTGATTTTGCAATCCATTTGGTCTAAAATATTAAAGCTTGAGGTCTGAGCAACAGCAAAGTAGTCTAGATGCTGATCCAACAGAATTTAATCACATTAAGCACAAAAAGAAGGAGGAACTCTAGTTAAATGTGACTACCCAGAATGTTAGGCTCTATTTGTATTCAAGAGAAAAGCTGTTTAGTGAAAACAGAACCAGATATGTTTGGTTTCAAGGAACACCTGTAGAATACAGGAACTCCCATAGATTCAGAGCCAATACTTTGTTCGGCTAGCACTTGGGTTCCAGATAATTAGAGAGTTATTTTTACACTAGTATGTAGTATTATTGAATATAACAATATGAATTTCCATAATATATATATAGTTACATATATATATATATATATACATATTCCTGTTTAAAAATGGCCCACAACTAATATAAAGTCTTAGCATGGAGCATTACCTGTAGGTAAGAATATTCATACAACAGTAGCTGTCTATTATGCTTAAACTGTAAATCGTACAGAATATAAGTTATGGTAATTCACAGCTATGATCTTAAACAAGCCACTGAAATAAAAGATTCCAAATAGGAAATTACAAACTTGATCCATCAGAAGGGAACCAAATGAGCTTTCACTTTTGGACAAGGTTTTTACAATTTAATTCAGTTCAACTTTATCATCGTTACACCAATAAAATGTTACACTATTAGGCTATAGATAACGTATGCATAGACATTAAATACAGAGATGTGCATGAGCAAGTACTGTAGGTCAGAATATCTCGTGCGAACAGCAGTTAGCATAAATACAGTGAGGAAAATAAGTATTTGAACACCCTGCGACTTTACAAGTTCTTCCACTTAGAAATCATGGAGGGGTCTGAAATTTTCATCTTAGGTGCATGTCCACTGTGAGAGACATAATCTAAAAAAAAACTAATCCGGAAATCACTATGTATGATTTTTTAATAATTTATTTGTGTGTTACTGCTGCAAATAAGTATTTGAACACCTGCCAATCAGCAACAATTCTGGCCCTCAAAGACCTGTTAGTCCGCCTCTAAAAACTCCACCTCCACTCCACTTATTATTCTAAATTAGAAGCACCTGTTCGAGGTCCTGAGATGCATAAAGACACCTGTCCACCCCACACAATCAGTAAGACTCCAACTACTAACATGGCTAAGACCAAAGAGCTGTCCAAAGACACCAGAGACAAAATTGTTGACCTCCACAAGGCTGGAAAGGGCTACAGGGCAATTGCCAAGCAGCTTGGTGAAAAAAGATCAACTGTTGGAGCAATTATTAGAAAATGAAAGAAGCTAAACATGACTGTCAATCTCCCTTGGACTGGGGCTCCATGCAAGATCTCACCTCGTGGCGTATCAATGATCCTAAGAAAGGTGAGGAATCAGCCCAGAACTACACGGGAGGAGCTGGTCAATGACCTGAAGAGAGCTGGCACCACTGTTTCCAAGGTTACTGTGGGTAATACACTAAGACGTCATAGTTTAAAGTCACGCATGGCACGGAAGGTTCCCCTGCTTAAATCAGCACACGTCCAGGCCCGTCTTAAGTTTGCCCATGACCATTTGGATGATCCAGAGGAGTCATGGGAGAAAGTTCTGTGGTCAGATGGTCTTAATTCCACTCGCCATGTTTGGAGGACGAAGAATAATGAGTACAATCCCAAAAACACCATCCCTACTGTGAAGCATAGGTGTGATAGCATCATGCTTTGGGGGTGTTTTTCTGCACATGGGACAGGACGACTGCACTGTATTAAGGAGAGGATGACCGGGGCCATGTATTGCGAGATTTTGGGGAATAACCTCCTTCCCTCAGTTAGAGCATTGAAGATGGGTCATGGCTGGGTCTTCCAACATGACAATGACCCAAAGCACACAGCCAGGATAACCAAGGAGTGGCTCCGTAAGAAGCATATCAAGGTGCTGGAGTGGCCTAGCCAGTCTCCAGACTTAAACCCTATAGAAAATCTTTGGAGGGAGCTCAAACTCCGTGTTTCTCATCGACAGCCCAGAAACCTGGCTGATCTGGAGATCTGTGTGGAGGAATGGGCCAAAATCCCTGCTGCAGTGTGTGCAAACCTGGTGAAAACCTACGGGACCTCTGTAATTGCAAACAAAGGCTACTGTACCAAATATTAACATTGATTTTCACAGGAGTTCAAATACTTATCTTCTTCACGGTATATGGTAGAGCAAATTACAGCTTGAGTTGTTCAGTGTGCATATTGGGAAAGTACAGTATGTTTGGGTAGTTTGTTACGATTGCCAAAAAGCATTTTATTTAGTATGCTTAGTATACTACTTAGTATATAAGCAGTGCTTAGTATACTGAATATCGGCTATAATATTTCTATAAAGTACTTCTATAAACAATATAAATATTTTACTTATCAACGAAATTAAAACTTAACTTTAAATCAGTTCAAACTTCAAAAGACCTTTAAATCAGCTCCTGCATTGTTATGAAATTAGCAATTATATCATAGTTGGAAAATAAATTTGGATGCATTCAAATACTAAAATATTCAAAAGAAAATTTGTACATGTCCACTGAGCCATCCGAGACTCTTTCTCATGAAGTCATTTGTCAAACAGAACACAGAACATTTTCAGAGTCGATATATGCTTAGACTTCCTTAATTATGATAATTCTGCTCCCAGTTTTACACCCTCTCAATATTTCCACCTATCGACAGGCTTCTCTCCACTGATCATTCAGCTAGAAAGTGTTTTACATCCTTTGAGGACAAAACTACATACAGAAGGTGCCAGGACATGAGTTTGTTGTTTAATGAGCTGAGAAAAAAAAACCTGTTTTTAATACACAGTTTGCAAAATCAAAAAGCATTTAATATTTCCACCAAAGCCAGCTCTTGCCAAAAGTAAATGATCATTGCTATTTGTGAATACCTTGCCCACCCATCATAATACTAGACAAAATATATATACTGTGTCATTTAAACTGTCTAAAGACAGAGCTAGTGTCAGTGACCAGGATCTTAGGAACTGTCTCAAATAGGTCAGCCACACATATGTACATCTTAGATGGTACCTGCAAGATTGTTTTAACTTAGAAACAACAATAGATTTTCATGATAAACTGTAGCATTAGTGTGTCTGCTGCATGCAAAGCTCCCTTTATCAGTGGAGCAGAATGGGTAAAGCAGATGATCAGACCCAGGATGGGGAAAAATGTCAACTGCTAGACACAACTAGCATGGAAATGACCTTTAAAATATTGTTACTGCACTGCACATTGTACCTCTATGCTTTCTTCACTGTAGTACCTATGAAGAATGACAATTTATTGACACCTGAAAATGTTTTTTTTTTTGTGATAATCAGTTACACTGTTTCTGCAATATTGGAAATAGCAAGTATCATTTTTTATTGTTTCCTTTGAAACACACTCTTGACTAAGTTATGTCTATATGCTATATGCAAATCATTGCTGTCCAAGGAAAACATGCCCACCTGTTTTTTTTTTCAAATACCATAGTGAGCCTTCCTCTCTAAAGGACATAAATAAAGAGCTACAGATAGCAGCCTAACTAGACAATAGCGTCCTCTTTTAGCTGTAAATAAAACCTAAAAGATGAAAAATCCACCAGATTGATAGATGAGTTGTTGACTGCACTGATGCATTGGAATAGCAGTTCACATTAGTCTTCCAGTCTAATGAAATTGTGCTGGAAGAACAATTCTGATTGTCTGAGCGGTGTGTACAATGGAGGTGTCTAAAGACGCCTCCCAGACATACAACACATGCACTAGCCGATGATGATAATCCAAAGCCTAAAATATAGTTTATATGTCCATTTATATCTCTGGTGACATTAACCACACTTGTTCCATTTACAGTTCAGTTACAGTTACAGTTACAAGTTCAGTTTACTTCACAAGAGACATTTATAACGCCGCCACAGTCATTTTTTGTTTCTATGTTTTTCACAAACTACAAAGTTTTAGGGCTGTGCTGAAGTCTATATAATTTTAAGTTCAATGAAGTTTGTAAACATGATACATGCACAAAATACACCTGTTTAACTGAAACCTTAATGAGTTCTTACAAACCCTATTCCAAAAAACACGGGACAGCATGTGAACAGCATGTAAAACAGCTACACTGGATTTTGTACAAATAAGCTCATTCTGCCAATGAACAAAACCAAATACAGTTGAATGGCCATAATCCCTCAGATGGTACTGCATTCAAAATGGTTTCAGGAATACTGACACACAAATCCATTCTCAATAAACACTGTCTGTGGCTGCATCAAGAAATCCATATAAGGCTGTACTATGCACAGTGGAAATCATGGGTCAACCACATAGAGAAGTGCAGTTGACATCTCTGGGCTTGAGCTTGTTTGAGATGGATGCGCATTGGAAGCATGTACTGCAGTCTGATGAGTAAACCTTTCAGACTGTTGATGAAAATAATGGATGACGTTACCAGTCGCAGGTTAGGAGAACCAGGACCTGTCATGGTGTAGGTTTTGGTAGTTAACTTGCGCTTCTGAAAAATCATCATTAACGCAGAAACATATTACACATTTACATAAGCATTTGGGGCAACATATGCTCCATTGAACAAGATCTTTTTTAGGGACATCCATTCTTAAATCATTCATAATCAGAAATTAAAGGTGCTGTACTAGCCTGCCTGTCTTCTATGCAAAGTGCTTTAAGTGTGATGAAAGACCATCAAAAACATGCTCATTTCCCATCCTCAAAAAACTAGTTGCACTTAGAAGGAAGTGTTTGATTGTCTTAGAAGATAAATACAGAACAATAATAAACAAATAAATAAAAATTTAGACTGATATGGGTGATATTTATTGAGCTACACATACAGATATAGTGTCTCTTAGTATGAAGTTTGGGTCAACATGTTTGCTAATGCAACATGCCAGACGTATGGCATGGAGTTCTAGAGGTTGCTATTGCTGTCCTGCGATAAATCATCCCATTCAGCTGGAATATTCTCATGCAGTTTCTACAGATTTTGTGGTAGGAGGCCTTCTGGAAATGTGAGACATGACCACAAACCATTCACCTTGGAGCCTCCACACATGTAGAGCATGAACAGCATAACCCAACAGCACTAAATGGTATTAACAACCAGTTACAGAGAATGCTTATGCCTATTAAACGAGTCATCATTCCATGTGCTATGAATTAGGGTAGACAGCGCTGGCATCTCTTTTACAAAGACAGCATTCTTTGTAACCAGACACTTCTCACAACACATTCCCATAAATGCCAGCAACAAGGCAAGCTGTTGCTTGCTATTTTAGGACTGCATTTGGACGGAGATTGCAGGGAATTTTAAGCATAAGGGGCCTCCAAGATTTTAGTGCAACATTATTTTATTGTGCATTCAGGGCTAGATTCTGTTCTGGCAATGATCTCAATTAGACAATATGATTTTGAGAAGATACAGTAACTTCTTTTCAACAGGTCAATGATCCCAAACACAGGGCAAAGAGCAAAGCAACGGTTCAACAACAAGAAGGTGAATGAAAATAGCCAAGTCAATGTCCAAAACCTTGAGAACTGGTGGATATATCTTGCGATCCAGTCAACCTGAACAACCTGGAGTAAATATACTAGGAAAAACATAAAAAGCTGTTATTGCAGGAAAAGGTGGTTTTCCCAGGGACTTGTCTGAAATGAGATTAAGTACCCAGGCAAACAAAATTTTTGATCTCTTGAAAATTAAACTTTTTGATCTTTGAAACTAAACTTTTACAGCACATTGTTTTGCAAAAATAAAAATGCTGAATGGAACACTCTTTGTAATCCAGACAAATGTAATGCCCATGAAATGCCCATTGAATATTTTTGAGAGGTGCTGAGTTTAAAAAGAAATCTTGAGCTATTTCTGAAACTGCAACAATGCTGTCAAATGCTGTGCAAATTAACCTGATTAATATGCAGTACAGTATGTCCCTCTGGATATATGGTCTACAGTATGTACATTTAGATAAACCACCCACCTATGTGTCCTGACAGTGACTACTCTGTGTGAAATTATTCCTAAGTATAGTTTTATGACTTCCTGGATGCGTTAGTTGTCAATGATGTAGCCAATACAACAGTCTGAAACTGTTGCATACAGCATCACTGTTAATCAGTTGATGTGTAATATGTCACACCAGACTGTCATTCTCTTCCTTAGTTGTGGTTTTCTTCCCTGTGTGCCATTTTGTTCCTGCTGTGAATCCATTCCTTTTTTTCTCTTTAGTTATTTTTTCAGCTCCAACTTGCTAGATGTTTGTTTGTTAGTTTTCTCTGCCATTTCTATCAAGGACAGAATTGCTCAGCACTGCCTTACAGTATATTTACTCTGTTTATACAGATGTTAAGAAAAACTATGCATCTGCTTCTGCGAGTCTAAGTTACATGATGCATGGAACAAAGTTAAATTTTTCATTATATATGTATTTGTTTTTCTCTCTTACAAATATACAGATATCTGTCTGTTTAGGAAGCAGCAGTGATTGTGGTGCTTATACTTCATTTACATTACATAAGTGGACTAAATTTACATTGCCAACTTTTAAAGTTTGTATACCACCAATGTTCTGGCCCTGCAAGTTATAGCGACCCTTAATGTATAGCATAGCGAAGTGCAGCATAGGAACTTTGGTTTAATACAGAAACAGGAAGTAAATTTAGTGCTGCCTGCATATAGTCTATGGTACTGGTGTTTTGTAAATAGTTAATCTTTCTCCTTCCATATACAACAGCTCTTAAAAGTGGCAATATCTGTGAGTAGTCTCGTTACAGACAACAATCTTTCTTTCTGCCTTGGTCTTTAGACATGGTGAAAAGGTGTCTTGATAGATGTTTGCAGTATCAATGTATCACAAACCATACTGTGTAGCATATGTAGTTTTATTTTTAGCTTTGTCCTTACTGTATAGTCAAATTAAGGTAATTGTATGAAGCTCATTGTATTTTAATATTTTTGTTCTATTTCACTAGAAACATCTAAGTCTCAAGCAAAACGCCATATTGATTTCACTGAATTTATTTGGATGACTTGTTTAGCTGGCTGGACCAAACTTTCTGTGCATAAAGTTATTAGCTTCAAATTACATTTTTATGCATATTTTGATGTATTGAGTAAAAAGTTAATGATAGGACAAAGAGAGGACAAAAGTGGTAAAGCCGGTCCATGTGTGCACATCTACAGGGAACACTATCACACAAGCAATGCTAGTTAACTTGCTAACTACCTGTTAAGCATGTTAATGTTAGCCATGCAGCTAGTTTACAGTAATGTCACATTGGACAGACAATCAATACAGCACAATAAGGTGTCTTAACAACAGAAAAGCAGTGGTGGACAATACTGAGTTAAATGTTTTTCATTATTGCATTTTCATATATTTACTTTATGGAAGTATTTATATTTTGGGTGATTTTTATTTTTGTCAAAACAAAAGAAGCCCCATGCCCACTTGTTTTGTCCTGTTTGGTTCTACCTAATGGAAACTGTTCTCCTTCAGTGTTTTGTGCTTCTGATAATTTGAATAGACATCAGTGTCAGAATAATTAATTAACTTCTAATAAAGATTTGTGGACAGAGAGTGATATGGGTCTCTTCACCTAAAATGAGTTGATATGACATACGTACCATAATAAATCATTTCTACAACTTTTACTTTCCATTCTGAAGTTTGAAGGTACTTAACAGTTGAAGGTAAATTCTTTAATAGTTTTACTGAAGTGAAGTACTAAAGGGAGGAACTTCTACTTTGACTGGAGCTATATTTAATATTGGGTATCTCTACTTTAACTTAAGTACATGGTTGGTGTACTTCGTTCCCCACAGAGAAAAAGTGATATATGTCAAGTATGTATTACCTGGTGATTTAATTGGAAAGTTAAACATTAAAAGGATATAACACCTCTGGGTAGTGGGTAAGGTCAATTATCCACTTTGATAGGATTTGGGCTCCTAATAGCTGTAAATCAGGAGGGTATTCTTATTTTATGTTACCAAATTGTCAAAGATCTCAGTATGCTTTCAAAACCAATTTACGCAAGGCCAAAGTACCCAGATTTGTTGTTCTCATTAATCACCTATAGTTATATGCAAATGTTTGAAAAACGTGTTTTATTGATTTTCTAGCTCAAACAGGGTCAACAGGGAACAAAGTTAAACATGAAAGTTAAACATGCAGCAATATTTAAAGCACAATGTCTATTTATTTGAGTGTAACAGGAAAAATAAAAATAAATCTAAAATATGCCATAACTAAATGGCACTCCATCATAACCACAGCACCAAACAAAGAAACTTATTTTTTTCACTGTTGGCCTACTAACAGTAATGAAAAGGGTACTTGACCTTAAAGCCTGTTCGAGCCCCATTTAAGCCCTGCATTGTGATGCTAGTGCCGCACATTGTGTGGGAAAATGCCATTATGCCAAAGTGTAATGAATTACCCCTAAAGGTGCACCTCAGAGTCAGACCTCATACTTCTACCACAACAATTAGCAGTCTCCTGCTTCTTACACGTCTGTCACTCTGATTTACATGGTAACCATGGCTCTATGGCACTGTGTGTCGTCTTAGAGGATTCTTCCTTCCTTGCTGCCTGTCTGTACCTGATGAATTCTACCAAATTATCCCAAAGGTTGCACATGGCCTCTTCCCAGTTTTTGACAGCACAGTGGGTGCCAACAGCCCATTGTCAGAACCAGACTGGTGTTTTTTTATGCTCAGTAACCAAGTAGCTTCAAATTAGCATTAACTGTTGATGAGAAAGAAGCATGAGGGATTATAGAGATGGTCAGCACCAAGTTCCACTGATACCCTTGAAGCAGGGCACTTCAAAGCTGATTTTCCTGCAGAGGTCTTAAATGTCTTTGATTCACTGTGTTTTGTAGATTTGCCAGCTTCTCTCTGACATCCAAAGTTAACCATTTATAACCGCTTATATTGCGCAGGATGAGTACAAACCAGACCTGACTGTATACCAACAAATAGATGTCTAATTATCCCTATACTTGAACAGAATTCAGAACTCAAGACAATTTCCTTGGAAGGACAATTATTTACACACCTGAGGTTAGCACGTTTATATACCCTGCAAACCAAACATGCATTCATCATCGAAGAAATAGTTGCACTCAGAGGGATGCAACCAACAGGAATGAAATTAGCTGGGAATCCCACTGGCACTCTCTATAAGAATGCATTACACTCTAGGATGTAGTTTTGAACAACAACAAAAAACTTCTTATACCAATGATTCATCTTTTATCAATAAAACAAATAATTTTTTAGCAATTAAATAATATAGTCAGCACACCAAGGCTGTTCACGCTGGTGCCTGGGGTTCAAATGTTAGTGGTTTTGGATGCCTCTGGAAAAACTCGAAACTACATGTGGTATTATTTATTATGTTTCTATATTGTTTCTTATGAGTGTTTGCAGTGTGTAATACTAATGCATGTTCATGTTACTTTTTTTCCATCTTGAGTTCCTTTGAGTAACTATCCCAGCACTGAATGGAAGAGGTTGTGGTGGGTGCTGGGGCCTATCCCAACTCTTAAACTTAGAGATACACCCTGGACAGACCGCCAGTAAATCACAGTTTGTACAGTCTACATTGTAGACCAGCATGATTGTAATTATCTGCACTACAGTAACACAGTTAATGAGGTGATTTATAACCACGACTGCTCATTCATTTCAGCAGGTGTTCGTCTTGTCTCTGTCTAGGTCTCAACCTGTTGACCTCTCCTTCTGCAGCTGTACTTTTGCACAGTCTTGCTTTGATCGTCTCATCTTTGATATAGTGCTTATTAATATAAGCTGTGAGAACTGCCTCATTTACAACCTCCTCATGAAGTGCTTCTCCTGAATTAATATTTAGAAGTTTTAATGTTCTATTTTTTCATAATCACTTTGCTTTTCTTCCCTGCTTGGTGTGATTTACACTGTCAGAGTCACAGTTTGTCACCATGTGTGCTTTTATTATGCGTGTTGAGCCTATTATATCTATTGTTATTTATGAGCACAATTAAACTGCAGGAGTGCTTCGCTTGTGTCTCCAGACTACATATATAATATATATGGCGTGTGGAGAATATGATTAGGCAATTATTATGCAGAGTGCTGCTGAGGTTTCATGCAATATTCCATGCACACGATTTTCATTTTGTACGAGTTATGGTGTTTTATACTGATGTGTTGTGCATACTGATTGGTGTGTGGGTGTACCTTGTGTCTCCTCTCAGCTGATGTGGACACAACCTAAGCGCAGGGTAGGTCATTAACACTGTCAGCCTCGCTTACACTCCAGTGACCGCGCTCATCCTCCCCCACAGACCAGCGTTTCAGGAGATTTTCAGTTTCTGTCTGCCTCAATTTCTCTATCAAACACACACAAACGCCCACCAAAAGGAACACTTATGCAACTTATCTTACATTTAATCACTTAAAAAACATATGTGGAAGCTTGGCCTTCGCTGAACAACAGTGCAAAAATCCTTACTGCTCACTAAATATGAAACAATACATTTTCAAACTGTAAAAATCTAAAATAATTCATATTTATATAATATTTACTTTAACAATCCATCCATAAACGTTCCTAGCTGGTATGTGGCTGAAAAGCCTGGTAGTGAAGATTATTCTCTTATATAAACATCTTCATGCCCCCCCACTGTACAGCAAGCTTCTTAACGTTTTGAACCTCTGAACTTCTCAGTGCTTTTATCCACCTGCTCTTTAGAATCTTTTCTTCTCTTTCAGTGAATAGACCTGTAAGGTAGGCCACCCTCTGGCATTTTCCCTTCTAAGTTTGCTTTGTGATCAGTGAGAGTAACACGTGGGAGCTGGTTCAGGAAAGTCTTTCTAGCAGACCCTTCCAATGATGATTTGGGTGAAATCACCCACCTGCTTGAAGCCAAGATGACCAATCTATTCATAATGACATTATATTGTTTACAGCCTGCTTGCTGTTTTACTAGCTGGAGTCCTGTAAATTTGTCCCATTGGTCAGCTCAGACGGTGCAAGTGAAATAGATGAATTACTTTAATCCACCATGATGCGACATGCCAGCACTAACCTGCGGCTGTTGTGTTCGCAACTGATTAAAGGTCAGAGCCAATCCATCATCTCTGTGAACTGCCCAACTACACACAAACACTGAAAGGTCTTCTGGCGTGCACCAGAAACTCAAGTGGCACAGCTCTACACATAAAGCACACAGCAAAACGGCATGAAAAATGCATTTGCCTGTTCGTTAAGTGGAACAGGATTACAGCTCTTTCAAAAGTCTGACTGCTGCACGGGATCTAGTGCTCTTTTTATGGATAACCCAAGACCACCCCCCTACCCTTCACATGACTTCTTTGATATCGGATTCACTTTGCCACTAGTCCCAGTTTGTTCCAGATGAGTGGAGAGTGATGGACTGAGAGGCACGGCCAGTGGTGCAGATCTGATTCGTTAAAGGAAGGTCATGTTTGAAGTTTTCACTGGTGGGTTATTTTAGGATATTGGAGACTCTCTGTGCTTTGCCCAGAACTTGAAGTCCTTCTGTCAGTGTTAACAAATACCCAACTTAAGGCAAACACTGCAGGCAAATCCATCCTGAAAAAAAGACAAGGATAAATGACCAGAGAAATGTCAGTGTTGAAAGGTGATTCTGATAGAAGGTGTAAAGAGTTTTATGCACTTTCCTCTCACACTTTACACGAGGATCGATCCTTTCGTAGTTATCTTGTAGTTATCAGTTCCCCTAATCTTGACAATTGGTGCCGTCTCTTAACCTCTCAGGACTAACAGTAGCTATTAACTGACACAGCTAATCTGCTTCCCCTCTAAATGCTGGTATATTGTCAAAGAACTGCAGGCTTCGGTAGGCAATAGCTGAATAGCAGTGACTGAAGTGTTAACAAATAACAGGGATAGACATTCGTCTGTCAAAAGAAAGGAGTGTGGTTATGAATCATAATTAATTCATTCAGATTTTATGAACATCATTTAATCATTAGTAACTGAATCTTGATCTTGTGATAAGGGAGTGCTTTCCAATCCTGGTCTTTTGGAAAAGCTTTTTAATGAGCTGGTTAGTTGGATCAAGTGTCTTAAGAGCAGAGAATCTCTAAAATAATTTCATGCTCTACACATTTTAGTGATTTCTCTGCTTCTAAGACTCTCAATCCAACTAGTGTCCTAAGACCCAAAAGCCTAAAATGGCACCAAAGGGCAGGTGAGTGAGCATCTGTAGCCATCTCTTCCGCATTTCATGTGCATTTTGTGAAAATCACATATTCAGTACAGTATAATAGATGTGGAGAAAAGAAAAAGGCACCAGTCATCCAGCTTAATGCTTGAGAAGGTGAAGACAATGAACTGAACGAGGACAATAGCCTTGTGTAGGTGAATGAATTTCATTAGGTTTTTTAAAAATTTCAATATGCCTGTTAATAAAAGCCGGCAGACATAATCCATTTTCCATTCGTTTCTGTGGCTGTATGTTCAAAACAATCCAGTAGGACCCAATGACACGATCCTCCTACAAAGTCTCTGTTTTCTTGCTGTCTGTGTTCTGTTTTGATCCTCCTTTTTCAGCAGAGATCAAACCACTACAATAACCAGGCATGACAAAACTGAAGACACAGCTCTTGTGGCAGCAAGTCTGCAGTCTGAAAAATAAGACTTCTGTGAGGGAGGTAAACTGCAGTTAAGCAGAAATTAGTTAATCTTACGGATTTCATTAATGCATTTTGCTGATAAATAGGAGCTTGCTTCCTTAAATAGCTGCTTTGCATTTGCAAGAGGTGGGGGATATTAAATTCTACATCACAGAAAGAAACCATTGTTTTGGGAAAATAGGAGCTTAAGAGTTTTTATTATTTAGCTGGCTGTCAATTACTTCTTATCTCTGTTAGGAAAAACAAAGTCATTTATGCCACTGATATCAAAAGCTACATTTGGGTAGGCTCATTTCTTCACTGCATGTTCGTTTGTGTCTACACACTTATTAGACTTCAGTCGCAATAAAAACAGCATACTAAAGTGAAGGTTTATAGCAACTTCCACAAGCACGAATATCAGCTGTGATTCAGTTGGGCAAGTTTCTGTATGTAGGCCACATCAGTGTTCAGCCACTCTTGCATGAAATCTGGGCCAGATTTGTTTCATGCTTTCCCTGGCACAGTTCTGAGGAGGATTTTCTGTTGGGGTTTTTGCCACTGGTAGACCCATATGACTATACACTTCAACATACCTGCAAATGTAGCTACTTCCTTTACACTATGGCATACTACTTCTATCACTCCACTTTAGCCTGTCACACACCCCACATGTATGGTCAGTTATTGTAACGATTTGTGTGCAGACCAGGATCAGGTCGCAGACCTGGCTAAACCAACCTGCAAGTCTGCAAGTCACCTTGAGTCATCTAGATCCAACGGACCTGAGACTGTGTCTGTGCCCCGTGTTAAATACAATCGTAAAAAACTCAAATAGTCTGTTCTAATAATTTTATTAGTATTTAAACCAGTTACGCAGCAGACCTGAAGTTTGGCTTACATCAGAACACTCAATTCTAAAGCAGTTATCAGTCATAAATTAATTTATAAGCGACCAGAAACTGGATTCTCTGTGTCTCACAGAAACTTGGATTTAACCCAAGGAGTACTTAGCATTAAACGAAGCCACCCCTGTGGGCTATAATTATGTACATAGACCAAGATTATCAGGCAGAGGAGGTGGAGTATGTGTAGCCTACTGAAATACCTAAGAGATTAACCAGAAACACTATGATACCTTCACCTCTTTTGAGATTCTTTCTATTAATATAACTAATCCAAAGCACAAATAAGAATGCATTCTCGTTAATTAATGTTTATAGACCGCCAGGACCCTACTAATGTTTCTTAAAATAAGTTCAGTGGCTTTGCGGGAAGCTTAGCAGTGTACAGTAATAAAGCAATAATTGTAGGAGACTTTAGCATTCACTTTGAAAAGGCTGATGATCCACTAAAAAGGCTTTTAAATCAATCTTAGACGCTGTCAGCATTATTTAAAACGTAGTAGGGCATACTCATTATTATAATCATACCCTAGACTTAGTTTTGACTCTGGCTATTAACATAGACAACCTAAATACACTCCCTCAAACCTCAGTAATCTCTGACCATTATCTGATTTCATTTAGTTACATCTTAGCCTTAATACTCGCTTGTCACCTCATCACTTTGTAAAGCGCTCAATAATATCACCTGCCACTACACAATTTATAGAAATCCTCCCAGACTTATCCACCATAGCCCATTCTCCAGCAGATCCAGTCGAGCTAGATAGATTAACCAACTGCTCAGAAAATACTTGTAGATCAACTCTAGGTAGTTTAGCACCACATAAATAAAAAAAAAGGCCAGACAAAAAAGCTCGCCCCGTGCTACAACGACCTCACTCGTAACCTAAAACAAACCTTATGTAAATAAGAGTGGAAATGGCGAACGTTGGAAGTATTCCACTGTGCCTGGAGGGACAGCCTTAAGTACAGAAGGGTACTCACTAAAGCACGCTCAGCCTATTGAGCCTCACTGATCAAAAATAAAAAAATAATCTTTTCTTTTAGCACTATTTCTAAACTTACCAAAGACGGTGCTGAACCACAGATTTCAGCTAACCTCACTAGTATTGTCTTTATGTCTTTGAGAATATTAGACTAAATATTTAACCCCTAATATTAGATCAAACCGGTCTGTCATTTGGTGTGGATGACAGAAAACAAGACAATTATCTCTTTGTTAAATTGCACAATTTGTACATTAAATCCAGGTCCTTCAAAATTACTTAAAGAAGTATTACCAGTTATAACTGAACCTCTATAATTGAATGTTAGTTTACTCATCCATTACAATGGGTCACATGCCCAACAACTTGTAAATTAGCAGTTATCAAACCTTAAACCAAATCTTGATCCTAGTGTACTGTCTATCTATAGACCTATTTTGAATCTATCATTTCTATCTAAGATCATAGAAAAAGCTGTGACCCAACAATTATGTTTACATCTGCATAAGAAGCGAAAATTTGAGAGGTTCCAATCTGGATTTAGCACTAAAACAGCCCCAGTTAAAATAACAAATGATCTCCTTCTGATGCTTCTGATCAAGGCTCTGTATCTTTCTTAGTGCTTCTCAGTGCAGCTTTTGGCACAAAAGATCACCATATTCTACTAGAAAGATTAGAAAATAGAGTTGGAATCTCAGGAAAACTTTATTGTGGTGCAGATCCTACCTAACCGATCGCTATCAGTTTGTAGAAGTAAACAATATTTCTTTTCATCATACAAAAGTAAAATATGGACGCCCACAAGGCTACATTATAGGACCCCTATTATTTACACTGTATATGATGCCACTGGGCGCAGTTATAAGTAAACATGGCGTTAATTTTCACTGCTATGAAGATGATACCCAGATACACATAATTTCTTTGTTTCTTTCTGTTTTCTTTCTGTTCATGTTGTACTGCAGTGCCATGATGACCCCAGGCCAGCAGGGGGCTCAACCTATCAAGGCTGGTTTTTGACCAGGTGGAAACATGAGGCGGGAGAGAGAGAGAGCGCTACGTTGTTGCTTCCCGTTTCCCTGACCACCTGTGTAAGAAATACACGCTTCATTAGAGTAACTAGTGGTACAAGCTGCTGAGGTTTGTCAGTGTGGTGTGTAAAACCTAAGTGTTCCAAATAGTGTTGAAACATTAATCTGCTCATATGGTGTGAAAGTCATCTTTTGAAGTTTGTATATTTTTCATCAAAGTCTGTGAGGCCTAGACACTGTAGTATGCTCTTCAGCTTTGGGAGGGAGGACATTTTTGTTTCTCTGTTTTCTCTTGGTTGTTGCATTAGTTAAGGAGTTGGGTTGAATTTGATGTATTTTCTTTTTGGTTGGTTAGGTTAATCACTCATTTTCTCCGTCTTAATGCTGATAAAACAGAGGTTCTCCTTCTGGGCCCAAAAGTCGCTAGACAGAATTGATCAGACTTCATGTAATATCTTGTCGACTTCCCTGTTATACCCAGATCAGTAGCTAAAAACCTTGGCGTTATAACTGACCTATAATTTGATCAACATATAGATAATATTACTAGGATAGCTTTTCTTCATCTTACATAACTAAGAAATGCATTGTCCCTGCATGATGTAGGACAATTAATACACGTCTTCATTACCTCCAGACTAGACTACTGTAACTCACCACTGTCAGGATGTTCTAACAGGAACTTACAGTAAGTAAACTAGTTCAAAACGCTGCAGCTAGGGTCCTTACTAAAACCAGAGAATTTGATCATATCAGCCCAGTTTTGTCAGCTCTCACTGGCTCCCAGTTAAATTCTTCTATTGACTTATAAAGCCCTAGACGGGCTCACTCCTGATTACCTTATGTGATAACTTATGTCCTATTATAAACCTTCTCGTTTACTAAGGTCACAGTGTGCTGGCTTCTTGATAGTTGCTAAAATTAATAAGGTATCAGCAGGGGGGAAAGCCTTCTCTTATAAAACCCCCCAACTATGGAATAACCTTCCAGAAAATGTCAGTGACTCAGACACAGTCTCAATCTTTAAGTCTAGGTTAAAAACGTACTTGTTTAGCTTAGCTATTGGTCATTAATATCCCCCCCTTAAATAAAGGCAGCAGATCCAGGGGTTCATGGGCGGAGGGTTTTATGGTAAACTGAGACACTGGTGCTGTCATCCCGCCGCTGCACCCGATCACTTATTTGACGGTGGAGCAGATGGATGCCAGTGTTTTGGGGTGCTCTCAAGTCTGTGTTACCTTCTGGTTCTGTCCTTTTAGCCAGGCTGTAAGAGTCGTTGCCACACTCTGAAAATGTTCATACTTCCTGTGTTCTGTAATTAGTCCCAAACAGAGATAATTGTCTCACTTTACTTTTACCAAGCTAATGGCTGCCCTCCGGTCCATCTTGATACTGCTACCCACCTCTGACCAGCTGCCTACCTGCCCAGCCAAACACCGAGGGAAGTTTGACAAGGTTTCCCTGCTAGCTGCCCCTGACCAGCCGCTTACCTGCCCAGCCTATCACTGATAAAGGACTAACCAGGCGTTTCCCACTGCAGACTCGTTTTTCCACTCTTGCTACTTGTATCGGACTATTATTTCACAATTATTTTTATCATGAACTTCATTGTCAACACCACGACTAGATCACCATTATTACATACTTGATCAGTTGATTTTTCTTTGAACAATTTCCAAAGGAGGTTGGGTCCGCCTTGTGAGTCTGGTTCCTCCCAAGGTTTCTTCCTCCACCTTGAGTGAGTTTTTCCTTGCCACCACCGCCTTCGGCTTGCTCACCAGGGGCCTTCTTCTTTTCTCTCTTTAATGGATTAGTATTACTGAATTTCTGTAAAGTCGCTTTGAGACAACACCAGTTGTAAAAAAACAGTATATAAATACATTTGATTTAGTTCGATAAACCAACTATCTGCATTAATTTACTGTTAGCACATGACTGTGGGTATACTCATTACCAGTGCTATAATATCAATGGGACAGTGAATCTTTTATTTACTATAATAAATAATTTGTGTTGAAACAATAAATAAAAGGTAGCGCTGCTTCAGCGGGGCCAGAACAACTTCTACAACGTCACTTTTATTTTCCTTAACTCCTCTTCTATCATTTCACTTTACAAAGGGCGATTTTCCATGTATAAATGTTTCCCTGTGTGCATGAAGCCCTTGGCATTTCATCATACTGGGCAAGGAAAAGGAGATTTTTCTCTTCAGCCAGAGCTAATTATCTTGCTACCGTCTGACTGCCCCTACTCGAGGCTATGTCTACTGCGTCATCTGAAAGCTCCTTGTACTATGCTTCACAGCATCCCTAATTACTTTAGCATGAGTCAGACAACAGACTTGCACAAGTATTCTTCAGCGTGATTAAACAGGTCTTTCACAGTGTGCTAACGGAATGCATTGTGTGTGCTTTGAATACCATATATCAGTACTTACAGCTTATGAAAGTTAAGCTTGCTATGACCTGCATGGTACACAGCTCAAAAGAACAGGTCTGTGTATTTGACTTTGGAACAGTGTGTCAGTAGGTATCTCAATATGCATTTCCAACCAATCCCAATGCGTTGTCTTAACTACAATGTGCAATCCTTGCTACAATATGGACAAAGGAATGTTAGGTTATTATGATTAAAGGATATCACAAAGGCTTATTTGTCCAGTCAACTAAACAAAAGCTACAGACGGTACACTACATTATTTCGCCCAGATTTCCTTTGAACTGTTTCTGTTCATTGTGGATATTGTAGTTTACATAAGATTGGCAATACATCATTCACAGCAAGATCTCATCACTATGAGGGAAACGATGCTGCATTGTACATAGATGGCAATAGCAAAACAGAGATAGTTAAATTTGTTTAATTCTTTTCCAAAGTTTTCAACTTTGTACTTTAAACTAGCCACTGTAAATTAATAATGCTATGTCAAATGCTGATCTGAAATTTTGTTCCCCTGCCATATTGCCTGCCTGGTTGGTGCTCAGACGAGACCAGGATAACATAGCATACTATTTATAGAACAAAGACCGAAAATTTCCAATAGTTCATGCAAAACATGATACATTACGGATACATTTATGCATTCAAATGAATGATTAATCACAAAACGGTTAATTTAATTAATTTGTTATTATTAATATATTAATTAATTAATATAACAATGTATTAATTAAATATAAAATCACTAAAAGAATGAATATGATTAAACTGCATGATACTGTACATTGTGTTGTATGTGTTTTTTCTGTTTTGGTACTTCTAGCTGCTGTCTCATTTACAGTCAGATGTCTGCAGCAAGTCAGGCAAGCTGAGATGCGGTTGAATACCTGTGTTTCAGATGATGGGAAGGAAAACATGAGTTGAGTATCATCAGCATAGCAGTGATAAGAACAGCCGTGAGAAGTGATTACTTTGCCAAGAGAAAGAGTGTAGGAAGAAAAGAGAAGAGGACCCAACACTGAGCCTTAAGAGACACCAAGTGGAGAGCCTGCATGGAGCAGACGTGGACCCATTCCATGTTACTTGATAGTGGTGGACCTCCAGATAGGACTCAAACCACTTCCATGCAGTGCCAGTGATTCCAAGATTGGTGAGGACTGACAGGAGGATCTTGTGGTTTATTGTGTCAAAGGATGCGGACAAGTCGAGCAGTATCAGAACTGAGGACAGTTTGGCTGATCTTGCTGTCTGAAGCCTCTCAGTCACTGCGATGAGAGCAGTTTCAGTGGAAGCCAGACTGGTTGATGTCCTGAAGGGAGAGAAAGAAGCAGAGTTGATTATAGACTGCATGTTCAAGAATTTTTGAGAGAAATGAAAGAAGAGATACTGGTCTGTAACTGCTAACGTCTGAGGAATCCAGCGGGGGGTTCTTAAGGATGGGAACCACGCTGGCAGTCTTGAATGCCTCTGGAACATGACCTGATGACCGGGGACAGTTTATAAGGAAGGAGATGAAGGGTAGCAGGTCCAGGGAGATTGACTGGAGCAGTGTGGATGGGATGGGATCCAGTAGGCAGGTCATTGGGTTTCTGGATTCCAGTAGCTGTAGGTCGTCGTCTGTGGAAAGAGAAGAAAGCAGGTTAAGGAATTTGTGGCAGGAGGATGAGGATTAACAGAGGGAGGAGTGGGGGCAGAGAAAAAAGAAAAAAAAATGTTTTCACTTTCTCTTCAAGGAAGGTGACAAAGTCACGGGAGGGAGGAGAAAATACTGAATAGTTTGCGAGGGTCAGATGCCAATTCTTCCAGTTTCCTCTTGTAGAAAGATGACTTCGCAGTAGTCACTTCCGCTGAGAACCTGGAGAGGATGGTTTGGTAGATGTGCAAGGCAGACTCGAGCTGGGATCTCTTCCTCTCAGCTCTCTCCGGTTACTTACCTGATTCAGCTAACGTTAAGAGAAGGTCTAATGCTACCTCCCAACCTTCACCCACAAAAACTCAGTCAGATAAGGGTGGTCTTTGATTCCAGTTCCCAGTATCTTAGTATCACATGCTCCTCATGGGGCCTGATCTTAGTAGCTCACTATTCTGCTATCATGGCGGACATCCAGCAGACGTTTCATTGTTTTTTGGTGCGTGCGGACCACCGCAACTTTCTCCGCTTTTTATGGCACAAGGATAATGACGTCACTAATGAAGTTATTGAGTATCAGATAAAGGTCCACGTCTTCGGCAACAGGCCATCTCCTGCTGTGGGCATCTGTGGGCTGTGTAGAGCTATCAAAGAAGGTGCACAGAAGTATGGTGCTAATACTGTCAGGTTTGTGGAAAGGCACTTCTATGTGGACGTTGGCTTGGTAACTGTGCCATCAGAAGCTGAGGCCGCTGACCTGCTACAGCAAACACAGGCCTCACTTGCAGAGTCTAACCTTCGCTTACATAAGTTTGTGTCAAACTGTCAGACAGTCATGGAGGCCTTCCCACCTGAAGATTGTGGGCCAGTAGTCAAGGATCTAGATCTAAATGGAGACATTGTACCTACTCAACGGAGCTTGGGTTTGCTTTGGGAAGTCACAACTGACACATTCACCTACTCTGTGTCGACCGCGAACAAGCCATTCACCCGACGTGGAGTTCTGTCCACTGTCAACAGTGTTTTTGACCCCCTGTGTTTGTTGGCACATGTCACTATTCAGGGAAGATCCCTTCTCAGGGAACTTACTTTTGACATGTCTGATTGGGAAGCCAGTGGGATGCTTGGAGGGATTTGCTCCAAGACCTCACTCAAGCAGTGCACACAGAATTGTGTATGTTTTCTGATGCATCTGTCAAGGCCATTGGCTCTGTGGCGTACCTGAAGGTGGTTCAGGAAGATGGACAAATCAAAGTTGGATTTGTTATGGGCAAGGCACAGCTAACACTGCAGGATGGGCTTACAATCCCAGGGCTTGAGCTGTGTGCTGCTGTCTTAGCTGTAGAATTGGCAGACCTCATCTTGGAGGAGCTAGACCTAAAGTTGGATGCTACCAAGTTTTACACAGACAGCAAAGTAGTGCTTGGCTATATTTGTAATGAGTCCAGGCGATTTTACACGTATGTTCACAATAGCACTATGTACGTACAGAGGAAAACCCCTTACCTACGTCCCGCCTGGGGCAGTCCTCTTGGTTCATCGGACAGCCACCCACAGATGAAATGCAAACAGGAGATATATTTGAGCTGATTGAACCAGGAAGACCCAGAAATTCGTCCACAAATACAAACCTGTGCTACCAACCTGGAGGAACCAGTACTTACCTCTGATAGCTTCTGTCGCTTCTCCACCTTTACCTCCCTGGTTAAAGGAGATGCATTCCTTATCCACATGGCAAGATCCCACAAACCCTCAAACCAAAACAACAAATGCAAGGGGTGGATACAGATGTAACTTGCTTCGTACTCCAGATGGGATGGCTCAAGCAAAGGATGTTATTCTTAATGCAACCCAAATAACTAGCCTTTACAAAAGAACTGTCAGTCCTCCAAGCTCACACAGCATTACCTAGAAGTAGCCCTCTGGAGAAACTCAGGCCAGTCTTGAAGGACGATCTCATGTGCATTGGAGGCAGGCGGAAGCACTCTAATCTTGCAACGGCAGAAAAGAACCCAGGAATTCTGCCCAAGGATAACCACATCTCCCTACTCCCTGCTTTACACACTAATGGCTGAAGTCACAGCCATCATGATTGCGCGACCACTTCTACCTGTATCTGTGGATCCAGAAAAACCCTTTATACTTTCACTGTCGATGCTTCTTACTCAAAAGACTGGAGTTCCACCTCCACCTGGAGACTTCTCGGACAAGGACCTGTGCACAAAGCAACTGCAAGGCTCGTGCAGACCAGTTCTGGACTCGCTGGAGCCGCAAACACAATACCCTCCTTACAACATAGACAGAAGTGGACCATGCGATGTAGGAGTCTTCAAGTCGGTGACATAGTTCCGCTTAGGGATAAGCAGACCACCAGGAACTGCTGGCCTATGGCAAAGATCACTGCCACATTCCCTGGAAAGGATGGACATGCAAAGAAGGTTGAAGTGAACACCGCTGATCAAGGCAAGGTGAAAACCTTTCTTAGGCCAGTTGTAGAAACAGTTTTGCGCCTAACAAAAGACAGATTTGAACTGCCATAAGTAAGTTTATAGTGACCTTGCGTAGGAGTGTGTTGCCCTGAAGGCATACACTCAAATGTTTTTTTCTTCCTGTCTTTCTCTTTCTTGAAATTATTTATTGTTGTTTATTGTTATTTAAAGAAAGAAGTTAACTGATTGACTTTTATTTTGACTAGCTTTAGACATGTGGATTATGTATATGGTAGAGAGGATGTTAAAAACAATTTGTAAACCTAGCTAAAAATAAATAGATAAAAATTCTCAAGCTGTAGCAATATTAGAGGCTATGGCTACTTGTACCTGTAGTAGAGAACAGCAATGTTTACAGTAAACTTTGTACGGTGACACTAAATATTCTGTATTGTTGTTTTCAGTTTTCACCTGCATGTTAATGAGGACGAGTGACAGTAAATGGTGAACCTTACTATGACTCAGTCTTCATTGGCTAAGGTTTAACTTGGTATGTACTCAGTGTTACGACACATTGCACGAGAACACTACAGGCATTATTGCCTGTACCCATCTGAACCTCTCTTCGTGTTTGTCCTTCTCTGAAGTACTGCAGGCACTGTATCTATATGATCATCAGTTCTGCTCCTGTTCACATTTCAGTGGTTATATATTTGCTTCAAAATGTAAATGTTTCTTATTTTCTCCTCTGCCAACTATGAATAATATATGATATGATATGATATGATATGATATGATATGATATGATATGATATGATATAATATAATCTCCTTTATCGAAAGGGAAAAGTTTTCATGGAGGTGTGATTAAATCATTCTGGACAGGGTCCACTGCCAGTCATTTCCAGCACACCTCACTGTTAGCTTAGGCCTACCAGGTCTGACTGCCAGTACCCTCCTTTGGCTTCAAACATGGTGTTAATTATGGAGAATCACACAGAAGTCCAATAACAGTTAACAAGCAGGCTGTTCTTGCCAATCACCACCCTGTAGATTTCCCAGTCGTTGTCAAAGTGAGTTTTAAAGTCCATAGATAAGGCTCTGTCCAGAATTTCATCCTTTCGCTCTGAGAAAGCCCAATACTCTGCATAAGCACAGGCAACAGTCAGAGTTTTCCTCACTGTGATCTTAATATGCACTGAGACTACCCTTTAGCCCACCGACTAATTCCATCTGCACAGCTGCCTCCCCACTAATGCCCAGTGCCTCTCATGCCATCCCGTTTCTTCAGAAGAGGGCCATCCAGCCAAGCACTTCCACCACATACTGTTGCCCTTTCTTTTTTCTCCTCGTATTTCTTTTCGTTCTTTTTGGAAGCCAGACTTTTCTTTAGGAAGCCGAAACATGATTCTCTAGTGGCACTCTACTGTTCACAACTAGCAAGTATCATTCGTGGGTTATTAAAGGTTGGGACAGAACTGTTTTATCGAACTAGAGAAAGAAGGATTGTGGATGTTTGCTTTTTGCCAATAACAACAAAAGAAAAAAGAAACGGATAAAAAGGTAAATTGTCTCACATGACAGCACCTCCCACTATTAAAAAGAGGTAAACATGACTATTTCCATTTATGGAAAAAAAACTACAAGAAATTTCGAACTGCACAATCAACATCATCATCATAGTGTCTGATAGCGGAGGCTGCATCTCATGGCGCAAGACACAATGCCTTCATTCTGCTTCTCCATTAGTCTACTTCGCATAGGTACTCCACCCACCTTCCTTCAAGTTAACATCTGTACTCAGAAAAAAGGTAATTTGGGGTCTGGGTGTGCCAGGGTAGCTGCACTGGCCTCAAATAATAACTGAAAGTCCTCTGATCAGTTAAATTCTTGTGCATTCTGGGAAAACCTGTACAAGAGATTTCTCAGTGGGGGTCACCAATATGCATATTTGTCCTCTGTACTAAAACCCTCACCACCTACACTATACTACACCTCAAAATGATCAGTTTCCCTAGTTTTACAGTTTATGGGTGTTTGACCAAAATGAGCAGTTTTGTTTTATTCTATACACTACTGGAAACATGTCTCCCAAATTCCAGATATAAATATTGTATTTTAGATCTGTTTGTTTAGAAAATGACTAACGACGCCTTCAGAAGCCTGTTTTTTGAACCATACTCGCTGTGCATTTTACCCTAGCCACTGCTCGCCAGTCTGTCTGTAGGTCACTTGTGGTCATCTTATCGTGGTTAAGTGCCATTTGAGGTGGCACTCAGTAGAGTCAGTAGAGAGTGGTTTTTGCCCTCCGCCAGTCTGTAGCTGTGTTGTCCTGTGTGTTCTCATGAACCAGACGCTGACTGTATCTGCCAGTAAAGCTAGAGCTGAACCTGCTGTTCCTTACTAAGAACTGCTGTACATGTGGAGATGCTGATTTAAGAAGAAACTGGAGTGGTCTCTTATTTATTTCCAGAGCTGTATATTCTGATGGACCACTATGACTGTGTGCCACCAAAGCAGTACATGGAACCCTTTCAGTGTTGATGGATGTGATAGTAGAAGTCTGATATATCGTAAGTGGCTGTAGGGCCCTGCAGTGTCCTGGTCACTGCAGTGTCCTGGTTACTACAGCCCCAGCATGTATCCTTTTTTTTTTTTATTTCCTATAGACAAGCTCCAGCATGTCCAGCAGTGGCTGCCCCAGTGGATTAGTTGGAATAGTTCAGTCATTTCCTCCACCCACGTCAGCTTTGGTGGCACACTTAAATCCCACACTTGACTGGTAACATCCTTGCCGTGCGGGTGCTGACAACACTATTTGCTCCAGTGCCAACTCCAGGGCCTTCGCCAAGCTGTACCATATGCCAGTTCTGTATGGATGCGCAGTGCGTTCAAAAAAAAGTGATGAACTAAAGTTTCAGTATCATTAGGATGCATGATGACTGATTACAATGTCTGGATTTTGCCTGTTTGAGCAGTAAAGTTTGAGCTAAAGTGGATACAAACACAGTGTTGGTTCATTCTTATTAAAACTCTTTTACTCACTACACATGCACTTCAGGTGGAACTAGCCCCGCCCTTCACGATAAGAGTCCTTAGTGGAATCCCTGTAAATAAATGCTGACAAATATCTTAAATCCCACATGCAAACATTTATTGAACACACAGCTAATTAGTCACTATGTAGTAAGTCTTAATCCCATATCTTGACAGTACCCATATCTACAGTACACAAGGTATCCTAATTTTAGTTGATGCTGGGATAATCTCTTTCTGCCAGATCTGTAGAGTTGGAATGGTATTCAAGTGCAAATAATTTAACTAGTGCAACAATCACATAAAATGAATCTTTAATATTTAAATGTTGCATGTTGAAATACATGCAGAATGTGTTTTATCATTGTCTTGCTGATATAAGCATAATCTTCTCTGAGAAAGTTGTAGGCTATAGTGGCAGTATATGTCACTTTAAGATGTGTACATGCTGGATTGTTCAGCATTAAAGATCAGATGTGCAAGTCACTCATGTCATGTGTACTAATGTATTTTAATTATCATGGTTCCTAGGTTATGAACTGTGTGTTGATAAAAAGCGGCATTCTTCCTCTCCTCTCTAGCCAGGAGGACACGGTGTCCATGACTTTTGAAATAGAATTTAAAATATTGATTTGTCAGAGCACAGGACACTTTTTTTACTTCCCCATAGTTAACCTTAAATGAGCATGGGCCCAGAGGAAGCAGCGGGCCTCTGGATCTGTTTATACATGTTGTTTTCTTTGAATAGAATTTTAACTTTAATTTGAAAACGCACTGATGAACTGCGTTCACAGATAGTGGTCTTCAGAAGTGTTTGCGAGACCATGCAAGTGATTTCCACTACAGACTCATATCAGTTTTTAAATGCAAACAGAGATTTCTCTGGATTCTCTGGAGCTTGATATGATATTACAGTATGTAGCATAGATTATAAAATTCCAAAATTTTTGCTACTTTAAATTGGAAACTGTATTCATGTTGCACAATTCACCCAGACAGTTTTCAGTGGTGAGCCCTCCTATATTTACTTCTGAAAGACTCTCTGTTATGCTTGTTTCATGCCCAATCATTGTTAGAATTACACATCTTTATTAATCTTTTGTTTTGCCTGTCTCATTTTTTTTTATCGTGTTCATCAAATTAAAATTTCTGATTTAAAAAAAACTTACTCCTGCTTGAATAATTTTCTTTACTAACAATTTAAATACTAACAAAAGTCATACGCAAAAGGCCTATATAAAGGAAAGCTGAATTCCCCAGTAGTCAGCAGTCAGAAGTAACATGTAAACATTGTTAATTGTTAAATTACTCTTTAACCCCAGGCTATACAATTGATATATACTGAAACTATGCTGTAAAAAACAGCCTGTTTGAATAAACTGTTTTAGAAATAGATATAAAGGAAAAGAACTGGGAAGCGAAAGTGTAGTTCACTGCCAGAAATATCTCTGGTGTAATTTCTCATTTTATTTTCAAAGCATTTGTCTCACTGCTAATGAAAGAATGAGAGATAACAGTGGATAAGGGGGCCAAAAATGTTGAAACATGTAAAGCCTCAGTTCTCACACAACAAATTTTCATGTCCACCTGCCTCTTACACTGATTAAAGACATGTGGGTTGTGTGCATCTTGTCCATGTGTGCATCTCTTGGAAGCTAATTACCATATGATGAAGATTATGTACTGATGCCACCACCTACCCATGCTGCACACACCCACACACATCTGTGCACATCTATTTGAGATTATTACTGTTATCTATTACTTCAGTATTTTATTGGGCAAAAGGCAATGAACAATTAAAGTGTGGGACACATGGGATCCTCTGAGGTTTAAGTGCATTATGAAAAGTATCATCATCATTGATTCATTGATGATCATCAAAGGAATAGTTACACCCAGAAGGAAGTGTCAGATTGTAATCTAACTGGGAAGGAAGAAAAAGGTTACCAGGAACAATGAATGATGGAGAATTGAGAATGATAAAGGTAATATTTATTGAGCTACATGTACAGAAGTAGTGTCTCTCAGCATAACATGGGGCCATACAAAAGGTCATCTGTTGCCGCATAGTTTGTGTTAGTCATCCACTAGTCCTTTATCAGTGGTCCAAACATCCACATGATGCTGTTGGTTGCATGTCTTGTGCTCTCCTTCAGGTCCAGCACTGACACTGAGGTTTTCCAGTGCTCCAGTAGCATTGCTGTGTATGCCCGTAAATCTTTTCTTGGAATGTTGTTCTCGTCTATCAACTATTTAATTGTTTGCCCTAATATGTTTTCATAGTTTCTGAGTTTATAGCACATGTTTGTGCTGTACTTGTTACAGCAAACGAAGAGGTGAAGGTTCAATAAATATCTTATACTAAATGAGAAATGTAATGCCCCAGTGAGGTCACATAATTACTGCCGCACACAGTGCATCCATGTTTATAGGGATTATTTAATTTAGACACTATTGGAGATACATACATATTGCACTGGTGGTAATATATTCAGGGTGAAAAAAACCAATGCAGTAATACTGAAAATGCATGGTCCCAATAAGTAAATAACAATATCAGAGATCATTCTCTCTTTCTTTTTTTTTGCAGTTATTCAAAGTTGAAATTGATCAGACAGTTCCAACACATTGACTTTTATCAAGAAAAGCTTGAGTTCATTAAGTCACTCTACAGAGATTCCTTCCCAACTCTGTTCCACTGTCTTCCACTGTTGTGCATTTTCATGCTGCTCTGAACACGCCTGATTTACCGCCCATTATTGAGTTGAGAGGAGCATTAAAATGTTCAGGTCAGTGCCTCCAGGACCAGGGTCGAGAAACGTTGGTCTACAGTCTTCACCCAGATTGTTCCTGGCAAGCTGATGCTCAGCACAGAGATGCTAGTGGTGCTCCTGGGTATACTCCACCCCTCTAATGCTCTCATCCTCCAATCCTGAAGACCAGTTTCTATGGGACTCATGAGCTTAGAGCCAAACATAATGAGAACAGAGTAGAGTGTTATTTGATACTGTAGTATTGGTTGATACTCCATGGGGGTCCTGGAACGCCTCTGGATTTATGGTATTAGGCCTGGTACTGTTAGGAGAGACAATCATGGTGCTTCTTTCAGCTGTTTCATCTTTCCCCTCGAGATACAAACAGTAGCAGCACCAACCCAGCGAGACAGGTCATCTGTATTACTGTAGGCATCTGGAACAATCCTGAATGGAGAAATTGTAAACCTGTGCTATAATCTGCATTGCTGCCTGGCCATCAAGCTCTTTAAACTGCCTGAGCCAGGTCGGTGACACATGAGCCACGTCAGTAACACATGATCAGTGCACTGCCTGTGGGAATTTCAGTCCCGTTACCTCATACAGAGGGGGATGAAGGGCTCCACCATAGCTTGGCACCCAGGATGAATACTGCCATTTCTCTGCTGTCTGGAGGGACTGTCATCTGCCAATACCCACTCTGCAAGTCCAGCAAACTCGCAGCTGGCAAGCCAGCCAATAGCGTTATTGACGCACAGGAATGTATACAAGTAAGGTTCAGTTCCAGGGTTGAGCCACTGGTAGTCCAGGTTCAATTTCATGTTCAAGAGGCTTTATTGTCAGCTATGTAGAAGTAAACAGTGAAACGAAACATCATTCTCCCAGGATCATGGAGCAATAATAAAACTCAAGTACAAAACAATATGAAACACAGCGCAATAAATATGTTAGCAGATAACATATATGGACATAGCAGTCACTGAGGTAGCAGTAACAGAACACGGTATTGATTGTGTGAGCTCATGGCAGGAGATAAGCAGAGCCACTCCGGCACAGTGAAACAACCAGCCAGCAGGACCAGGAGCAAGTGCTCCAATCTATTGTTGGTTTCCTTCACTTTCGCTGCTTCTGCCACCAGCTGCCACAGATTCTCCTTCGCCAAAGTGCATCATTGGGCCACTTCTGTAGCCAGCCATTGTCACACCACCTCTCTTGCCAACTGCAAGCCGTCAGTGTCACTATTCTCTCGCCAACTTTTCCATGACTGGTTGACTTGAAAGTCACTCTAAACATAGGCAGAAACAGGAACATGCTAAGCACTGTGGGGGAAGACTATTCTCCCATCCCTGCCCTAAAACACACTCTAATAACTCCCATACATAAATGAACATAACATGAGCTAAATTAACAAACAACAGCATGAACAACATAAGCAGTGCTTTTACCTCACAGTCAGTGGCAGAATGCCACAATACATTTTGGCTGCCTGTTCTGTGAACCATGAAATAGTTGTGGTAAGGGCTTTGGACAGGTCCTGTATTATACAGGTATGTCCAATTTCAAATGTAATTTATTAATGGTTTTGCAGCTAATAGCATTACCATAGAAACCAATGTTAACAAAAGGGCTAACAGGACTAGTAATTACTTGAATATCTAAATGTAATGTGCAAAAATGTGCTTTGAAGAAGCAGCGTCTGTGAAGCAATATGAAACAGAAGTCTGCTTTCAGTCACTGACATGAAGTTTGAAGGTGTCAGAACTATCTGTTCTACACAGACTTCCCACCACGTATGGATCATTTCTGGAATGCCACTTAGGACTATTACACTCAGGTTCATGTTATTTCCTTCAACAAGCAGTTGTCAGAAACCACATTATATTTATTTATACAGTATATTTGGTTAGTTAGTTAGTTAGTTAGTTAGTTAGTTAGTTAGTTAGCTGCATTTCTAGTGAATACTGCTACCTAGGTAACTACTATACTTAAAAATTATGTTTCATGTATTTCAGCTTGACTATTATATTGTTTAAAGTATTCGCTTGAAAATTAAACAGTGACGTGTTCCTTATGATCCAATGTGTTCCGTCCCATCCAAAAATCATTCTGGGCTGGAACACTCCTTATAACTTTGGTGTAGGCTGAATAGGCTGATATAAGCAAATATGTTTGTTTACCGTACAGGACAAAAAGAATAAACACACAATGATCTACAGCTTGGTTTCCATATACAGACTTAATTTAAAATGTTAGTAATGTTTACATACCACATCAAACCATGGGTTTTAAAAAGTGAGCCTTCTGTGATATGTATCCTTTAATAGTAATAATTCACCCCACCTCTTCTACATCCTGGACTGGAAAATATTTGCAATAGGAAATTCCTACAACACGATGTATTAGCCATTGGCTGCTTTGACTATGAGGTGAGAGAGAACAACAATACAAAGCTTTCAGGTTTTAAACTGACTGTATGTCCTTACTATCATGTACAGGATCATCTGATGCAGCCTAGTGTAGCCCAAGTTTAAGATTTCAGTGTCTGGTGAGAATCTTGTGGATTCTCCACTCTCTCCCTGAATTATTTAATGTGGGTTTCTATGTCAGATACTTGATTTGTATGCTACAGCTTGGCACATTCTAAGTGTCCTACTCCTTACATACTGTTTATTGGTACGTACAGTAGATTTAACAGTTGCTGATCAGGATCTCCATCAGTTTAGCAACAGGATGCATCACTGAATTGTATAACTGTATAGAAAAGCTCAGTTTTAATGGGAAATTCCGGATTATTTATTCATTATGGGTAATACTGTTGCATCCCAGCAATAAGGGCCTGGGTACAATTCTCTTGATTGGTCATCCAGATTAACTTCAATATGGGGTTTGCATGTTTTCCTGCTGCCTGAGTGGATTTCCTCCAGGTGCTCCAGTTTCCACCCACACTCCAACATGTAGTCAGGTGAACTGGGCATGCTAAGTTGCCCCTATGTGTGAGGGCATTAGTGTGTGAATGTGTATGCATGTCTTTGCTGCTCTGTGATGGACTGGTGACTTGTCCAGGGTGTTTCTCGGGTCCTTCCACCCAATGAGTGCTGGGCAGGCTGCAGCAGTCCTTAATGAACAGGGAGGATAAGCATTGTAGATGATGAGTGATGGGTAATTCTTTCAGATGTAATGGTAATAATTCAGACTGGTGTGCAGTTCTATAGAATCAGAATTGTTAATGGTGCTGGTAATAGGATCCAGATATATATGATATATAAATGACTATAAATGTTGTACCATTTGAAAGTATCTATTACATGTTTGCCACAGATGCACTGACTAAACATCAGTGTAAAAACTGACCTGCATAAAAGTTTTATTCCTTGTGGTAATTGTGAAGTACCACGCTAGCAGAAGCCTCTACTCGCCACTGAACATAATCATTAGGAAGACTGCAGTATAGAAGAGGACGTGTAATTGAAAACTGGACTAGTAGACATTTGAAAGTGGACCAGTGCAGTTTCACATTTGAATTGTGCCATGTTTGTAAGTGCACATGCATTTTAATATGCAGTTCTGGAAACACGTTTTAGTGTAACTCAAAAAGCATCTAAATGTTTACATAAAGAAAACACGTCAACATCAGTCAACATTCCAATGCCAGTGTTAATACATGACCGTTTAACATACATACATTTGTACACGCTTCGCTGTAAACCTAGACTTCATTAAAGCAGGATCAGCTACTCTAGACATTACGGCAGAGTGCGTCTGTTGCGCTTTTGCTACATTACGGTAAATGTATACAGCTGTCTGAGTCCTGGTTGTTTGCAAACCAGCCGAGCCCTGCGATGTAAATTTCTCAGCAGTAAGAACAGCATGCTGTAACGCCAGACCGAACAACGGAAGGAGACGTTTCGTGGTCAGCTCGCTCTTGTAACTGAATCGGTAAGTCGTGCTGTTTACAATTACAGTTTTCTATTCGATGATTTTTAGCACTTCATTTGTGCCACTCACATAGTTGCACATGACTTCCTTTACGCGCTGTCCTGTCTTCCATTGGGTTTCATGTGCGACTAGAGTATCCACACACATGGTCTTTATTTCCTCCTTCTGTTAATAACTGACAAAAGAGTTTGTTATTCAGGGAATATAATTGGGGTTACACATGTGCACATGGCAGCAGCTTAAGTTAGCGACAGCCACTGTCGCCAAACATACACAACGCCACACAGTTGTTAATGATTCGACATTGCATTCAAAAGTTGTGCGATGTAACGCGTTTCACACCAGATCACAAGTTTACATCACCGCTACATGATTTGCTGTTGTAGTGTTTGTACTGAGTCTGATCACTACATGGACTGCGATTCAGTGAATTTAGTATATTTACTCTTTTGGAAACACCGTAGTGCTCCACTTACTCCCTACCCTCCACCTATATTCAGACTACTCCCGCCCACGCCGCTAGCGTCGGCTGGTACAAGCAGTCCGCCAAACAGTCCGAGCAGGGAGGCGGGATACTACAGCCAATCCTAGCGCAGGAGGCGGGGCCTGCCGTAATACGGGTGAGGAAGGGAAAAGCTACCTGCCTATCACGACCTGTTTACCCGCCTCGTTTTCTCCGTGGTCTGAGCTTTATGCTCATGACTTGTTTTTATGAGGGCAAAGGTGAAAAATAAATGTCAGCAAAGTAAAAACCATACACCTAGCTTTGCCAAGGCAATGTAATGGAATTCTGTCTATCAAGTTTCTTCTAGAAGCTTTATTAATAAGCACGTTGCATGAAGACCCCACAATCAGATAAGGCCTATTCGACATAAGGTAACACTACAGAGCTGCATGGGAATGGAAGTCTTCCCCAACTGCCTCTTCACCATCATCACATGATTCAACTCCACCCCCTCCCATATTTACCCCTGTATTGCCCAACATCGTATCCCAGCTATACCCCAACATTGTCACTAGCTTATCCCAACATATCCCCCCTATTATTATGTTCCCCTGTAGTGTACATGGAAATGTGTACAACATTTTTTTTCATCATATAAATATATTTTTACTGCTAGATGAAATACCGTTTTAACCCCATTGAATGAAGAATGTGGCAGTATATTCACTCATATAACGCAGCAGGTCTCGGGACACTGTCGGTTTGGTTTAAGATAATTTCAGAAGGGAGGCAATTATTTTAAAAAAATCCTGGGGGACATTGTTTACTGTCTGCACTGCCACTCTGGTTGCTCAGTTCTGGTTTCATCATGACGCTTTGTTCCATCTCATTTCCAATGTCCTTACCTGTGGAGCAGGTTTGGAATCAGGATTCAGAAAGGTCCACTTTCACATGTAAAATGTGTGCAATAGTTCTGAATGCCCACGTTTTTTTCTCTCTTAAATGTGTGAAAACACAAGACTGGCAAGCCCTCAGCTAGCAGATACAAATACAAATAACAAAGGATAAACATTCACTGTATTTTCATTGTTATAGAAATATTCATATTTCAAACAGATGCAGCCAACACTCATCATCAGAGGAGTAGTTGCACAAATAGTTATCCAGGAAGAATCAGCCGACAGAAATAAAACTTGGAGGATATCTGCGAGTGATTCAAGTTGCATGGAGACTGTTTTAATGACTTAACATGACGTCAGTGTCGCCAAAGATGGTGACATGCCAGTCTATTACGCAGTGCCTCAAAATGGCAGTGGGTCATCTTAAATGTCATCTTAAAAGTGTTATTGGAGACAAACAACGCTTTCCACACAGTGAGTCAGGTACTGTGGTCAGTACCAAGATTAATGGTTTGTTGTCATGTGTCACATGTCCAGAAGGCCTGGTGTCACTCAACCGCCACCCCTACTGCAAAATCTGCATGAACTGTGCAAGAGTATTTAAGCTGCATGGGATGGATTATTACACAACCTCATTAGGAACCCCTACAACTCCGTGCCAAAACGCCTGCTGTGCTCTGTTGGCAAACATGGGGGCTTGGCGCAATACTGAGAGACACTACGTTTGTATGTGTAGCTCAATAAATATTGCCCATATCGGTTTAAATTTATCATCATTTATTGTTCCTGTAGAGTGTAAATTGACTCTATATAATTTGCGAGTTGGTTATCATTTCTCTGTGGCATTGGACAGGACTTGTACCCTACTTATTTCTTGCGTGTAGTGGCCTCATATATCTCTGTTTGGCAATCAGAAGCACGGCTGCATGTCAGAGAAATCCCGTTAGACCTGTCAGTCACTGGTTTTGTGCCAGAACTGTTTTAGAAGCAAAAAGAATAGGGGAAAGATATAGAACAGGAGAAAATGAGAAGGAAAGAAGGAAAGTACTGAACAACAGGTCATGCACAGGTCTTTGGGCTTAAATTTCACTTAGCATCATGCCTTTGTTGTTAATGTAATGTTCTTGTACCCACCCACCCACACACACACACACACACAGACACACACACGGTTGAAAATGTTGCTATTTTTCCTTCTCACTTCTTCTGTGGCCTTTTGTAGCTCAGTTCAGTCTGAAATAACCATGACATTATCTCTGGCTTAAACGGCTTGGCCACTAATTGAGGAACTAATACACTCTGTGATCCTCCAGCTGTTTTGCCTGTTAGTTATCACATACCATGCTTGTTTTGTTGGTTTTGCAAAAGAGAGGCTTGTCTCATCCCCACCTCCAAAGACAATGTTTCCCTTCGGGGGTCGCCTCATGTTTATTATCACAGCAAAATTATCACAGCGGTAGCTGCTGTGTGTTTGCATCAGCCTCCTACCAAGACTTGCAGGAATGGATGGAGGAGGTCTGTTAGCCAAAGGAAAGATATATTTCGGATATCTTCTTCCTGCTCGTCCGTATTGCACTGCGTGGGTGAAAAACCTTAAGGTTTTGATTAATAATAAAAAAATTGCACGGGCAATACAAAGCAATCCAGAATCAGCAGAAGTGGCACCATACAGTTCCTCTTAGCACTACAGGACTCCCAGTGAATAACACATACGCAGATATGAAGGGATGTCAGAGGCATGAAAAAGCCACTGTGTACAGTTTGCAATCTGATAAGGAGAGCCTCGCATTTGAAATGCTTTGTGACACGTATCTGCAGTGCAGGACTGAATTACTGATTATGCTCTGTTGTTGGAGAGGCATACTGCTGTTGATCTGTGCTAAGTGGTGTCCTTGTTGGAGAGCACAAAACAGTAGGATGATTTGCTATTAATTGCCTCTAAATGGGTCTCTATTGTGTGTGATTCACAATAGCGCACTGGAGAGATAAATGCATCTGTTTGACTTAAGCTGATGAGCTCAATTACTGGGTGACCTGTGACCGTAAATGATTCATGTTGCATGCCAAAACAGAAAGGATGGAATCTGCTGCATTTTTGTCCTTCTCCCTCTCATTCACCATAAGCAGTTGCCTTGCTTCATGTTGGAGCGGCATGTTTTAACAGACAGTTGGAAAGCGCATTGCACATCAACGTAATGTCGTAACATTGTACAGGGCATGTTTTGTTTTAAGCATGTTTTGTAATTTGCAGACTATCTGACTAATCCCAGCTAGTTCAGAATGTGATCCCAACACAAAGCTAACTAGCTCATTTTAAACACGTTAGTCTTCTTGGATGTGACCCAGTGATCACTGGAAGCACAGTACTCTCTTAGTCCTTTTTGACCAGAAGAACCTTGATTCTTGAATTGTTTCATTCAGGCCTTCTTAGAACCTTGGTGCTATTCAGGAAACCAGTCTGTGTTTGCACCCGTGTTTATTGAAACCAAGGAACATCAAAAGATACGACCTCATCGATAACAAAGGGCATTGCCCAACAGTAGTGAGCACATGGCTCACCTGGGAGTGTTTGTGCTGTTATTACAGATGTTTGTTTTTATCTACTGGAGGTAAGAAGATGTAGAAGTGTCGTCACCTTTGTTGCCTTCTTTTTCCTTAACTGACACTCCCATGGATGTCATCACACTTTACGCTGAGAAACCAGTGATCTAATAACGAGAGAACACAAGTTGTAACAGAATGGCTATGATGAAGTAAACGTTCATGAATTAATGAATGTAGTCACCAAAACACTGGTTTTACTTGTTTACCACTATGTGCTCATTTGGTTTATCACAGTGTATGTGGATAGTAGACAGTTTACTTCCTCCACTGAGCAAGTAAGAACATTCATAAAGAAGTGGAATAGGTACTGAAGAACTCTGTGGTTCATGCTAAATGGATTTGCCCACAGGATCTGACTGAATTGAACGCTGGTTATGAACTCTCATGAGAGATTATGGGAGATTATCCTGGACTGCACGTTCCTTTTAATTGAGAATCTACATTTAGAATTCAGAGTAGGCAGAGTAGGCTTAATCCCTGTCCAGGAAGCCGACCTTCTGAGTTCTAAGATTAGTATGTATGTAAGTAGGGTAACAAATCAACAGATATAGCATGCAGAGACCAGGCACACTTTAGTCTTATTTTGTTTAGTCTTGTTTGTCTCCATACTTCATATTTTACTGTGCTGATGAAATTATTAAGGATGTATTATCATGGCCTGTTGAACAATCAACTTCTAGTTATATCAGGACCATAACTGTGAGGTGTTTGCTGGTCTAGAAGCCTATGCACACTGAATAGAATTATTATGGGCAAAAGGTAATAATAACAGCAGTGTAAAAGGTGTTTGAAAAAGGCTGAGTATGTCTGAAGGCACACATGCTAAAGTATCGAGAGGAACCAGAAAGCATTTTACAGTTGTGTTGGATATTACAGCTTCAATGTGCAAAGCCAGTGATGCTTGTTGTAGCCCCTCATACACAGGAAGGAAATTAATAATTTGGCGCACCCACAAACCTTCAATATGTCATGTGAAAGCGACATCTTTGCCACAGTCAGTGATTAATGTTTTCTTCTTAAACATACTTTGTTCAGCTCCTATAGAGACTTGTCAAATCCCTCATATACTAAAGCATGGCTGTTTGTGCAGTAAATCCACCTAAGAATTATGTGGTACAGTTGCAAAACATTAGCTAGAATGTCATGTATCTGTGGCTAATTCACACCTGCAATTCCCAAATGACAGGCCCTGCATATTGATTGTATATTACTGAAAGAGGTGGGTGATATGGCAAATATCACAATACTTATTCATATGTGTCCTGATGTTTAGACTTTATGGGATACAAGTTAGAACACACAAAATATGTGCTGTAGTGCCAAAAAAATACTACTACTACTACTAATAGTAATAATAATAGTAATAAACCTACAACTAGGGCTTTAGTGAAAATATGTAATTGTTTTTTTTGACCAACATTGTGATTTAAATTATTTTATTTTCTGTAAATGAATTTCCAGGCATGTGTTTTGGCAAAGAGAACCAGAATATCTAATTTCTTTAGCATTAAGCTTGAATGCTGAGTTCTGATGTCACAGACACAAAAAATGTAAATTATCTAGAGGCAGTTCACAAGCTCCTCTATGCAGCTACATCAAAACAACAGTGTTGATAATGTATTATATAATCACCATCAATAAAAGAATAGATGCACCCAGAAGGAAGTGTTGGATTTCAGTGCCAGTGGGGGGGAAGAGAATGATTACCAGTAACAATAAATGATGATAAATTTAGACTTATATGAGCAATATTTACTGAGCTATACATACGGAAATAGTCTCTCAGTATGGTGTTGGGCTGGCTTGTTTGCACTGAAAATTGCAATCTAATTTGCAATAAGACATGCAATAATAATGATAATGATTTTGTCCAATTTTGTTCCTCATTCCTAGTTATACCAGTCTTCCGACAAATGTCTGAACCAGTATCAAATTTACAGTAATGGTTCACACAGATAAACCTGTTCAGCTCTGTTGACTCCTATCTCTCTCAGCATTGTTTTATGGTAAAATATATTTAGAGACAGTGATCGTTTTGCAGACGTAGATTGTATGTCGAGTATTGCTCAGAGATGTTGATGACAGTGATGGTGACTGGGTATCAAGAGACAATTCTAAGGGACACTGAGCCCCTATGCTAGTCCCAGAGTTCACTGCACTCTGGATAGCACAAGCAGATGGTGACCTGCTTTCTGTTCTGTCTTAACTCATTACTGAGTTGATTTGTCATGCACTGTCCTGTAAAAATGCAAGGCTTGTGCCATGCCCAAATACTCAATCAGAGAGGAGCTCTATTTTCCAATAGAGTGACGTATTGATGCCATCTTCTGTAGTCTTTCATTTTTTTTATATTTGGTTTATTTGTTTATTAGGGCATCACTTGTAGCTCTGGAGTTTCTGGAAAATAGCATTTCTGGTCAGAATAGATACTTGTGAGCAACCCTGGAGTTTGTGTCAAAATAATAGTTGGGACAGTATTGTAGGAAAAATGAGCAGCCCTTTCCTGTGTGTTTCATCATCCTTTCTTTTCTCAACACTTAATAATCATTTGGAGACGGATGATAAAAGCTGGTACAGTTTTGAAAGCAGTTTTTTTACATTCTACTGATACAGAGTTTGCTGTTTGCGCAGCTGTACAGGTCTTTCATTGTTTTGTTTCGCACATGTTTTCAGTTGGAGATTGGGACTGCAGAAGTGGCCACACTCTTACACAGATCCTTGCTTTCGCTGGTAATGCGAACCGGCTCCTAAACACTTGCAGAATGTGGCTTGGTGTTGTCTTGTTGAAATAGAAATGCACATCCCTACAAAGACGGCATCCTAAAAGCAGCATATCATGCGCCGTTATTTTAATAAGCAGTCTGAAAGGCTGACCACAATATATGTTTTTGCTGTCCAGTTCAGATGAGAAGACCAAGAAGCACATAGAGGTCAGGAGCATTCCTGGACATTGCTGACCTGTGCCTTCCTGTGCATAGTCCAGTCCTAACTTGCATTTGTAGACGCAGCAGTGGATGATAACAGTTTACTAAATTATTCCCAAACCCATGTGGTAATTTCAGTCACAGAAGCATATCAGTTTTATCCCTGGCCAAGGTATCGAAGATCATGGGTTATCATTTGTGTGTGGTGTGTGGGTTTTTTTTTTTTTTTTGTGTTGGGGGAGGTGGGGGGGGGGGTCTTTTCCTTTTTATCTTTTTCTGTTCAGGCTTCATATAACCTTGGTGCTATCCATTGAACCAGTCTGTTACCAGTTTTTATTGGAACCTAGGAACCGCAAAGGATATGTCATTGTTAACAAAGGGTGTTGTACAACAGTAGCAAACAGAACAAACCAGATGGCGGAGCTTTTAGGACCTGTGAGCATTTGTGCTGTTATTTCAGATGTTTGTATTTATCCCTATGGTTGCCTTATTTTGAGGAGCCAACTATTCTTTGGCTCTATTGGAAACAAACTTTTCAGGTAATTATTTTTGGTTGAAATCCACTGAAAGGTTCAAAATTAGGTGCGCAAACTAAAATGTAACCCCTTTCACAATCGTGACAAAAAGGCCCAAGAAATATTTCTCAGGATTTCCTAAATCGGTTGATGCTCCACAGAGGGTGAAATCTATTTTAAATGGTTCGTAATCTTCTTTTTAAACTGTTGGATTTTTACAGCTACAGTTGTGGTGAATCTTAATCCATCCTTGCTCATAAAAGACGAGCGTCTGTAATATTGAATATTCCATGCTGCATTTGCATGGTATACTTCAGAAGTGAATCTGTCGTTGGTGTAATATCTCATTGTAATTATACTACCTAGTATAAGTATCCAATATATCCAGCCACTGACATGTGAAATTTTGCACATCTTGTTTTTAACGAGAGGTAGTATTTTTCTGCAGACATGGGCAGATTCTTTAGGTAAGCTAATTATTTGGACCTGCTTATCCACCAGCTTTGAGAGCTGTATATCTTACATGTATTGTGTTTACAGGGCTTAGGCGGATGGCGTGGGTGGAGGGATTGGAACGGGGGGGTTATTTCTCTCTGCAGTTTCCAGTTTAATTTCCTCCAGTGCTGTTGTGTCAGCATGGCACCACTGTTCCTTGAATAGAGCAGATGTCCTCCCCTGGATTTCTCAGGCTAGATTACACACCCAAGTAGTGAAGGCTGTTTATGAACTACCCGTTTGCCTGTTTGATGTGCATGACGGGTCTCACCAGTATGTGCGTCGCACAGTTTCTGATGGGAATTCTTGACAACAGTTGAAGTTTGAGAGCAGTTGTTCAGCATTTCTTTGTGTCAATTTAGTATGTTTACTGTAAATTTGAGCCAGCACTTAGCCTCTTGTGAGTATCCTAGGTGTATTTTCAGTGTTCTGTAAAGTCATTTTACATTAAACCTTTGGATTGCATCAGTACCTGATATTACCTGTATTACTGTATTACCTGTACAGCCAAGACAAACAAGTATTATTACCTGGGGTCAGACCTAGAGCTGCTGTGTTCCATAGCAAGATAATCACACAGTCTTTTTTGTAGGGGTTCTTTACCAGTTTAGCCTTTCGGATACTTGCAGCCTTAAAATGAAATAGAAAAAAGGCAGGGCAGATTGGTTATTTGTCATTTTGCATGTTTTGAATAAGTATAGACTTTGTTGCGTTTCTTACCTAACAGTATCTTATGTGGTGTGGCAGTGACATGCACTATTGTGCAAGGAAGGAACACTTACCTGTCAAGCTGAAGTTGCATCAATCCAATTTCTTTGCCCTGATGTGACACAGATCAGAGCTGTCTAGACATGCAAATCTCACCTTTTTATATCTGACCCAAGATACATTCACATGTTAGATTAGAGACTAGATATGTATCCAATTCATAGCCAAACAGCCTCAGTGAGAAAAGTCAAACTGAAATTTATTTTGTTCCCCTCTCTTTATTGCACATACATGGTCAAAATATGATTATATATTAGACCATGTAAACTGTGCTACTGTAATACACAAAGGGAAGGCTAAAAAATATAAAAAAGAAAATTGATAAAAGTGGGCCAAAGCTGTGTCAGAACGACATAGACTAGCTTACCAAGGTGAGTGATGCTGTGGTAAACTATGGATCGCTCTAAAGAAAATAATAAAATATAATAAGTTTTGTAGTTCTTACTTTTGCATTTGCAAAAGTTGTCACTCGTTGCTTTTAGGGAGTGAAGTCGTTATGTAAAATGGGCCTCAGAAACCATTAAGTCTAGTGGCTCGGTCAGGGAAGAGACTTGGATACGTTTGCCACAAAGAGTCCCGGATTCAGTGTTTCTATGAACCTTAAATTCATATTTATCCCAAATATTGTGGCAGTAAAAGTGACCTGTGGCTCCAGGGAGGAAATAAAAGCTCATAACACATGGCTTATATGTTAATGGCTGGAAAAGTAACCCAGTTAAAAAAGTGAATACAGTATTAGTAGATGTCATGGTAACATTCAGGTATATTGTAAGCCTATTCAAATCAGCATACACATCACCTGGTAGTATGATTTACATCTCGTAACCACCTTGTTTTTAATCCCTGGGTTACCTTGTGACTGTTGTTGTGATGTTTTGGACTCTTTGGACAATTGCTAGCTTGTGCTCGAGTTTTGCATAGCAGTATTTTCTTAAAACTAGGCGAGCAAGTGGTAGAAGGGTTTTGCAGATGACAGCATGAACCCCCCTCTGTTTGCCAAAGCAAGAACCACATGAGATGTTTGATCATCATGTCTGCTTTCAGGTCTTTCTTAGGATTTTCCTGTGTAGGGGGACATGCCCCCTAAAAACAGAAGCTGTGTCCTTGGTAAAATGCTAACTTGGAAGCATTGCTAAACCTGACGTCACAGGCAATAATTGGTGGGAAAGCAACACACCTGGGGTGTGTGTGTGTGTGTGTGTGTGTGTGTGTGTTTGTTTTTTGTTTGTTTGTTTGTTTTGTGAGTGTTTTTTTTCTTTGTCTTGAACTGATCTGATATGTCTTTAACCCATAAGAGCCCAGAGCCATTTCCCCTAATAATGAAGGGTCAATTATAAGATCGTAAAAGATCAGTCTTATTGTGACAAAGAGGTCACATGGAGTCTTCTGTAAGTTCTGTAAGTCATAATACCGGTATCATATGTCACAACAACAACAATTTTGTAACTGGTCTTCCATCATGGTGTTCTAGAAGTGGGGTCAGAATGCTTATATGTACTATAGGACATGGGTATATGTAATATAGAATATGGGTATATGTAGTATAGAATATGGGTATATGTAGTATAGAATATGGGTATATGTAATATAGAATATGGGTATATGTAGTATAGAATATGGGTATATGAACATTAGAGCTCTTAAATGGTTGAAACCTTATAGGTACAAAAACAAGACTTTAAAATGAGCTGGCTTTGTCTCTAACCGCACTAGCCCAACACATTGCCTCATTCTAAATGAGGTCATATGTTCACCAACTGTCATGTGACTGCATTCAGGATGTTTGGTATGGGTCACTCAGGGACTCCATGTGTTTAGGTGAAGGATAAAGCTGTATAAAGAACTTTACAGACTTTGAAATGTATTATGACACATACGTCGCTGTGGGCTCTTATGGGTTAAAAGCTTAATATGTTTGTTTATAAGGATGAGCACATGCAGGTTTATGATGCAGGTTTGTTTACGTTATTGATAGATATGAGCCCCTTACCTACACTAATATGAACTGTGTGATTTGAGCAATGAGGCTTGTAACGTGAACACAGCCTCTGTGTGCTCTGTGCTGTCAGAGTCCTGCTGCTTCCTGTTTATCCATACAGTGAACAGTGAGGAATTTAAGCTACGTGACCCGTTTCCTGCCACACAAGTTGCTTATACTTTCAGGTATGCAGTGACTGAACAATGTATCTACACTGTTTTGTGTGTAGTGTTACTGTGGATGACAGGTTCTTGTTGCCTTAAAGCCTCCGTCTACAGATTTGTATGATTTATGTCTGTAATCTGCTGTTTTTGTGATGATTTTTTTAAGTGAACTTGCAGATGAAGAATGCTGATGGTGTTTTTGTTGATGGATTACAAATGATTTTTTTCCCTTCTGCTCAATTTTAGTTAAGGACTAAATGTGTAGGTGACATCAGACCTACCAAAGTACCAATCAGAGTTAGCTATATGTGTACGTCAGCTACCAACATTCCTCTCCCGCATGTTAAGTAATGCTGTCCTGCTGCTCAGAGTCCCAGGCGAAACTCCCAGCAAGTAGGTTGTTTAAGCTTTTTTAATCTGTTGAGAGTGCTTTTTATGAGGGTTTATTACACCCTTGTTTGTAACGTAGCTTGTCAGCCACCTGTTGCAGGACGCTACAGTGCTGCTTGACAGTTTGTGAACCCATTATTATTTTGTGATTTTGTAAAAATATGAAGGTCTCATTTAACTCAGAATAGATATAGAGAACCCAATCTAATGAATAACACAAACAGGGCATTGTTTTTCTAAACTAGAACTAAACTATGAAAGTGCATGTGGCTGAATGAATAGGAGTGTATGGAAAGAAAGAGGGATAAATAAAGGATAAAAAGAGGAGTGCAGGTCAGTTTGTCTGTGGAGTAGAGTTTGCAGATATGTCCTTAGTGAGTAGTTTGGTGACTGTTGGGTTAAAGTTTGGGTGGGGCCAAAAATGAGCTGGACTCCAGTTTTTACCTCATTCATTCCTAACGAGGAGACATTTTCGGAATTTTTCAAAATCTTTCAGAAAACAGTATATCGGATCAAAAAGCTGTTTTCTCGAATATTAATTGCATGATGTAACTAAATCTCTTAAATGACCATCAGACAGCTTGTCCTCCAATTTACACTTTTTACGCAGTATTCAGAGGTCGGTCAAAAAAGGCCAAGTGGTTCATTTTCTATGTGGGGCTGGGTGGGGGGAGACTACTGGTACTGGCGCCAGGTTGTTTACGTTGTCTAGAAGACTGTACGTTGTCTTGCATTTTGGCATGCCTACACAGTTAAGAGCAGGCAGCAGCAACTTTGAATATGTAGGGTATTTATCTACTATACCATTTTATTGATTTATTTATGTATTTCTTAAATGTGGCAACAGCTATACACTTTTAAAACATTTAAAACAAGCTGACCAGGGCTTTAATAGCATGGATGATTCTTATCTTCAATCCCAGATGACCATTTCCTATGATCAGATAGAGACAGTAAAGATTTTATTTTGAGAAGGGGGGATGTTAAGCATGAGTGAGCCAAATTACCTTGCTATTACGAGGCTGTATTTTAGTCTGTTTAATTTTTTGTGGCATTGGGATTATTGTATTGTCACTGGTTTCCATTCCAAGCAGTTCCATGTGTAATGGTTTACAGTGCTCTGAAATCCCTATATTAAGTGTGTGTGTGTGTGTTTGTTGGGGGGTGGCGGTGGTATTACTTAATTACTTTGTGGCCATTGTGGCTGTTATAATTTGAAAAAAGAAATGCTGAAATATCTGTAAATACTTGTCTTGTTGTTAGCATAAATGTACAACATGCTGGTAATGGACTTGTGGGATTAATGTTACATAATCAATTCAACCTGAAACTATAAAGGCAAGAGAAGCCATTTATTTGAAAAGACTGTTTATAGCATTTTAGCAGATTCATAGAGACAAAAGGCAGTCTGCACTCAGCATGCATTTCTAAACACGCTATACACGAAAGCAATAGGTGAGCCAGAGTATGAATAGCATGTGGTGGTTAATTTGTGTCTTACCAGGCAGTCATATTGTTTGTCTTCTACCCTCAAAGCAGCTGTGCAACGTAGAAGGTGCTTGGTTCTTTGTGATCAGAATTTAATGTGAGCCATGTAGCAATAAGGCAATAAAACTGGCCCCTGCTTTTTTTTTTTTTTTTCGTTTAGACTTTCATTTTGAGACATTTTCTTCATAATGACTTTTGTATTGTGATGATTGTGACCTTTAGTTAACATGATCTTTTTGAACCATGTCAGTTAACATATTTGTAATGTAGCTTTCATACAGGTTTAATTCTATATGCAAAAGTACAAAGAAATGATTCCAATGTTCTATCTGACTAACTTAACTGTATTTTGTCAATGTAAGCAAATCTAGAACTCGTTGTCTGCAAACTTCGGAGGCATTTCTACTACTGTGTTACATCACCTTTTTTTAAAATTTCATTTTAATGAAGTTTTACAAGTGGAATTTTGGCCTATTATCACTAAAACAAGACATTAGCTGCTCAGCAGACTGTGATCATACGTTTCCAATAGGAGACAGATTTAGACTGCAGGCTGGAGTCTATGAAGACACACTGTTTTACAGTGTTCAGAATGAGGCCCAGCAAAGTCATTGTCTTGATGACCACATATGTCTCCCTAAAATCCCAGAATATGCATTGATGGTACCTTCACACATTCCATGGGCACTAACACTCCATAATAGATGTTGGCTTTTGCACCTGTTGCTAATAAAAGTCTGGACCGTCCCTGTTGTCCTTGGCACTGGGAATTTGGTGCCTGGTTTTCCTCAAAAACGTGATGTAACCTGCATCACATCTGATCACAGCACAGATGTCCACTGACTTTGACAACATCTGAGAAGTTTGTTCCCAGGGAAGTTTGGGACCTCGGGCGCAATAGTTTTCTTGCGTTAACTTGGACTATTAATCCTATGATTGTCATACTGCTTGCCTTGTTTTCAGTCCTGATTTTTGCTTTCTGTGATTTTGGACAAATACATGTAAAGGGCACAAAGTTCATCAAACATCATCTTGTGAAGTGATAGAGCACTTGTCTCACGCACTTCAACACAGTTCCAGCAGCAGAAGAGACCTTGAAAAAGGCTTTAAATTGCCTTTTAAAATGCACCTTAAGGTTGTATAGCAGTCATGTAAACCTTAACATTAAACTGCTAGGTCTACAAAACTAAAATCTACTCACACTGTCTCATTGTTTGGAGCTTGGGAGATTTTTCTGATCTTGCGGAGTGAAATAGCTGCTTTGTGCAGTAACATATGGCCAGCTGTTGAGAAATCTCTCTCAGAAGGGACACTGGTCCCAGGGATACCAAGATGATGTTTGACTTGGCAAGCCAAAAGGGGATATTCCCCTGCATGCACCCTCCACAAGGCTGGTGGATTTCAGAGTGTTCAGGTTTGTGGTATTCCCACAATATTTCACCACTGTTATCCACACAGTTAGGGTCCCCTCACCTATTTACCTGCTTGGTGTATTTCAAAATGTTGAACTTGGAATGGAACCATGCTTATCAGGAAAAAACAAAATGCATTATTAAATGTTGTTTTGCAGCTTCCTCTACAAGTTTTAGATATTTAGGTATTCCATTTGTTTTGTCACCTCATCATTTCTCTATGCACCTCTGTAAAAAGGCTGGCAAGGCTTTGCTTGGCTGGAGAGACACTAGAGCAGCAGGGCACCTATTGCATTTAGTTTTAATTTCTAGAAAATAACTCGCGTTTGGTGCAATTTAATTTCTGTTAATTTATTTAGTTTCTTGACTGTATGGCCTTTTATGATTTTGGACCGATTTAGTGCAATGATTAATCTGCTTATTACATTTGCTGGCTTTAATCATGTTATATTTATGGAAAATTAAAATCTTGAGCTTTGCAAAGTTCTTTTGTCTTCCACTCAAACACAATAGTTTCTTAAATTAACTATCAATACCATTGCTAGTTGCCTTGTGGCATTATATGCCACAGTTAATGTTGACCCATTCAAAACCATTATTTAGACCAGATGCGTGTTGCAGAAAGCTGACCACAGCCTAAATACATTCATACAGGAAAGTGTTATAGGGTGCACTACCGCAGAAAAATAATGAATACTGTTATTCTTGTTTGTGACGTTTATTTTATTTTGTTTTGTGATTGGGCATGCAGCCCATCACAATTAGTTTGATTTAATCAGACAGTATAGTTATGTAGTTATGTAGTTTTCAGTGGTGTTCAGTGTCCTGAACAACCTTCAAGTAGGTGGTTCTTCATAAAATCATTTATTGCACAGGGTTCCCCCAAGTCAAAGATTTTTAAAGTGTATTTCAGAATACATAAAATATACATTTTCAAAAGTATTTGTGCTCTGATTGAATAAATACGTTTGGCACTGAAAACTTAAAATACCACTCACAAACTGAAGGGTTCAAAAACTGTGCCAGTTGCTCCTTTTTCCAAATCCCATTTAAGTCAGTGAACATCAGGGAACGGTCAGGGAATTTGACTCCAATATTTCCATATGCTTGAAATGCCCCCCACATACTCATGTAAAAAAAAAATATATATATATATATATATACACAAATATTTTATTTACTAGCATTGCATTATATTAGGATTCATCAGTATTCTAAGCAGTTCCCAGTGTGACACTGTACCACCATACCAGCACTTCAGTAAAGTCTTTAAAATGCCTGTATTATCTCTGACAGGCATGTAGAGTAACATTGGAACCAAAATAAATAATACTTCGCTAAAAAGTAATTGTAAAGTTGAAAATGGGCTGATTAGAGAGTGCAGTCAACCATCACTAACGTTATATATAGCATTATATTACTACACATTCACCCAGCAATGCTCAGTGGCGCATTACCTAATGTGAATGTTTTTATATTTGCTAGAAATAACAGTATAATCACAGTAAAGTGTTATTCACTGTAGCAAATGCTCAGTTCATGCCTGCCACCTTGAGTTATTTGACTTATAATCGGAATCCTGATTGTAAATGACGCATGTGAATGGGAAACTTTTCTATTTTAAGTTTAAAGAACCGCTGCATAATGCAAATATTCAAAGAAGAACTGATATAGAAACATTTACATGTGAATTGAAACTTGGAACACAACAGCTATTTGAATGTTACATGCATCCAAGTTAGTACCCAGCCTTTTTGATTTGTTTTTTAGTTTCTCAGTGCTTGACCTACTTAAGATACCTGCATCCCAAATCAGGTTGCTCAGGGATCACAGATTGGTAGCCCCACGAGGATGTGGATGTTGTTCATCTACACAATAACATGGTGGGTTTCAAGAAAAAAGGAGATACCAAAATACACAACAGCATTTCTACTGTAGATCTTGTACATGCAACCTCAAAGCAAGTCTGGCTCCTCTGAGGACTGAGCATTTCCGTGATGGGATGTAATGCATTCCCAAAGGGGAATCTGCTGTTCTAATTTGATTACATCACAGCTCAGATGACATAAAACCATCTCTATCCTATATACAGCATGGGAACATCCTTGGGAAAGCAGGAATTTCACATTCATCTGTAGTTAACTTCCAGAAGAACTCCATGACAGGTTTTATATGAATAGATCCAATATTTTCATCAAATGTATTAAGAGGTACAGCCACAATCTTATGAGAATTCTTTTTGCGTGTTGTCAGATGATGCTCAGGGGCCAGGTAGGATGTATGTTGCAGAGTACACAGACTGTGCGCGTGTAAAATATATTAAAATTAGGAAAAAACAGATCATTTTAGTGTGCCACATTTTCAGTTGGAGCATCCTGTCAGCATCTGCTACAGAACTCTAAATGTCATTTGTGGAAAATGCTGTCAGCAGAAATAACGCAACCATGATGGTCAGGGACAGTTAAAGCCTTGGTAAGCCTTTCTAAATTCCCTCAACTGGTTAAAGAACTGTTCTTATAAGGAAAACTTTATTTAGCCTCAGAAAACATTGAATAAAATGGCATTCCTATATATGCTGGGAACATACTGAAAGCATAGGTACAGTTTAATTGTCATTTGGGCCATGGTACGTTTCCTCTATTTTTAGACCCTGCATTTTTTAATGAAACATTTTTACAAGAAATAAAGTCACAAAGCAGCGAGACATTGTGAGTTTAAGCCAGGTGATGGAGCACTTATACCCTACCAACATCTGACACCGGCTTACTTGCAAAATGGCAAGGACCCTACACAGTTCAGAAGAAGATGAACCAGACCACCTATAAACTGTTGCTGCCAGGTCGTACGAAAAATGTGCAATGCTTTCACATCAATATGCTCAGGACGTCGCATGAGAGAGCCCTCATCAGCCCTCAACTTGTGGATAAGAGCCATGGGAGATGAGGAGGGACACCAAGAACAGTTCTTTCCGGGCTCAGGTACAGCACCAATCACACCAGATGTGTCACACCTCAGTGAGGACCAGCAGCGGCAGATAGCAAGGATTCTGCCAGCGTCACTCTTCAATGCAGAACTGGGGAAGACAAACATGGCACAGCTTAGAATTAAACTAATAAAGATTTATTAGTTATAAGTTTATTAGTTTATAAAGCCTATTCGGCAGACTTGTTGCAGCGTGCCAGCATGTCTAATCCCTGACCTAAAGAATGAGGTGAAGGCAGTGCTGGAGAGGCATCATCCAGTGAATAGTGTAGTCCAGTAGTGCTGGTGCTGAAAAAGGATGGAGGATTGCGATTTTGTGTGGATTTCTCCAAACTGAATACTGTCTCTACTGCTGAACCATATCCAATGCCCAGAGCAGATGAACTAATAGTGAGGTTGGGTAAGGCAGCTTTTCTTACCACCCTTGATCTCTGTAAGGGGTATTGGCAGGTCCCGTTGGATCCAACAGCCAGAGAACTGACCACATTCCGTGCACCAAGTGAACTTTATCATTTTAAAGGCTTTTGGCTTACACGGAGTGGCAGCAACCTTTCAAAGACTGATGGATAAAGTACTAAGGCACTGTGGAGCATGCTGCAGCGTATATTGATGTTGTGATTGTTTACAGCTCGACATGGGAGGATCATCTGAAACCTTGGACTGATGTCTTGCAGAGGCTTGCGACTGCGGGACTGACAATCAGTCCTGCGAAATGCAGCATTGATAAGCTTGAGGTCTCTTATTTCGAGGTATGTGCTTGGAAGCAGAGTCATCAGACCGCAGATGAAGAAGGTTGCGGCCATCAAAGCAAGCCCAGTGCCAACAACCAAGAAAAGGGAGGGATCGTTCCTGGGTTTAGTTGGATGGTATCAATGTTTTATCTTTGATTCTCTGATCTCTGATCTTTGCTAGTCAGGCCGCTGTTTTAACAGACCTCACAAAAAAGGACATGCCTCAAAGAGTACGGTGAACTGCTGAATGTAAAGCAGCATTCCAGGACCTTAAGAACTGTATGGGTTCGGAACCGGTGCTAAGTATAAGAAGGGTTCCCAGAATATAACGGCTGATTATTTGTCACGTCATTCGGAAGACTGACACGCCTAGGTTGAGGGGGTCAATAGGCCAATAGATGTATTTTTGACTGCTAATGACTTCCAGTGGGACAAGTGGAACAAAAAGGACAAACAGAGCAATAGAAATGCTAATGTTGAACTGTCGAAATATAAGGCCACTGTCTACCTCAGGGAAGCAATACAAGGCTTTGAACAGCTTTCAGTGTGCTGAAACTGAGCTGGCGGCACGACCGTATGCTAATCTGACATGGAATCCTGTTCCATAGTAAGCAAAAGAAGTTGCCGCTTGCATTGAGACATCTACAGAATAAGAACAAGGTGCAAATTTTGCAGTCGTGTCTTTGACCTTTATCAGGCTATTAATCCCCCTAATGAGGAGCGCCCCCGGTTGCCGCACGTCCCAGTGGTTTATTGGATATCGTCTGTCAACCATGCGGATGCTTAGCAACCAGGAGGAATGACAGTAAGAGACCAGAATCGATGGGGAGAGTTGGACATTTTGAGGGCTATTGTATGATGAAGTGGTGAGTGAATAAACCTTTGTAGACATGTATACCTTAATTGCCTTCATAGAAAGAACTCGACACTACTGAGCTGCTGTAACACACTCCTGAGGGTCCATATTTGTTTTCTGTATGTACTTCATGTGACTATTATGATCATAAACATAATGCTAAATACATTTGTTTCATAATTTCATTTTCTGTTCTAGTCAGACATATTCTAGATAGGTTCATGTAATGGGTGCGGTCAGAAGGATTGATGCCAAATATTGGCAGCTGGCTAATGCTCTATAGCACTTGGAAGATTTTGCAGCATGAATCCATTGACCCAACCGGCCTTGTGTCAACATTCGAGGTGGATGTGGTGTAATCGTGTAAGGAATGTTTTCTTGGCAAACCTTGTTCCCAGTAATCTTGTTAGTCCTTGTTTGAATGCCATAGCCTATTTAAATATTGCTTGTTGTTTACCCATCTTCTAGTGGCATGATATAAAAGTTGTTTCAAACTGGTTTCATGAGCATGACAGCAAGTTCAGTGTTCTTTGGTGGCCATCCTAGTCACTGAATCTGAATCCACTAGAACACTTTGGAATGTAGTGGTATGGGAACATGAGAGTGCACCTGATTAATCTGCAGGAATTGCATGATGCAGTCATGTCAACATGTTGCGAAACCCATGGTACAAAGACTTAAAGCTATTTTAAGATTGAAGGGAGAAGATCTACAATATTAGTGGTGTTCCTAATGTAGTGCTCGGTGAGTGGGTTTCTGTAAATAAGAGACACATGACTAACATATAACCAATTCAAAGTTTTTTTGTTATTGTGTGATTATACCCACTGGCTACTTCGTTAGGTACACCTCTTTGTATCTACACTCAGTGTCCATTTTATCAGCTCAACTTATGTAAGTGCATTTTGTAGTTTCACAACTACAGACTGTAGTCCATCAGTTTTTCTGCATTCTTTGTTGATTCCCTGTCACCCTGAAGAGAACAGGGTCCTCAGTGGTCACGAACCCCACGAGGTGAAGGCAATGCTGGAGATGGACATTATTGAGGCATCATCCAGTGAATAGTGTAGTCCAGTAGTGCTGATGCCGAAAAAGGATGGAGGATTGCGATTTTGTGTGGATTTCTCCAAACTGAATACTGTCTCTACTGCTGATCCAGAGCAGACTAATAGTGAGGTTGGGTAAGGCAGCTTTTCTTACCACCCTTGATCTCTGTAAGGAGTATTGGCAGGTCCCGTTGGATCCAACAGCCAGAGAACTGACCGTATTCCGTGCACCAAGTGAACTTTATCATTTTAAAGTTATGACTTTTGGCTTGCACGGAGTGGCAACAACCTTTCAAAGACTGATGGATAAAGTACTAAGAGGCACTGTGGAGCATGCTGCAGCGTATATTGATGTTGTGATTGTTTACAGCTCGACATGGGAGGATCATCTGAAACCTCGGCTTGCGACTGCGGGACTGACAATCAGTCCTGCTAATGCAGCATTGCTAAGCTTGAGGTCTCCTATTTCGGGGTATGTGCTTGGAAGCAGAGTCATCAGACCGCAGATGAAGAAGGTTGTGGCCATCAGAGCAAACCATATTACACCAATATGGTGTAAGCGTGTTAGTGTGTGTGTTACGCTAGTACGTGAGGATCTTTGTGAAGCCCTGTGTCCATGCTGCTTAAAATCTTAGGAGCTTAAAGGCCTTACCATGTCTCTGATAGTATGTGTGTACGTGTGTGTAACTGCTTTGGGCACTATGAGTCACATTAAGTGGTTAGTAAGTTCTTGTATTGGTTAGTAAATGCCATGGCTGTGCACAGACAGACAGGCCGTTTATGCAACTGAACAGGACTTATCAGTTGTAGTGTTGTAATCAAGACCAAGACCAGGCCCAGGCCATATAGAGTTTGAGTCAAGACCAAGACTTCTAGCAGTGAAGTTGAGTCATGGCCAAGACAAGGAGTGTCCAAAACTGAGACCAAGACCAGAGGTTGTTGTTGTTGTTGTTGTTGTTGTTGTTGTTGTTGTTGTTTTTAAATAAATAAATACAAATTATTCAAAATCAGTACTTGTACATTCATTAGATTTTACATAATATATACTAAGACATCGCATGTTATATGTTTGGTTAAATCTAACATTGAATAACATATAGCCAAATGCATTGGCAAGGGCTCCGGGGTTCTGAAAACTAGTACCTACAGATCTGTGCTGTTTACTAAGGGCTTTTTAAATGAAACTTTGAATCCCACCGGTTTACACTGTCACTCACAGACTAAACACAGGGAATATATTTAATTAAATCTAAACTCGTCAGTCAGAACTGACACAGAGTGTCAAGTGTATTGTGTATTGTATTGTGAGAGGCTGGGGTTCACAGTCTGGCTTAATTCCTTTATCAGAGAGAACACAGCTATCCAGAAATGCATGTTCTCTTTAAATTTATTTTAGAAGGATTAAAGACAGTTGGCACAATATAATGAGTTATTATAGTTTGTGTAATTAAACATGATCTCATTACTGAACTAGTTGCAAACATTCTCAGGAGGTAAAGTAGACTACATTAAAACACAATGGGAAACACACAGCACAGACAAACGGCCAAAAAAAGTTTGTTGCTACATCACCTGATTGGTACTACAATATATATGACTTTAACAGGGAAAATTTAATAACAAAAGTCCAGTTAATTGTCTTTTTCAAGTTTATAGCTACAGCTGGGCTAGCGGGTGCTAGTTAGCTAGTGTAGCATTTGCAGTTTAGAAACACAGCGACAAAAGAGTAGCAGACTGTAGCTAAATGACTGTCAGTGTTAGTGATTCGTCACACACCAGTTAGTCAGTTTTGTTACAAATGTGGAGGCAGTACTTCAGATAACAACCATGTTTTGCTGCCCACTGGGAAACATGGCTCCTGGCTTGTGTCTTAGCACCATGGTTATGCTGTGACAGTTCAGTTTCTCGTTCCTCATGCAGTTGTTTGTGGTCTAGGCGAGCCAAGCAGTGTATTTGATATTACTGCAGGACAAATTGCATTGTTAATGTTTTATTGCTTGTAGGATCAGTAAATGTGGTGCAGACAGCATAACAGTTAGGGGCAGTGCTGTTGGCAGGCATCTAGCTACCTAGCTAAGTAATGCTATTGCTGAAATAGTTGGCTGAAAAAAAAAAAAAAGTATAAAGCTACAGAAATTGTTGGCATGTTGTAAAAAGACACTGAGATTGCTCAATGTAAATAGAGCTGCTCCATACATACGGCATTTCAGCTGTTAAATCAGTGCTTCGGTCATTTAATTATATCGTCTGAGCTGTGCTCAAAAACTAAAATGTGCCTGTTGTGGCTCAGTGTTTGAACACTATGGTACACTATTATAACATTTCGCTTAAATCAGATTTAAATGTTGAGAGAAGCTAAAGAGTTAAACTTTAACTGTATCGTCTTTGCTACTAAGTTTATAGTTATAAATGTAAAACTTAAAACGGTTACTTACAGTGCCATACATGAACTGCAGGCAGGGCCGAACATGCCTGCAGTGGGTTAAAAAGGGTAGAAATTCTTTCCACTCTAATCTGCTTTTTTAACATGTCTGGGTCTGAGCCTCTACTGAGCCACTTGAGGTTATTCCAGCATGCAGCCGGTCTGTGTTCCTTGTAATTAAAAACAGCAGCTTAGAGAATTATAACTTTAGACTTTTCCTTGTGATGGGAATAAAGGAGGAGATGTCTGCAGTTAATAAGGTAATTCTCAGTAAGATTCGGTTGTCAGGCCGGTCAGTCAGATGAGCTGATGAAGATGCAGGTTCAAAACACTTTATAATCCCCTGAACTATATGAAGGATATCCACAAATGCCTGTTCCAGTGGGTGCTAAGGCTAGTAACTTCAGAGATAAGCGGCACTAAATTTAGTTTTTCTTCATGTGTTTAGGAACTGTAACTCAGCTTATCAACTGCTGACACACCTCTCCACTTTTACACAAATGATTGTGTTAAAGTGGATAGTAAGTTGTTGGTCCGACTCAGACTTGGGCTGTGGGTTGGTTGAGTTGCCGATGGGTAGTGTGGCTGAAACGAGGAATGAAGGAAAAGAGACTCGAACATGAACTTCACTCTTTAATGCCAGCGCTGTTCTCCAGCTACTCAAAACATCTGCCTCTCGACATGCTCCGCCATATTTTTTTCTCACGTGCTTTCTTTTCACTCCCTCACTCCGCCTACCATTCTACATCAACAAACAACAGATTTTAAACAACCATTTACAGGAAGCAGTTTTCATACTATTATTAATTACTGCTTTTACAATTGTATGAGTGTATTATTTTTCCCTGACTCAGATCTATTAAAACAGCAAGAACCTCAGCCAGTACAGTGGAGGCTGGATCTCGGACACGAAGGTTGATACCTCACGGCTTAACAAGCAGATAACTTTATTTATTCTATCTGATTGTTTTGTTGTTATTAACTGTTTTAAACAGAGATTTAACTTTTAGTTTGGCTCGGCTTACCGACCCCACTGGTTCTGTCTGTATTGTACAGAGAGAGGAATAAGAGTTTGTACACAGAGAGGCTGATTTATTCGGTTTATTCTGAATAAGTTGATATTCAATGATTATTCAGCTTCCTCTGTCAGCGGCATCGGGCAGTCGAGTCAAAACTGGTTCCAAATAAGATTGAGGCATGCACTGGTATGGTCTCAAGATCATTTAAGGGTCTCAAGACCGGTCTAAAGTAGAATTTGGACAGTACACGTAACTGCCTGCCACCATTCTAAAGGATTTTTAAATTTTATTTTAATAAATATTAAACACATATTTGTAATTTATATTTGTATATTTTTCTGCAGTTCTTTTTCTAGTTGGTAAACTTCACAAGAATCTTTCCTGACAGAGTGTGCACTTTGTAGAAAAAGATAAAATGTTGACATGGCAGATTTGGGTCTGTTTTTCCCAGCATTAGTAGAACAGTACAATTCCTTCCCTCACAGTAAGTTAACAGAAGTTTCTCAAGGCACTGCTGAAGGATAACCTGTCAGTGAAAGTATGCCTGTTGGCGTCGGGTATAATGTCACCAACTCTCTGGGGACCTTCTGCTTGCCTGCCTCTTGCTCTCAGCCATGGTAGCTCTATTGATCACAGGCTCCACAGAAAGATAAGCTCTCCCAGAGGACACTTGCAGTGCCTGTCAACTGACTTCAGGTGCTCCTTTTGATTTTACTGAGAATTTGACAGACGGCTCTTCTTTCTGCTCAGGAAAACTTCATTAAGCCCATAAATGGTGGAATAACACTGTTTGAATATTATCATGCATGTTTGAGAAAAACTACAGTTTAAGTAAGACCCTGAGAGCTGGCTGTAAAATATCTCAAGTTTTATAGCTTCTTACTTCCTACTTGGTTTGATGACTGGCAGATGTTTTGTGCAGGGACTTTGGGATTTTCCTTCTTTGGGAGAATATTGGTTAATGTCCCTGTGCTGCTTCCTCAGAGAGTTCCTTCTTCAGAGAGCAAGCATTGTGTCCAAGTTCATGCATGATCAAGGAGTTCAAGTTGAAAGTGACCCGCAACACACATCTGAATGCATAATTTAGTTTTTCTTGTTATTGTTTGAAAAACATTAAATGTGCTTTTTTCTGACATTTCTTTCCCTGCCTGCTGGTACCAGTCGTTCTTAAATCCTACACGAGTTCCTCCGTACGAAGTTTTTAAATCACTTAAAGTAGAATTCCACCAGTTGTTTTTAAATAACTCAGAAATTAAGAAAGGTATTCAGAGAGGTTTGATGTGCCATTTTATTTACTATCCAAATGGCCCAGTGAACATACACACTTGTACACATGTAAATGATGGTAAAATAGTAATAGATTTAAATAAAATAAGTTTTCATTGGGCACTATATTGACTAATTACTTTTTACATTTTAAATTGATTAAAATATGCTTAACCATTATTACAAAATTATCCTAACACTATAATGTGCCAGACATCTAACCATATATCTAACCATTCCATGTAATACCTGTCTATGATGCTATGAGCTTTCAAAGGCATTCAATTCTTAGACGTCTGTTCCACTTACCAAATTAAGCAACAAGTTAAGTAATATTTAAATGAAATAATACTTCATACTAACACTTAACTAACCATGCCTTCGTTTTTTTACATCTGGAAATCACTGTACAACTGTTTACTGATAGAAATCTGAAATATTATTAAAGTTGGTGCTCACAGGATGCATTATTTTTCCATCCACCATCTTCTTTTTCTGCTTGAGAGATTTAAATATTTCACATGTTTAAATATTATACATCTTAGTTGTAGTAGCAAGTTCAAACAATAATTCTGCAGGTCCTCTCAGAGCTCGTCACTTGGCATGAAGTGCCCTGTTGGAAATGAATGTAGCTCTCCTAATAATTTAAATTTAGAACAATTTCCAGATTGTGTTTGCACACACAGGAAATTGTCTACAGCATTTAACCCATCTATGAAGTGAAACACGCATGCGCACACACACACTCACTCACGCACTCACACACACACACACACACACCCAGCCCATCACTGCTTATCGGTCATCTTATGGTCTTATTATCTACAACTTATAGCTAACTTTGAATGTGGGGGCACACACATTGTTTTAACTTTATATCCCCAGTGGAGAATACATCGAAGTGCAAAGTTGTCAAAGCTGACAGTGACTAACATCATCCTACTCCAAGCATTGGCTTTGGAGTGGCATACACTGCATCACACAAATTTCCTCTGTATTTGAAATGATTGAAGGGTTATTGGCTATGTGCCCGTTGTAATTACATGGTGGCGATTCCTAAAATGGCTGAACATCACTTCGAAGTACTGACTGATTGATGTGACGGTTGATCACTAGGTAATATTTTTGCAACGTTATAGGTTTTGGGGGTGTCTTATCTTTCACATTGTTATACTAAACTGTACATGAAATGTTGAGAACTTTGGAAATGCTTGGTAAAATAGTCATTTGTTCAGGTTGGGTTTCTGGATTTCTGCATTAATTGCTTCTAAAATGTGGTCTGATATTTATTATAGTCCTGATAATCATAACAAACATGCCCAAATTTTGCAGTGCCATGTTTTTGTCAAACAAATTTTACATTAATATCACTTATGGGAGAAGAATGTAATCTAATAGAATAGTAGAATAATGAGAGCAGGTATAATTGGAGTCTTCAAATCAATTTAGATAAGGGTTTATCTACCCTGCTTTAGAAGATCTATTGATCCCCTGTTATTTCAACATATAATCCTGTTGAAGTGCAACATGATCCAAAATAGAAATGAAGAAGTGTTGCTGAAGCTGTGACTGGAAAGTGCACTTTGAAAGGATATGTAAGAACCATCAGTCAAGTCACAAAGACATTCAGCACCGTTCCTGCTCTTTTGGTGTGGACGAACCATGAAGGATGAATGCGGCATGATCTAGAGTAGGCTGGAGCAGGAACACATCCAAAAATATACATCAGCTGAAAGGTTTGTATAGAGAACTCTCCCCAACTAGGTAGACATCTGCCACAGTAAAACGTTCTGTGTGCTGTTTAAGCCAGATTGCCTGTATTTAGTAGTATTACTCGATGTAAATCAGATCTTCAGGAGGCATAAATTGCTACATATAGACGGTTCAAAGGGGCTCAACCACTTCTTCTCACAACTGAAGATAAGCTACCTTACTTAGTCTTATGCAGTCTCTATGCTGCCTGTGTGAACACATTGGGCAGCAGCTGCTTTGCAGTGGTGTATTGCTGTGGGACCAAAGACTCAGCTGGGTGCTTCCAGGAGTGTTCCACTCTTTTGGGCTGTCACTCACAGTAAGCTCCTGTGGCAGACCGTGAAATGGTTTGTTTGTGCAGGAAAACTGTGGTCTTCTACAACATGCTTTGTACATATCTACCAGGTTGGGTCTTATGTGGCTAATCTACTGTGACCAGCTTATATAAACAGATAAGATGTACACCAGCTATATTGTTTGCACGTTTTGAGTGTGAGAGAGAGTGTGTGTATGAGAGAGTGTGTGTGTGTGTGTGCGAGAGAGAGTGTGTGTGTGTGTGCGAGAGAGAGTGTGTGTGTGTGCGAGAGAGAGAGAGAGTGTGTGTGTGTGCGTGCGAGAGAGAGAGAGTGTGTGTGCGTGCGAGAGAGAGAGAGTGTGTGTGCGTGTGAGAGAGAGAGAGTGTGTGCGTGTGTGTGTGTGAGAAAGTGAGTGTGTATGTGAATTGATCATCCTAGTATTTGGGTGAGGATCAAAACAGTAGGTATGATTAGGGATATTCATTTTGACTCCCTATTTCCCAGTATCTGTATATCTTTAATGAACAGATTAAATTTATAGGGATAATATCATAATGTGTTAATGTGTTAACTAGTACAAATAAATAACAGTACAAATGAAAACATGCCTTATTATTAAACAACAATGAAAACTAAGAAACTTCTTTTTATTATTTTGGTTCTATCGAACACCCACGAGAGGAGTTCACCTAGTTATAGCCACACTCTCTTTACCATCTTATCCATGTTGTTAAAAGCAAGTGTTTGGACACGTATCGTTAATGAGCTTGTTTCTATGTGGCTAAGTATAGTATAATTCACTTATCTTAAACATTACAGACGTTACAGCCCTGTTAAAACATGAGTAAATTATAATGACTTTTTTGCCATAGATTTTATTAGGAAGTACTGATTTCGTGCACCTATGTGCCGTGATATAACCTTTACTAATACAATAGAACTTTGAAGTTGATTAAATAAATTGTTGGCCTGTATATTTTCTCTGTCTTACCATAATGTATATGGCATCAGTGATTTTAGAATTTGGAATGATTAACTAAGTACTGATGCCCATTTCTAGGATAGAAGTTGATATGGGTCATAAAGTAAGAAATATTATTTTTATTTGTTCTGTAAAACAGTTTCATACTTGAATGACAATCGGTATTGCTGATATTCCTTCGCAGTCGTACTTTATTCTGTTATTTTGAAACACAAACAAAAAAGAAAGGCTCCATAAGAAGCAGAATGTTCAGAGGAATTAATGCCTTATATTTGCTAATACTAACTATTCATAAGATTAAACATATAGGAAATTAGCAGTATGAAATTAAAGGTATGTTGTTGACCAAATACATCTGCATTTATTTTTTATTTATTTATATTTTTTTGCTGTTGTCTGGCAGTGCATTCTTAACCTCCAGGGCTGCTTATGGCCTGGGATGTGCTTTTGTTCAATACTTGTTTAATATAATATTGTGACTGAATTATTATTCATGTACATGTTGTGCTCTGAAAGAGGATTTTGGGATGTTTACCTTTTGAAAGAGATTTTTTACAACTTTTGTTTATTCCATAGAAATAAACAGGCTGTTACTCTGTTACTGTGTGTTTATGTATTTAAACTCTCTTCAGATTTCATTTCCTGCAAAGTTCCTCATTTAGAAAATAGTCAGGTATTACATGCTCTTTGTAATTGTAGTGTGAACAGCTGGGGCCAAACTGATGGCTGAATAAGCTGATATGTGACCTCACTAAATACTGAATTTATACTGAGCTGTACTTATTTGCATATAACATCAAAAGCTTTTTTTTTTTTTTAAAGCGTGAGGACAGTTTGGTTTTCCATGATATGGGTTTTCTAAAGATCAGAGATAGTGTTCTCGAATTAACAGCCTGAGTTTTTACACAATTCATTTACTTTACAAGATCATCAAGTTGAAAGTCAGTAGGATATTAACGACTTAATACTGGTTCATTGCACCACCACTGTAAGCAATTATGGCTTGAGAAGTTTCATTAGACGATTTCACATAGACCACTCTCCGTGACTATGGATTACATATTAACATCTTAGTTTTTATGGGTGAAATACACCCAGAGTAAGTATGACCAGATCAATCAGGATGACCACATTAGAGTAAAAAAAAAAAAGTCAAAAATGTCTGTACAGTTCTGGACCAAAATCTTATGAACACATGAACAAAGATCAACTTATATAAAGAATAATAGAAAAAGACGAGTGGAAAAAGGCAGGAAATGCTCAATATCCAAAGCATACCACCTCACCTGGAGATTCTGGTGTGGTGTGGGAATCTGTGGCTACCAATGGAGCTGGTTCCCTTATTTTTATTGGTGTAATTGCGGACAAAACAGCAGGATTAATTTTTTTTGTATTGACTATATTATGTGCTTACATTCATCCAAATGCTTTTATGGTGCTTTACGGGGCAGCAGAACACTAAGAGCAAATACAGGCAAAGTGGAATGCTCTGCAGTAGCCATGTCAATCAAACTAAGCATGCATCTCATTTACTGAAGGCACAACTAGAAGTAAAATGCCCCAAGAACACCCAGGAACTAAAGGTCTGATAGAGGGACACCAGGGAAAAAACGTAATGCCTTATGACGTCTGTGGTTTCCAGACTTCATGCAGTCATTGACCGCACAGGCTTTGCAACAGAGTATTCATTTATTGACAGAAATTATCATGAAATGATAAAATAATGTAGTTTGTCCAGTTACTTATAAGCCCCTCAGAAGTCCAAATATTTATAGGCCAAACTGTATTGTCTTATTTACCCCAAAGCAGTTAAATCCACCCATTCATGAAGTTATTCAGGTAGAATATATAGCAGTTATATATTCTATAGTATAGCTGTTGATTGGCTGTTGTTTGGAGCTGAGATTAAATAAATTCCCTGGGCCATATTGTATGCATACTGGAATGTTGTATCACATTTTTACTGTGGAAAAAAATTGGTTTATGTTTGTATGTGCTTGTAGTAGATTTAGTGTGTGTTTAGTTTGTATTTGTTTAGAAGGAAAGTAGTACATGTAGTGTTGAAGTCACAGCAGTGTAAATGCTGAAAATATTATCAAAGGACCTGGAGGTGTTTAAATATTTGGCTTAAAGTGAAACCTGTGAAAGTGTTTCCGTTTTTCTTCTACTGGTAAGATTTCTGCCCTTGCTCGGAATTGCATCATTCGGCAGCAGCAGCTTTTACATTGTTTTACTTCGTTCGTTCATTCATTCATTCGTTCACCCAGTGAATGGATTCCAGCCTCCTGTTCTCTTTCCTGGAGTCTTGATGGAAGTTTGGTGGCTTCCATTGTTAAGGCTACCATTTTACTTTCACGTTGACTTTTACACTGCTCAGAGAAATAAAGGGAACACTTTTTAATCAGAGTATAGCATCAACTGAGTTCAACTTCAGGGATATTGATCTGGTATTAAGTATTAAGTTAAGTATTAGGGAGGGCCGTTAATCAGTTTCAGCTGCTTTGATGTTAATGAAATTAACAACAGGTGCAGTAGAGGAGCAACAATGAGACACCCCTCCAGGAGACAGGCAGTTACTCTAGGAGAGCTGAACAAGGTCCTTAACCCCTCAGCAGGACCGCTATCTGCTCCTTTGTGCTAGGAGGAACAAGATGAGCACTGCCAGAGCCCTACTGCTGTGAATGTGTCTGACCAAACAATCAGAAACAGGCCTCATGAAGGCGGCCTGAGGGCCCGACGTCCTGTAGTGGGCCCTGTGCTTACTGGCCAGCACTGTAGAGCTCAAGTGGCATTTGCCACAGAACACCAGAATTGGCAGATCTGCCACAGGCGCCGTATGCTTTTCACAGATGAGAGCAGGTTTCACCTGAGCACGTGACAGATGTGACAGGCTCTGGAGACGCCGTGGAGAATGTTATGCCGCCTGCAACATCATTCAGCATGACTGGTTTGGTGGTGGGTCAGTGATGGTCTGGGGAGTCATATCCCTGGAAGGACGCACAGACGTCTACAGGTTAGACAACGGCACCCTGACTGCTATTAGGTATCAGGATGAAATCCTTGGACCCGTTGTCAGACCCTACGCTGGTGCAGTGGGTCCTGGGTGCCTCCTGCTGCACCTCATGTGGCGAGAGTATGCAGGCAGTTCTTGAAGAATGAAGGAATGGATACCATTGACTGGCCCAATGGCTCGGCTGACCTAAATCCAATAGAACACCTCTGGGACATTATTTTTCGGTGCATCCGACGCCACCAGGTTGCACTTCAGACTGTCCAGGAGCTCAGTGATGCCCTGGTCCAGATCTGGGAGGAGATCCCCCAGGACGCCATCCGTCGTCTCATGAGGAGCATGTGGAGGCCAGACAAACTACTGAGTACCATTTTGAGTTGCTGCAATGGAATTTGGGTTAAATGGACGAGCCTGCTGCATCATTTTTGAATTCAACCCTCTGTAGGGTGATCATTTTCATTTCCATCAAACGATGTGGCATCCTTTCGTTCCTAACACATTACCCAGTCTATATGAGGAAAGATATTCTGCATGATTTTTTCCCATTGAGATCTGATGTGTTTTCAAAGTGTTCCCTTTATTTTTTTGAGCAGTGTATATTAACATAATAAGCTCGTAGTAAGAAAGTAAAGAAAGAATGTCTTCAGACCTTCAGTGGTCTTTCGAGAGGAAAGTGTGTATGCAGTGACTGCTTTCAGCTTCAGGTATTTTGTCATGTAAACCGCTTGTGTTTAAAAAGTGAAGTTACCATTAAATAAATCTATGTTAAAATATAGTCCTAGAGACATACCTGGATAGCCCCATATGTAGAAACCATGCCTTTCCCCCTGCTTGAATGATATTGTGTTCACTCAAAGGAAGCAAAGTAGGATAAAGTGTATTAGGGGCTTATACTGTATAAACATGGTATAAACAAGTTTACATCATTTGCTGAACTTCAAACAATGTACAAACTTCCTGTCTCACACTTCTTTAGATATTTACAAGTCCGGGATTTTGCAAGGTCACATCTGACTAACTTTCAGATCATTTATATACATAATACACTTGAAGAAATTAACCAGAAGACAGTCTTCAGTTTTTATTGAATATTATTAAGACATATGAACACAAGGACAGTCAATTAAGCTTCTTTGGGAAAATGGGATAGGAATAGAAATAAAAAAATGATGTGGGAGATCTGTCTGAAAAATATACATAATTGCTCAATAAATGTAAGACGTAATGTAGCCCAGTTTAATACCCTACTTCCCCCTTATGTAACAAATGCAATGCAATGGAGGTACACTGATGTTGCCATGTAGCAAGCTACAGACATTTTGGGGCAGTATATTTAATTGCCTGTCAAAAGTATTTGGAAGGGACTGGAAACCTAATCCACTTTGGGCTGTGTTGGGAACAACTAGTGACTCGGTAATCGTGGAGAAACATGAACGCCAGGCCTTTTTTTTAGTGTGGTTGTTGCAAAAAAAAAAAAAAAAAGTTCAACTTATGAGATACCTGTTGCTGTATGTAATGTTTAAAAGTCCTAGAGGACTTTAACAAAGCATCACTGTAGGCTTTGTTCTGAGTTAAGGTACTTTCTCAGTTTGTACTGCTGTTGAGATCTTCTCTTTGCTGAGATATGCAAATCCAATTTATAAGTGATTTACTAATGTTCTACCGAGGTGGAATGCAACCAGAAGTATAAATCCTCATGGTGTTTTTATTTATTTATTTATTAAAGAAGGAAACCATGATTTTCACCTTCTTCATCATTTGGTCTGATTAAATTAGATTGAATTGGGGAACCACTACATTATGAGTCAAGTTCATTTGTGGAGAACAGAGAACAGCCTATACTCTGAGCGCGCTGGAAAAGCTCCATCAGGCCCCTGGAATGTAAATTAATAGATTTAATGATGTGTTCTCATGCACAGTTAGGTAACATAGCATGGCTGTGTATTCCTGACAATTGTGCCACATGTTAACAAATAGGTTTTGCCTGGAGCAGGGGTGGCTACCTCCTGACCTGTAGGGCCAGGGTCCAGTACAGTTTAATGATTTTCGCACTTGGACACATTTGTTTCAAATCACTGGCTAATTGTCAGGATTTGTATGAGAGTTAGAGCTGGAGAATCACTGTGCTGGACCACAGCTTGCCACCCTTGAGCTAGACGTTCCATAAAAAAAATGTGTAATTGACATTGTTGGTAGACCCACCAAAACATCTCTTTATAGGTGATAGGCATGATGATGAAAAACGAATGCATTTGAAGATTAGCATGGGATTAAATGACCTGTGCTCTTAGACATAGTGCAAAACGTTAAGCAGTTCTCTCTCTGGCAGTTTTCTTCATTTTCCATTTGCAAGTAAAGGAAATAGAAGCCAAATATTCACGTCAGTATCTCTGTTGCATCTCCTTTGCACTTACCCGGTGCCAGCACTGGTGCCTGGTTAGAATCAAGGGGAGAATCCTCTGGCAGTGCTTGAGTCCTATGTTTAATGAGAACTGTCACTGGCTATTTAATAGCAATTTGTTTCTGCTGGCCTTTTGGATTTGCTGTCCTGCTCCCACAGGGCTGCCTGCCTCAGTAACAGAGGGGAACAATGGCAGTAGTAACTTGGAAGAGAACGGTAAGAGCTTAAATTGTATTTAAACTGAGGTCTACACTACTTGCTTAGCTATAGTCTGTAATAGTCGACCTTAAGGCTTATTACTGGCCGCAGGCTGTTCCTGCTGTATTCACTTGAAGCCACTAACTTTAAGTCCATTGCTGGCATTGCTGTTTCTGTTGGGAAGCCTAGCTTTCCTTCTGGAAACCTAGCAGTCCTGAAAAAGAGTTAGCATTTTAAACATGTGACAAAATCCGGAGTCCTTTGAATCTTTGTTATGAGAGTTTACTGACATTGACATTATTGACTGCTGTTCTGTTTGGTCTGCAAGCATTATATGGTCATTATGTGGTGCTGACAGACTTGAGTTGGTCGCACTTCAGGACCATTGGGGGTCTGACCCAAAACTGCTATGAAGCTGCTTTTTGGACAGTGTTATATTAAAAAAAAAAACATTGCGCAAATTGTTACATAACACAAATGAGACGAGGAGCATTCGACTAAGCTTTCCTAATTGAATGTTCAGTGTGACACTTCCTGTGGGACCTAAAATACAAATACTGGATTTCTTCAGAGTAGGTTGTATTGGCATGAAAGTGTGCTCTGAGCTATGAATACAAGCTTTTGAACATTAACATTTGCTTCCATTCAAATGGTGAATGCTTTTTACCTAAAGTAGTTGCCCTAATTTACTCAAAGCAAATGAATTATAGCTAGTCTTTGACTGTCTTATACATTATCCTCCAGGGCAAATGTATTATTGTACCATACATTTAAACTTTATCTTTCTTTTGTCATAGCTGTAGCATGTGGCCATTCGAATTTGTATTACATCTTCAGAGCCATAAAGTCATATGTTGGGGGGGTGGGAATGGGGTGTGGGGGGATTGGACATCCCAGTAAATGTTACAGTCTTTATTATGAAGCATGGGGATATCAGTATTTAATCTTCTTTAAGTATTTATAGACAAAGTTAATGTTGATGTTGCAAAAGCAAGCGAAATTTACCTGTGCTGTTAAATAAATGTTCTTTCGTGCAGTTTTCTTTCAGCCGTGTGACGTTTTAGAGCCATTCTGTTACATAGTCCACCTCAGGTTCAGTATTCGGACAGATGGCCTCACATTTTTTCTTGAACACTACAATACAGAAATCAAAGTGAATTCCATGATTGAGAACTTGCCGGGCCCTGCTGCAGCAAACAGACCCAATGCTTCACAGTTATTATGAGGGTCTTGTGACCAAAATGCTGTTTGGTTTTGCGCTGAAAGTTTACTGTGCTCAGATAATCAACTGTGGATTTCTCTGTGCAAAGCACATTCCAGAAGTCTAGTCTTTGCTCACGTCTATGTCCTGTGCTAACGTTTTAGTACTGTTGAATTCTTATTTGCTCTTCTTCCAGTCTGCTTTCGGGCTGAACCTGCTAGCACAGTTGTCTTAAGTGTTTTTCACTTGTAATTTATTTTCCTGACAGTGGAATGAAAAAAAAAATCTGAATGTTTTCAGTAGGGCTGGCGGATATGGACCGAAATGGGCCAAAATTTATACCATGGCATTTTTAGGCCAGTGATACAAAGAATTTATTCATCATTAAAAGAATATTTGCACCCAAAAGGAATCAACCAACAGGAATGAAACTTAGTGGGTAAGTTTGACATTGTGAGACATGCGAATGATTCAAGTTCCAGATTCGTTCATGCATGTGACGTAAGCAAGGATGGGCCTAAGCATTCAGTGAGCCATGAGCACCATTGGCAGGCGGATATACTAGGCAAGAATGCATGCATGCAGACTGTTACAACAACTTACCTGTTACATCTTAATAAAGTGTCATGCAATCTTGCAGAGTGGTGTTGTCCCAGACTGTCATGGAGTGCCTAAGAATGGCAGCAGGCCATCTTCAGTGACGAGTCCTGCTTTTGTTTTTATGGAGATGACCAATGAAGCTGTGTGTTGAGGCACCTCGGTCAGTTTGCTTCATGGTCAGTTTTGCTGGATGGTTTGCTTTCACACTTCCCGAAGGCCTGGTCCCGAAGGCCTGGTCCCGAAGCCCTGGTCCCGAAGGCCTGGTCCAGATACTGGCTAGTAGGAAGCTAACCTTAGCCTCTTTAAACATCAGCCATGCCTGTTGACAGTTTTGTTTTTTTGGTAAGGGTATGCAAAGTGTTGACATCACGTTCAAAGCCTGGAACACTAGATTTCTTCACATAGTCTCTTATTTACTGTTGCTCTGTTAGTGTTTTAAGGACATTTTGGGGTCATCAGTATTCAAGAAGAAGAAACCTACTGTAGTGTTCAAAATAATAGTAGTCTAATATGACTAACCAGATTAATCACTGTTTTTGGTATAAATTATATTATCCCATGACAAACAATTTACCACTTGGCGCAATAGATTATTAGAAAACCAACAGACTCAGCATTCATGATATGCATGCTCTTGATTCTGTGTTTTTGAATAATTGATTAAAGAGGTGTGTTTTAAATAATAATAGGCAAAACCAAGAAATGCAATTGAATCCTGGGCTGGAATACCAGTTGACAGGTGCCAGAAGTTGGTTGACTCTATGCAACACAGATGTGAAGAAGTTCTAAAAAACTGTGGTTATACAACTAAATATTAGGTTAGTGATTCACAGGAATACTATATCCTAAAAAATAGTACATAATTTGAGTTTGTAAACTGCAGACTGCTATTTTTTTAAACAGCCAAATGCTCATTTGTTGTTATTTTTTGTAATGTAGTTAAAAATTATAGACATTTCTCTTCATGTTTTGATTTAGAAAACCGTGCGCAATGTTCCCAATGCATGGAAATAAAAACTATTATAAAGATGCTGTGCTTAACTCACACACAACTGAACACAACTGGACAGCATGAAGCTCCAAGATGGTTCTAGAAGGCAGACAAGAGGGGTCACACAGTCATGGCAAATGAATCAACAGGCTGCACAGGACGAGCAGCTGTTCAGCTTAACAGTGGTCAAGGTTCCCAGTATGTCAGTTCCATGTACACACTCTGTACGTGTTTTTACTTGTTCAACTATATCAATGTAAATACCAGTGTTTTCTATTCTATCACAATTACTATAGTAATAGAATATGTTGCTGACTGTAGAATATAATGGATAGCATGTGAGGTGGTTTTATGGTATCGCTCCCTAATGCAGATCTGTTTATGCTTTCTCACTAGTACTCCTAGTAATAGGAAGTAGTACAAGGCATTCAGACCCAGCCATAACCATATGCCCTCAGTAGAGTGTGGCTACGCTTCACATATTCTGTCAGAGGTCCGTGTGATGGCCGTAACCAAGGCATTGTATTCAAGCTGGCTCTGTCAAAAATGTGTAGAGAAATGTTTACAGACCTGATGTGCTGCAACCCTTTGCTCAGTTTCTCTGCAGTTTCAGACCATTGTTAAGTGAATAATTAATGTAGTTTGTTCATTCTGATTTATCCAGCCATCTGAGTCAAAAGGCCAAATCTACAGGGGTTCTTTCTGTGCAGATGTAGCCCTAGGTTGTGTGATGAAACCTTATTATCTATAATTCATAAAAGACGTCTTTCTCATTCACATAGCCTTGCTTCAGCTTTCCCCCATGCAACAGCATTAAATTCTTTTCTCACTTGAAATTGACCTGACATGTCTGAACAGCCGGCCTGTAATAGTTAGTGGTCTTTCAACTGCCCTAAAAGCATAATTTGCAAACATCATTAGAATAAAAAAGGAGGAGTGTGTCATCCAGAGGAAAGTAGCATCATCAAGGAATATACTCTGAATAATAAGAGTGTATGCCAAATGCAATCTGGTGAGTTGCTAGGCAACTGCATCAGCATCTCTCCAGTAGGCAAGGAGCAGATTGGCACTGTTCAATAGGTGTCTGAATGGCTGCGGTGCTTGATTTGTAGGGCATTGATTGAAGCATGCCCCATTGCTTCTTTCACATTTGTGATGATTGGGTCACACTGAGGTTGTGGAGCAGGGATAGAAATGTGATCCTGTCGTGGCTTACTAGAGGGAATAATGAGTCATTTTGTCACAAGCAAAATATGATGAACACAGGGATAACTGATGTGGATCTTGAATCAAAGGTGGCACATTTCTTCCAGTCTCTCTGTTCCGGTAACAGTGCCTCAGTGAAGACTAAGGAAGAGAGTCATATGCTAGAGGCACACTATCTTGAAAGTCATCAACAAATGGAATCAAGTGTTACTACTTAGCAAAATTCCTAAGCTTAAATAGTCACTTGCATTGCTTTATTTGAGTCAGGCTTGACTATTTGGCAAATGAATTCTGACATTGTTAAATGAGCACTGGGGATTTTACTATGATGTCATGCACTACCTTCTACATTCTTAGTTCCTTCTGTTTAGCCTACTCTGGCTTGCGCACATGTACGCAATAATGCTTTATGAACAAGTTTCCAATGTGTTCTAAGTGCCAGATATATTTTAATAAAGCTGTTACATTGTGAATCTTGGCTAAAGCTCATGAAAGCTTTACCTTTACCAGTCATAAAGTTAATGTGCCTTGTTCTGTTCCTGTTGGCGTTTCACGTCTCAGTGTTTCTTGTAATTATGTTTTGTACACTTCAGAACAGCACCCAACATTAAGCTGAGATTTTAGCACCAATTTCACAACTAAACTGATTTTCAGCTTATTAGAATATAAATAATTGATTTTCCCAGTTTTGCACAATGATTTAAAGTAACAGACAACACATTATCTGTTTTCCCAATCTAATCCCTTCTCCAGATGCTTTGAATCTGTGCCAAGAAACATCCTGGCAGCATGTCATCTGAATAGAAACATGGGAACAGTCAGTCGGTCGACATCCTACCCATTCATTAAGGAGTTTGATCTGAATAAAGTTTAATCTTATCGACTAGATCAGGATGTAAGTGATTGCAACATGTTATTGAAGTTTAAGACTATTTTCAATTAACACAAATAAGTCTTCTCTGTATTAATAATTTTAGTGCATCCTAGTGCTCATGCAGTTAACACTGCCAGTTATTTTTACTCCAGCTACATGCACTGCGTGCAATGGCTGGTGTGTGTGTCTATAAATGCCAATCCTGATTTTCCTGACATGAGATTTAAGGCTCATTAAGTATCAGATGTGTAGTACAGGATCTCCCGCTTACAGCCGTATCTAGTGTGTACTGCGCAAGAGAGGAGTAAAGAGGAAATCCTGTTGCTGAATGTTTTGCTTCAGTAATCAATCCAAGGAGCAGGTCTGCAACAAGACACTTCCGTTGTATAACAGGACAGTCCGTACATACAAATAATCTCAGCCCCTTTGCAGTGGATGCTCACGAGGTTCCTTAAAATCATAAAATCACTTCATAAAACTGAAACGTTGTTACATCATTTAGGAAATCTGCAAGTCTATTCATTTATAAAGAGGATAGTCTGTTTTATCACCCAGAAAATGTCAGATGGCTGCACTATCATTAAATATACTATTTTATGTATTAGATATACAGGTCTTTGTATTTGAATGCTTTCAAAAGTCTTTGTCCTTGAACTCAAACTTAAATCCCATTTGGGTTTAACTTTATGATACAATACAATATAATGATGCAATAAAATATAATAGAGACATAAATGCACTTCATCCTTGACCTACCTGCCAGGAGTTCTGTCTTATATGTATTCTTTTTCTTTTATTCTAGGGTTGTAAGTTTCTTAGAGTTATGTATATAGATTAATTTGTGTATTTAACGTATAACACAATTTAGCACTGAGATGATGAATGCTGTGTCTGTTTCCTCACACTTTGTTAAGAATGGACTTCCACACTACTCTAACTGAGCTCAATGGAGGGTGAATCTGAGAGCAGATTATTTTGTCAACTTAAGTTGTAGCTGTTTAGAGAGATATTTTTGACAATGGGCAATATGTTATGATGAAAGTTCAGGAGGCGTAAAGCTGCATAAAGGGTTTTTTGTTTGGGCCTAGTGTCTCAGACATCATTGTATACTGAATTTAGTTAATTATCCAACATAGCATGCTGTCTAGGAGTCACTCAGAATATGTCCTTTGTGCATGAGCAGGCAACATGAACACTCAGTAGTATGCTTGAATATTTATGGGGGATTCTTAGTCTTTATTTACTTTTTACTTAACCTTTTTATTATTCTTTATTTTAAAAGCTTACACCAATGAAATACACAAAAATGGACAATATAGATATACTGTTTATATATAAACAATGTAAAATGTTAAATAATATTATTTTCTCTTTAATTGGCATTTCAAATTTGTATGATCTGTTGCTTATTTACATAACATGAAACAAATAAAATGCTATGTCAGAACTAAGAGCCTCCTGACTGCTTAGCACAATGGCATTGGAATTAGGAACAGGTGTAGTAGCAGCATTTTAACACCAAGCAAATGTGACCAATTACCAATTGCATGTTCGCAGCAAAAATCTCCTGGTTATGTGCATTTGTGATTTTTAGACTTGGTCAGCTCGTTGTATGCAGCTTCCCTATTGAAATCCATTCCTTTATGAGGACTGTCTGAATGCACCTTCAGTCTGTATGAAAGAAGCTGGTCTCCTAGTCTGCCTAGCTCAGGTGTGACGAGCTAAAGGAACAACTCTCTGGCCCTCACGTCCTCTCTGCCCCTCTAGGCTTGCGAGTGCCATGGTGTCAGATAATACTACATCTCCTTTATTAAATTTTGACACTTAGCTCTTCTCTGCCCAAGATGGGGAGAGACCAGCTGGCTCCTCTTCTGCAAACAAAGCAGACCCGCTCAGTACGTGCAGCGAAAGGTAATCGCCCTGTCCTTGTTTGAGCTTTGGCGATTGATCCTGGTGCTGTGGGTTTCTCATTTCTCATTTCAGGAGCATGGTTATGTGGAAAAATAAATCTGCAATATGAAATTTGGACAGAATCTAGTAGGTTATTTTAATGTGTTTAGTAAATCCTTTTTCGCAATAGTCATATTTTTTTTTCTTCAACAATTCTGATGGCATATATTTTGATAAATGAGTGTATGATTTATAAAACCAGAAGCTTACTGGTTTATGGTTTACATATGTGAGCAATTAAATCAAAATTGTCTAGAATAATCTTTTTATTGTGTTTCAGTCCATTTAATATGGCTTTGATGTACATGATATTTTCATTTATGAAGAAAGCTGCCCGCTATTTTGGTTATCTAGGAATGCCTATACATGTGGAGAGGTCTAAATAGTTTTTACAGCAGGGGGCTCTCACTCCTCCACTTCCACCTCTCATAGCTCACTAACAATTCATTAGAGCCATAGCAGTTCAGTCGCTATTTCTGCTCAGCTGGACGAACAGGCTGGCATTATGAAGCTGTTTAATAAAAATCTTTCAGCTGCTGATACTTGTTAGTGGTGCTGTAGTTAAAGAAACTGAATGTATTGCTTTTATAAACAAAGTCCAAAGTCATGAGTTTCTTTCTTTGCCACTTTAATGCGGAAGCAAAAATCTGGCTTCTATTAACCCACTCCTTTAACAGCCTTCTTTCTTTATGTTGTAACATATATTAAGACATGTAAAGAACATTTACCACCTGGAGATAATATGTAGTTTTTGGAATAGTCAGCCCCATCTTGAGCAAATAGGCATATGACCACTAATATATTTAATTGTACTTGTCTTTTATTGTAAACATCGTCATAAGCCTTTAGCAGTCTGCAATCATCAAAAGAATAGTTGCGCCCAGAAAGAAGTTTCGAATGCTATTCAGAAGAAAGATAAAGGTTACCTGGAGCCGTAAATTATGGTCAATTTAGACTGATATGAACTGTTACGTGACACATGACGACAAACTGTTAATCTTGGTGCTGACCACGGTTCTTCAACACATGGATTAATTGGTCGTCTCCACCAAGACAAAAGCAGGTCACTAAAAACTGCTGTCGTTCTGAGTCACTCTGACTGTCTGGCACAATGTCATTGCACTCTTTGGCAGCGGTGACGTGGTGTTGGGGACAGTCATTGTAATGGTCAATGGTCAACATGCAAAAAGTGCATGTTGCTCTGCGTCATGCAGCCATCTGCCAAAGGTGCTGGCACTAACAGGATGACTCATGGAGACTCATGGAGGGCATCTCTGCTCGCTGAATGTCTGCAGTAGTGGCTGTTTTGTCAGTCAGGTACAGAGACAAAGACCCGCCCTTGCTTACATCACATGCCCAGCCGGGCGTGTGATTTGAATCATTTGCACGCCTCACAATGTTAAACATATCCTCCAAGTTTTCTTCCTGACTGTTGTTTTCCTCTGGATGCAGCTATTTTTTGATGAGGGTTCTGTTGTTAAGTGACTACAACTGTAGCACTCAGACATCTCCAGCTACACATACTAAAATATCTGATTCAGGCAGATGTGGACAAGCAAGCATTCCAGCTGTTTATCAGCATATTTTAATGACTTAAAGGAAATGGCACCAGTGTCATCAAACCCCTCACAAAGGAGAGCTATGGGAGGGGTCATATCTAATGGAATGATGGGAGATTTACTGGTAGTGGGTTGTAAGAGTATGATCTTTACTAGATCCACTTCCTTCAGTTTTGTAATGATTAGTGGGTTTGAGAACTGCTGCTTGATTATGTATTTGGAGAATATGAGAAAAGCTTTAACAAGACGTCAGTAAGACTTATTACACTCAGCAGCCCTAAAATCCATACTGTTGATTTCGTTTTGTCTTAGTTGTTTAGTGATATATATACGTGTAAACTTATGTTCATTCCTCAGTTTCCTAAATACTCATAAAATCATTTTCTTTCTTTCTTTCTTTCTTTCTTTCTTTCTTTCTTTCTTTCTTTCTTTCTTTCTTTCCTCAATTCAGGCTACCAGGATGGCTGCAAAACCTCATCCGCCTCTAATGAAAAAACACAGTCAGACTGATCTAGTGAGCCGGCTCAAGACCCGCAAAATCTTGGGAGTGGGAGGAGAGGATGATGATGGAGAGGTGCACAGGTCAAAGGTCAGCATCACATCTCTCTGCTTTGTAACATACAATTGACAAAGAATTTAGTTACATGATGGAATTTATCAAAATAAAATAAACACTAAATAAATAAATCAATATTGTTTTTTTGCTTGAGGAGATGTTGAGGCCAAAACAGCTGATATTCATTTCTTAATTTTCTTAATTTAGCTTTGTATTATGAATGTGCGATAGAGCACAGTGTTGTATTTGTATAAATGCTTGCTCTTCTTTTATTTAAAAATAACCCAGTCACCAGAAGGCATTTACAGATGTTGTAATTAATATTTCAAGTTCTGTAGGAACACAATAAGGTTATTCAATGTTAAGTAATGTACTTTAATCATATAGTTATACTAATTTATTGATTATTATCTGCCTCAGGATCTGATCACCATTTAAAATTTGAGACTGGTGGGATGCTGAGTATATTATACGCTCGTTCTCAATGATATGCAGTTTTGACAGTCATAAAAGAATCGGTTTTAGGTCTGTTCATAATTCTGAGATGTATGGAAAAACTTCTCCGTTTTTTTTTACAGATTCCTACAAAGTGGCTGAAACCTGCAGTATAACCAGAACCTAATTGTTCAAATATCTCTATTCCAAAAAATTCATTATATATTAATAAAAACAGTGATTTCCGTCTTTTGAATGGTTGTCCCAAACAGTGACTGGTAACAAATTAGTACAATAGCCTACATAGCCTCGGAAAAATGACAATGTAAACCCACATCCAGATTTCCCGTTCCCCCAACTGACACCTCCCCCCCCCAAACTCCCTCAATAAAAATGCTGCATTTGCCTTTCAGGACGTTCACATGTGAGCTTGTGAGACTAGGTTTTAGAGTTTGGCACAAAGGAAGGAAATACTATTTATTTTCCCTCCATTCACTCCTTCCTGTTGGGGAGGACTCTGGCTAAGGGGAAAACTTGTTTTCTCTGAGAAGGCTGAGCTTCTAAAGTCTTGTTTATGAAGGAAGAGTTTTTGATCATTTAGGGATTTCGGAGAAGCCGTCATCATCATGACGATTTCTTGTTTTATAGTTGCTACTGCTACAGGGTTCTCCTGCTTCCTTCTGTTCACCGTGGAGATTATTCAGTCTCAGCTCTATAACAAAGCACCAGAAGAAGTGCTTCAGAAAATCTGAAGCACTCTCGCTCTTTCTTTTTTACTTTTTATCACTTAAAAAATTTATCACACATTTTTTATCACTTTTTTTTTTTCTTTTTTTACTTTTTCTTTCCACATCCATATCCTCTTCCAGATGTCAAAAACACACTGTGTGTGTGTATGGATGTATTACTGTCTGATGTTGAACGAGTGGGTTTGTTTTGTTTCTGCTTTTTCCTGCGTCCCCTCTTCCTCTGACGGCTGGTCTCTCCCTTTCTGCGTGTCCTCTGTGTCCTCACTTGTAATGTCAGCACTCTTGTTGCTTTTGCTATGTTGATGTCGTAACATGATTCACTGTTATTACCTGTGAGAGGACAACTTTGTGGGCAGAACTAAATAATATTTCTGTAATGTAGAATATTGCGGTATAGTAATATAATATTGTAGTGCTGCTTATAATATAAACCTGCACACAAAGCAGTTCAAATACATATTGCAGTGTAAAATAAGGAAGTAGTTTAACATGTGGACTACAGTCACCCTGCACTGTGACATCTGGTTGGGAATAATCAACTTGCATAGAATTGATTTTGTGATCCAAAAGTAATCATCCACCTTTAGTTCTTCACTAATGCTTGTGTGGCTGAATTGGACTTTTGGAAGTTTGGTAATCTGTCCGGTAATATGTCAACAAGTTTGTTGACTGTTCCAAAAGTATTACTAGGGAGTGTGTGCCCCCCCCCCCCCCCACCTTTGCTGCAGTAACAGCCTCTACTTTTCCAGTGAAGACTTTACATTAGATGTCGGAACATTGATGTGAAGATTTATATGAATTCAGCCATAACAGCATTGATTGGGTCTGGTACAGATGCTGAATGACTAGTTTTGGATCAGAAACAGCTTTGCAGCTCCCAGAGTTCGATCCACTGCTTCATAGCTCAGGGCGTTGAGCCTTTTGACCTTAGGCATATGTGTGGCTACTCCAGAGTGTCTTATTCTATTGTTATTGGGTTGCATGGTTGGAGCACCTGTGTCAACAGTGGACAAACTCATTTGCACATTGCATTCTTATTTGATACAGATATCATAACAGCTCTTGGCGTGATAACAATCAGCAAACAGTACAGTGTATTAAGCAGCGCACATACTTTCCTTTATGAACTAAAGGAGGCAAAGTGTCAGTGCAGTCACATCCTCTATAAAATCCCCTTACACCAATTCCCAAATGACTGTAAAGACAGGAGTAGGTGATAGAAAGAGAATTCCTTAGTTTACCGCAATGTACAATTCTTAAATCTCCCCATTTACTCTCATGAGATGGATGCACTTCTGAATGTCAGAGGTTTCCTCATCGAGTTTTCAAATATCTCCTTGTAAATGTCTTGACATTTCTGGCCTTGAATGGCAGTACTCATAGTACGAAGTGCAGGGGACTCAGTATGCAGCAGTTTGTAGATAGCTGACAGATAAACAGGGCAGAGAGATGGAAATATTAACAGTACTGCTTAATGCTGTTTATGTGATGGTCAGCGTCTCTCTACAGAGGTCCACTTTCACTGTGTAAACCACAAGATGCAGTGAGTATGTATAAAACTGCATATGTCTGTCTAGTTTAGTAATTTACTATATAATGTTCTTACACATACAGAAAGCACTGGCACTGGGACAGTACCCCTCTTGTCACTAGAGTGGTATGCTTATGGGTAAATTTTCAGTTTTAATTTGGTAACATAATTGTAACATATTCCACTATATAACCTTGTTTCATCCTTAGAACCCTCTGTTTCATTTTTCTGTTATAAAATATTAGGTTATAAAATTTACAAATGTACCTGTCCCTGGGAAAGAGACACAAGGATCTCAAGACCATGGTTTGAGGGTGCGTTTACACTATTGTGCAGTAATGAATGTTTTAGAAACCTGATAACGCACATTATCATCTAGTGAGTGAATTGCAAAATTATCATTTTTGAATGAAAATGAAACTCTGATGAAAGACATTTTAAAAGGCTCACTCAGTTGGAACCACAGTGAAGTTAAAAGTCTGGGAGGATTTGAGGTGATATGCTGCTTAGATTTGTAAACCTAACTTCGTGTATTTTAAAGCTGCTGGAAACAGTAGTGGCTATTTTAAACATTTAGATACAAACAGCACCGTTATCCCCTGTGGTATAGCCTTATTATTGACCGTATCTGTTAATAGTATTAATGTTTATATTAATTATCATTAATGATTACTTCTTGTTGTATTATCTTGAACTTGTCTGTGTTTTTGTCTGTGTTTAGTATATCAAAATGTATAACGACACCTACAGACACAATTGGTTAAACCGTTTGGTTTGGTGAAGCACGTTGGTATGCTCCTGGTAATGAAAAGTAAAACACACCACAGCATTACACAGTTAAAAAGAATCTTTAATTGTGAAGCTAAAGATTTATTGTATTGATAAGGGACAAAAAAGGCTTTCATTGGATCCTTTATTTCAAATTTAAGTACTAAAAAATATTCTGGTCCAGTACAAATAGTGGTGTTTGATAATGAATGGCGTTTCTGCTCTAGCAGTAAAGAAGGATGTGAGGGTTTTAGTAAAGTTGCATCCGTAATCGCAGATGTGGCATGCATCTCTGCAGTACCCAGCAGTTTTTGAACGGGTGCACCATCGTCAAGAAAATGTTTCCAGTAAAACGACTGATTTGATTCTCTGGGACATTTTTGTACTTTTCCTCATGCAGATTTTCTGTGGATGTGTTGGCAGTCAGGAAACTGTCAACCATGAAACAAGACAGTTCCTGTAGGCTTTTTTTGGCTGCAGTATTTTTACCCTTTGCCTCTGTATTGCTTTCCTGCCTATGACTGCATCACAGACTCTAGGAGGGTTGTCTGTGTGTGTTTAAAAGCAGCCCAGGAGACAGAACACAGGTATAAGAAATCTTCTGTGCATTTCTAGTTTTATGGTTTAGCTATTTGCTAATTTGCTCATTGCATATGGAATCACCTGCTCTAAAGCCTGTCTGTGCCCCTGTCTGTGCCCCTGTCTGTGCCCCTGTCTGTGCCCCTGTCTGTGCCCCTGTCTGTGCCCCTGTCTGTGCCCCTGTCTGTGCCCCTGTCTGTGCCCCTGTCTGTGCCCCTGTCTGCATATTTGGTGTGTTGTTGTTGTTGTTGTTGTTGTTGTTGTTGTTGCAGTAGTAGTAATAGTAGTAGTAGTAGTAGTAGTAGTAGTAGTAAAGGAAGTATCGGATTGCATAAGGGTTACCAGAAACAATAAATAATAATAAGTATACACTGATATGGGTAATATTTGAGATACAGTGTCTCAGTATGGTGTCAGGCTATGCAGTGTCAGATGTCTTGCGTGTGAGTTGTGTGTGTATATATTGTACATACTGCCTGCTTTAGCCTCAGTAGTGCAGTGGAGAGATGTTTTCCAGTTGTTACTTTGTGCTTCACTCTGTTTTGCTCCTGTTCCACATTGACAGAAAGCCGTTGTTAGAGCACACACATCCCACTCTTATCTCCTGAGTAAGGAAGAGTTAGTGGACCACACCTGGACATAGATCTCCTTTCCAAATCGATCCACCAAGCATGTGACTCTGTTCTTATTAGAGAATTGCTCTGCTAGCCAGAGGCAGAGGATGCCTGACAAAGTGGTGTTTGCTTGCGCTTGTAATTGTATGCAAGGAGAAAAAGGACACTCAGAGTGCCTTGATTTTCATCCTCTGTTATGTAATAGCAGTGGCCCTTTTGTACGAGTTGAACTGGTAGCCAAAAAGACTTCTAACACTAAAGTGCTTCTACTTCATGCTTGTAAAAATAGCCAGTCTGCTCTAAAGTTAATCTGCTTTACATTACCCCTTAAAAAACGTATTAAACATAGGTAATCTGCTCACAGCACTGTTAGTATGTATATGGGACATTGTACACATTGCTACTGGAGTTTTCCTGTTATAGAAAATCCAGTACTCCTGTATTTACTGTTAGAGTGATGGAAATAACTACCTTTGTATTAAGACTTTTTCAAGAAAATGAAAGCATCGGTAATGACCACTGAGGCGATGGTGCTGTCGTACAGCGCAGGAAATGCTTGTATGTAAAGTTATTTTTCAGAACCATTTCTCTGCTGAATCTGCCATACCACAGAGAATAATCTTGATGTGTTTTCCTGCACTTGGAATCCTGTTTGTGTACAACTTAATAGCAGCCAATATGAATATTGTGAATAAATATTCAAAAAGCTATATACATGGGCTATTATACAGAATGGCTTTAAAAAAATTTGTTTCGTTTCAAAAATCAAATTTCGTTGTCTTCTTTAGAATTCCTTTATCGTACCGTGTTTATTTGTGTTGCATAGAAAATTTAATTCAGAAGGTTATTAAGCATACATGGAAACTTATCATGTTTAAATTAAAATATAATAATTATTTTGGTGTCAACATTTTGTACCATGTGTCATAGTAGTTGTTGTTGTTCTTCTTCTTCTTCTTCTTCTTCTTCTTGTTTTTAATGGTTGGAACAATACCTTGTTATGAATTAAAATATACATTTAAAAATAAACATTTATTAAAGTGCATTCTTATGTATTTCCAAGGCTATGGCTTGGACATATAATATTTAATATAGTATATCATAACATATAGGCATGTTCTTATATAATTTATCAGTTGATTAACAGTAGTTCAGTTGTGCTGCTACCTATTTAACATGTTTTTCTCTTTAAGTATTTATAAACTTATTTTTTGGGGGGAGGACAGTGTTCTGATTAACGTCTGTACAATGACAATAAGACGCATAATAATGCATGAGAAAGAAAAATGATGGAGAGTGTCTAAAAATAGCATGTAAAGATTCTTAGTGTTTGACTTTTAACCCTTGAAGTAACACAGTAATAAGTCTATTCCAGTTACTTTAGTTTTTATTAGGGTTTTCATTTATGCATTTCTTTTCTTTTCTTTCTTTTTGCAAGAACCTGTGTGGGTGGAGTTTGCCAACAAATTACCACAAATGTTTTACTCTGATCTAAAAACTAGTTTGATCCCCTCCTCATCAAAATGGTCCAGATTTACAGGCTAATTTACAAACACTATTAATTGAAAAATTCCTTTGGCAAAAAAACTGTTTGATTATTTAATCATAGAACTTAAAAGCTTCCCAGTTGGACATCAGAATCGGATGCAGCATCCTCCTTGTTTGTTTGTTCTGTCCAAAGTGTTGTTCAAATGATGATTTTCTTTTTTCACAAACCATGTTTTGCTTTTTTTCTGTTTTTCAGTTGTCAATCAATACTTTTTTTCATATTTGTAAGTACATAAAATTTAAACTCATATAGGATATAGCAAATGTAAAGATGTGTATAAATGCACAGCATCTTAAAACACCAAAAAACAAAACTTTCTGTATACTTGTTTTGCTCACTGATTGTTCCTGTGGGTAACCTGGCCCAATATTCGTAACTGAATTTAACTTAATTTCTTTAACACCAAGAAAATAACACAGCCTAAAAATAAGTAGTGTACAAATGAAAAAGAGAAAATACAAACAAAAATACAGTGCAGTAAACCACAAAGAGGATACAAACCTGTCACTGTATTACTGTGTTAAAATACATGGCTGCCAAACAGTGATTGTATGGGTGAAAGATAAGCTGGCATAAAAAGTCTTATTGTAGAGTAAGTCATGTGCTGTTGTCACCATTTTGAAACTGCTGAATGTGGGTGGGTGTGCAGAGCGTTAGCTGTGAACTTCACTCTGTGAATGTGTTATTCGCCTGTGTGTGGGTAGTCATACTGCCTATTTGTTACCAAATAAGATTCAAGTCTATATATAAATGTTTTATTAATCTTTCCATCATCCACAGGCTATGCTAATGAGTCTCTGTCTGGATTTAAATCAGTTTCCTCTAGACTTGCACTAAATTCTTCTCATATTGTAACTAACCCTCTCTCTCCCTCGCTTTATTCTTCTTTGTTCCTCCAGATCAGTCAGATGCTGGGGAATGAGATTAAGTTTGCTGTGCGTGAACCTGTGGGTTTGAGGTAAGACAGCAGTGGATGACATCGGTGGCATTTTTTTACTATTTATTTTAGCCCCCAGCGAGTTCTGTGGTGGAGACTGTAATATGTGAGTATTTCATGGATCTGTAGCTGGATTGCCTAATACTTCTTTTTTTTTTCTTCGTTTTTTATTTCTGTTTTTCATCTTTTTTGGCTAGACTTTGGTCTTTTTAATGTACAGTTAGACAGGAAAACAACATCAGCTCTGTTTTTGCCAAGCATGTGGGCCTATTGGAAATGAATGTTGACAGTTTTATTTATATAGTGTTCCGTTTAGTTAAACAGTGTTGCAGAATGAACATTTAGATTATTTAAAAGTGGTTCTGATGAAAAAGTACAGGGACATCTTATAATAATCAGCCAATACATTTTTTTAAAATAGGTTATAAAATGAAGTAACTAAAATGGTTTTATTAGCAAAAATATATATACTGTGCTACACAAATATAAAAATACTAAATATCCCTGGTAAATATTTCTGCAAGTGTAAGATGAATGAGTGTTGCATCATGTTGGTGATGGGTTCTTTTTTTATTGCCACATGCAATGTAGCAGTGCTTCTCTTCATTATATATATTTTTGCTGATTTATTTTATGTCTGTAAATGATGATTTTACAATTAGACAAGAGGCTTATTAAAATATCTTAAATTTTTTTACCTTCAAGCTCAATATATGCAAAGACACTTAAATGTATTAATTAATATTAATGTGCAGTTTATATGATGTATATTCTGCCTCCTCTGCATAGAGTATCTCTTTCTAGTCATTTTGGTGTTTTTTCTTCTGCTACAGACTATGGATCCTGTTCTCAGCAGTAGTCTTCACAGTGATGGCCTTAATGGTGAGTGCCACCTTTTAAAAATGTTTTAGATGCCTGTTTAAGGATGTAATTGGCAAGACAATAACATGGCATATATGTATAGTTTGGTATGTAGGTGCAATGCGTTAGATCTATCTTACAAATTGTGCCCGTCATCAGTCAGCGTATGAATAACCACCTCATGTGATAGCTCCCAGTAAAGTAGCTTTTACACAGTTCAGTCATCAATGTAAACAGGTTTCTCCAGAATGGTACATTTCAACTTAGATTACTATGAAAGACTATATTTCTATCTAAACTGTTTAATTATGCAGAAATAATTCCCCTTTAACTTTATTAATATAGATATGCTCAGCACCTCAATATCTATTTTTCAATACAAATAAGACAAATAACAAATACATAGAGTTATTGGAATTGTCACATTTTCAAGTTAATCTCTAATAGTGTTTTGTCCAACTAATTCTTAGTTATTGTTATTAATGATCAGTTATTCATCTTTTATTGTTTATTTATTTCACTGCAGTTTGGTTGGTTATATTTTATTGGTGTTATTATATTAACTCCCACATGTCAAAGCTAGGTATTTATTTAATGCATGATTGGGTTTTGTTGTTAAGCAGGTAAATCAGGAAATCATTCTCTCCTGCAAACAGTGATATCCTAATCAGAGTTTTTGGCAAGCTGTCAAGATTTAATTTACTGATACCATGGGTGTTTTAATCTTAGGAATCCACATTCTTTTCAGAAAGTGCGTTAAAAAAAATCTGGGAAAATCAATGCACAACATCAGTGAATTCCTATAAACTCAAACACGTTTAATAATGGGAGCAAGGTCTCCTTTTATCCAGAGCTCACACGAAACTGTAGTTAATATACAGATGTTACAGTGTTAAAGCCATGTTACTACTAAATCCCTGTGACTCTTTATGATGTCTGTGACTTTTAGGCCTTGGCATTCCCTAATCAGCTTTATGAGGTTGTATTCGACCAGGAACAAACAGCTACCAGTGTCTCTATACGTCTTTACGGAGGGGCATTGCTTAGTAAGTCTTGTTGTATTCCACTCTTCTCTTTTTTCTCCCTGCATTTGCCCCATTGTTGTTTTGCTGTGTGGCTGTACATCACATTCTCCCAAAAATTTAACGCTTTATAATCAGGCAAAAAAACACCAACATTGCAGTTTTCTTTGGAATTAATCTGAAAGCCAGTCTTGTCATCAAATTTGGGTTTATGTTATGTGTAGTTGTGCGTTTCTGCTGTTTCTTAGTGCTAAAAAATTATAATTTGTAACTAATTGCCGTTTTGGCTGGAATTTGAATGAATAAAAAGTGCTCTCTAACTTACACAATACATATTGTACTGACTGCAGCAGTGAACCATATTAATAGTTTCCAGTATGCTTCATGTCATGTTCAGATTGCACCAAATTAGAACTGTCAGCTGTTTCGCACAGATCTGTACACTATTTCACATGAAAAAATGTTTTGGGATTTCGGGTGTATGTCTGCATATGTGTACATCATTAGAAAGGAGTGTGTGGGTGGACACAGGAATGAGAAAGCAGGAACATTCTCTCAGGAATAAAATGCTCTGTGCCACTCAGTTATTAAATTACACTACTCACAGCCCATTGGACAGTATTTCAGCTTCATGTATCCCCCATTTGATAGAAGCAGTTTATGAAATGTAAGGGACATGCGGGAATTGAGTGAAATAATGTCTTTTTGTTCTTTATAACCATTTCCCATCTCTCTCCTCTTCTCTGTAGGTCTCTCTCTAATCATGTGGAATGGTTTATACACTGCTGAGAAAGTTATTATCCAGTGGACTTTGCTCAGTGAAGCATGCTACTTTGCCATCCAGTTTTTAGGTTTGTTTGCTTTTACGTTATGTATGGCTGGAGGTTTGCATCTCTCCACTGTAATGCTTTACAATTAGTCTAGAGCAATAGTGCCCTCTTCTGGTCGTTAACCCTCAGAGCAAAAGAGGATGCATATATGTAAACAGGAAATTTTCATTGTTCTGTATTAAAATATCAAATTAAGACTAAAGCACAGAATGTCAGCTTTTATCTTTTTTTATATAGTCTAATTCAAACCATACAGAAAGAGTCATAATCTCATTTTTACTACAGTTATAACTGAGCATTAGTAATGTGACAAATGAACTTGAATGAAGCAGAATGACGTTGTTTAAAGTTGCCATGTTGCCATTTCTCTGTGTTTTTTCCCTTGAAGTAAAAAAGTAAATCCTGGCCATGTCACTCCTGCAATCTGTACACTATCCTTGCTGTTTTAATGTTTTTTCATTAAATCTCCTGTAATTTTCCTGTAATAGTACTATGATGATTTGTTATGGACACAAATTGCTCACACCTTTAGTAGTCCCTCTCTTTTTTTTTTCTTTTTTTTCTTACAAAATTTTCCTTACTGTTGTTTTTGGAATGGTCAGATATTCTGAAACAGTTCTGATTGGTGTTTACTATAGTCTTATGTTCATAACTGCATGTTTTTATATCAAACCAAGAGCCCTATTAATAATCAATCAACCCACAGCTTTTTTATGTGTTATAGAAACTTATGGTTTATGTTGTATGGAAAACACTGACCAGAACTAAAGGCTGACATTCTGTGCTTTGGTCCCATCTTTTGATCTGGATTACACTTTTTATGAATATATAACTAAGTTAACTTTTGTTTTCATCGTAGTCTGACAGTGTTTGTGTTTCTTGGTGTATATTTTGTGAAATCGTATAACAATAATGTCTTAACTGTTTTAAAATCTTTATATTTTAGTAACCTCTGTCACTCTGGTGGAGCTGGGCTTGTTGTCAAACAATGCCATCCTCCTCCTCCTCAGCCGCATACTCTTCCTCGCCATAACTCTCTCCTACTACTACCATCTGGGACGCCGGCCCAAAAAGATCTAAAGGTCCTGACCCCAACGTTTGTGGTGTGTATGTGGGCTCAACCACATCTGGCAGTGGGGTCCCTGCATCTGAGTTTTAGCAAGAAGCTAAAGTGTGGATATGATCAACTTTACCAACATGCTGTTTTGGCATGGAGCCTCACACTTGACTACTGAACAGATCTAACTCTCATTTTGAATATTTGTGTTTGGTTTTAATTTGGGTTTTTTGTTTTTTTGTTTTTGCCCTGTATTGGTTCTACTTGTTTCCTACTGTACATCTTTCTCCTTTCGCACCTCAGTGTAGAAAGGCGAAGGCTGTGCACACTTTGTTTGCTGTATGTGAAGCATGCCGCTGCATGTTTTAAAAGCATTAGTCAAGCAGTGCTGTACTGATGGGATGATGTAGATAACCCATTGAATGGCGCATTGCTTAGCGACAGGAAAGGAGGTGATCCTGCCATGCTTTCGTCCTGGTAAGAATGGTGGCATTTGCCCTGCCTCCTGGCCACAGACAGTGCTTGGTACATCTGGTACACCACTGTGCCATTAAGTCTCCTCATTCTTCCAGTGTCCTGCTTAAACGCAACACGAGAACGTGACTTTAAGATGCATATTTGTGTTTTGGTTTTTGTTCCTTTTTATATTCTGAGAAACTTACACTGTTGTGAATCTTTTTTTTTTTGACTGTGCAGTTACTATGTAGCTTTTCCTGAAGCAGAGTTTGTTTCAGGTTTTGCACACCGTAGCTCAGCTTGGAATGCCAGGATTCTTGTTTGTAGGAATGAAATAAATGATGACATGAAACTCCTTTTTATAATTCCAGTGACCTCTTAGCTCCTGTTCATTTGACTCATGTGTTGCAGTAAGAGTGGGTAGTTAACACTAGAATATGTATTTTTATGTACAATCAAAGCTTTTTGTTTTGTTTTCTTAGAGACTCTCATTACAGAGAAGGTGTTATTCTACAAACATGCTTTTCTGCTGCTCTTCCTTGAGGACCAAGATTTCCATTGTGAGAATGGTTTTAAGAAAGAAACAGAAAGCTGGACAAACACCTGAACAAGTGCAGAACGGTTTATGCTAGCAGTAGACACACTGGCTGTGAATTGTAGAGGTTTTTTTTATTTTATTTTTTTTATTGCTTTTTCAAAAATATCTCACAGCACAAATTCAATGATAAGGAACATGTACAAATGCAAATACTAAGACAACAAATACCTGACAGAGTTATAAATATTGTAGAGGTTTTGCACAGTGACAAACAACCAACCCCAAATCATCTTGAAGCATTTGAACCATATAGTATGTTTTATAATCGGTGCAGTACAAGGATGATCAGACAGCAGCTATCTGCATTTTCTGTAATTTGGGGTGCAATGCTTCTGTTCAGAAGTCAGTATCTCTGCTGGCCCAGAACTATATTTATTTAAGGACCTTCATGTAAAGCAGATTATGTTCTTGTTCAGCAAACCGCATTCATTAAATCTCTATTAAATACTGTCTGTAGTCACAGGAAGTGTCTGATTGCAATGCTATTTGAAAACAAGATTAATAACAATAAATTATGATAAATTTAGACTGATATTGGCAATATGTATTGAGCTACACATTGAGAAGTACTGTTCACACAACTGGCGTATGGCGCGCAGTACGTTAATAACACTCCTGCTTTTCTGTCCTATGATGTAAGCCATCCAGCTCCTCTGACTGCTCAGATTCCTTTCAAACTTTTCCACGAGGCATTCTCTGCCTGCAAAGGATGCTACCAAAACAACAGCACTAGTCAGAAAGCATGCTCAACAGGACCTTATGCAGTCAGTCAGGTACAGCGATAAGGTTCATCCTTTCGTACGTCATTACAATGTAATAAGTTCAATCATTCACATGTCTCACAGTGTCAAACTTATCCGTCAAATTTCAATGATGTTTTTCACTGACTGAAAGCATCCTCAAAAAAAATCATCTGGTGGTCAGATGATTTTGCATGAACAGAGATTTTAAAAAGGCTTTGAATGATGGTCATTCAGCTGAGCGAGTCAATCTCTCATCTGCTTATCTGATAATTCATATCAATAAAGGTTAACGCTCAAACTTAATGAAAACAATCTTGATCAAAGTATACAGTACCCAAGATGGTACTTACATATTGTCAGCAAAGAAGGAAATGTACAGATAGGAAAAGTGGCAAAGTTTGTTTTGATGTCCCTGCAGTGGTCTAGCGGACTGAGTAGAGTAGTATTAAAGTACTAATAAACCTATTAAAGCATGAATAGTGAGGTATTGAGGATCTGATGTTTCTATAATGACGTTCCAGGGCAGTGTACCAAAAAGATTTGAATTGATATGAATTGCTTCATATTCATTTACAATGTAGCAGTACCCTCATATTTTTGATAATGCCTTAAAGTAGTCAGCAGCCATATGCTGCCCACATGGTGATGTACTGCCAATATTACACTGTATAGGGGTTTCTGGATAGTGCCGGATAAGTCTGTGTGTTTTGATTCTTAAATTATGTATTTTGTGCTTACAGCTTATTTATTTGACAGTTTTGAATAGTATTTTTGTTTTAGTTAAAATACAATTAAGGGATGTTAAAATGGCAGAGTAACAGGGACCAGGCATATTTTCTTTCTCCTCAAGTTTTTTTTATTCGTTTTGGGGAAAAAAAGACAAAAAAGAAAAGTATAAATATCACATGTTCAGCATTCAACATTTGTAAATCTCGTTTCTTCTAATTACTTTATTTGGATGGACCTGTTTGGTTGGTCAAATGTATACAGAAAATATTTCTAACTAAAGAGACAAACTTGACGGTCAGCACAACCAGATTAGACATCTATGCGGGTTTACAGCTCTTCCTTAGACTATCTTCCAAGTATCTGCAGCAGCACAAGGATATATGTTTTAAATGTGTATGTGAGCATTTTGCGTGGAGAGTAGTTATTGAATGGCATTGTTCTTTTTTCGAATAAAGAAATGTTTAAAGGACATTGAGGTGTGGTATCTTTTCCAAGGCCTTATAATTATTATAATTATGATCAGATAATAATGATCACACCGATCCTTATTAATAAAACCTTAATGCGTGAAATAATGCTGTGTTTTTCACATCCTGAAGAGGGCAGCGTTAGTCACACTCAACTGATTTACCAAGTACAGTTACTTGGCATTGGGCTTTACTACTGTATACTAGCCTCACTACTGTATACTAACTTTACTACTGTATACTAGCTTCACTACTGTATACTAACTTTACTACTGTATACTAGCCTCACTACTGTATACTAGCTTTACTACTGTATACTAGCTTCACTACTGTATACTAACTTTACTACTGTATACTAGCTTCACTACTGTATACTAACTTTACTACTGTATACTAACTTTACTACTGTATACTAACTTTACTACTGTATACTAGCTTTACTACTGTATACTAGCCTCACTACTGTATACTAGCCCCACTACTGTATACTAGCTTTACTACTGTATACTAGCTTCACTACTGTATACTAACTTTACTACTGTATACTAGCTTCACTACTGTATACTAACTTTACTACTGTATACTAACTTTACTACTGTATACTAACTTCACTACTGTATACTAACTTTACTACTGTATACTAGCTTCACTACTGTATACTAACTTTACTACTGTATACTAGCTTCACTACTTGGCATTGGCCTTCACTACTGTATACTAGCTTTACTACTGTATACTAACTTTACTACTGTATACTAGCCCCACTACTGTATACTAGCTTTACTACTGTATACTAGCTTCACTACTGTATACTAGCTTTACTACTGTATACTAGCTTCACTACTGTATACTAACTTTACTACTGTATACTAGCTTCACTACTTGGCATTGGCCTTCACTACTGTATACTAGCTTTACTACTGTATACTAGCTTTACTACTGTATACTAGCTTCACTACTTGGCATTGGCCTTCACTACTGTATACTAACTTTACTACTGTATACTAGCTTCACTACTTGGCATTGGCCTTCACTACTGTATACTAACTGTACTACTGTATACTAGCTTTACTACTTTATACTAACTTTACTACTGTATACTAGCTTTACTACTGTATACTAGCTTCACTACTGTATACTAGCTTTACTACTGTATACTAGCTTCACTGCTGTATACTAACTTTACTACTGTATACTAGCTTCACTACTTGGCATTGGCCTTCACTACTGTATACTAGCTTTACTACTGTATACTAACTTTACTACTGTATACTAGCTTCACTACTTGGCATTGGACTTTACTACTGTATACTAGCTTCACTACTGTATACTAGCTTTACTACTTGGCATTGGGCTTTACTACTGTATACTAACTTTACTACTGTATACTAGCTTCACTACTTGGCATTGGCCTTCACTACTGTATACTAGCTTCACTACTGTATACTAGCCTCACTACTGTATACTCACTTTACTACTGTATACTAGCTTCACTACTTGGCATTGGGCTTTACTACTGTATACTAGCTTCACTACTGTATACTAGCTTCACTACTTGGCATTGGCCTTCACTACTGTATACTAGCTTCACTACTGTATACTAGCCTCACTACTGTATACTCACTTTACTACTGTATACTAGCTTCACTACTTGGCATTGGGCTTTACTACTGTATACTAGCTTCACTACTGTATACTAGCTTCACTACTGTATACTAGCTTTACTACTTGGCATTGGGCTTTACTACTGCATACTCGCGTTAACAACTGTATACTAGCTTTACTACTTGGCATTGGGCTTTATTACTTTTCTCCTATTTTTCCTTCTGTCTCTTTAATAATAATACATTTTATTTCTAAATTATACAAGGCATTTTAAAGTGTTTTACAATTTAATAATAAAATAAAACCAAAGAAAAAACAAAGCAGAAAAAGAAACTGAAATGATAACTGAAAAGACAAAACAATAAAATTGAATAAAAATAAATGACAACAGCATTTTTTCAAGAACTTAAATGTCAACTGTATAATAACTGGAAACTTGGCCACACAATTTACAAGCCTAAAAGCAGAAGCTCTGTTGTTTCTGTAGTTTACATTGCGTATTTGGAGAAGACCAGAAGCTGCTTTTGGATAATTATATGCTTCCAACTTCATAGCAGGTTTAGGGAACACCTTTTCCTGTTCCAACAGAACTGCCCCTGTGCTCAAAGAAAAGCCCATAAAGACCAGACGACATGTGGACAAAGAGTGGGACTAATATCAGGGCTCCCAGTGTTAATAACATAAATACAATTTTATTTTGTACAGCATAACAAACATGGGCCTAGGTTTTAATGTGTTGTGTTTCTAATGATTATATAGCACTGAGTGCTTTGAATATTATTTTACTTATCCTCGCTGTCAGTCTCTGCAACTCTGTAATAAGCGTTTAAAATTACACTTTATTGCCAAAAGTATTCGCTCGTCTGCTTTCACCCGCACATGAACTTGAGTGACATCCCATTCTTAATCCATAGGGTTAGGGATGGGATATGATGTCAGCCCACCCTTTGCAGCTATAACAACTTCAACTCTTCTGGCAATGCTTTCCACAAGGTGTAGGAAAATTCTTCCTGTTTTGGCCATTCTTCCGAAACCGCATTTGTGAGCTCAGGCACTGATTTTGGACAAGAAGGCCTGGCTCACAGTCTCCGCTCTAATTCATCCCAAAGGTGTTCTATTGAGTTGGAGTTAGGACTCTTTGCAGGCCAGTCGAGTTCTTCCACACCAAACTTGCAAAGGCATATTGGAATAGAGTGATCCACAAAGTTGGGAGCATGAAATTGTCCAAAATCTCTTGGTATGCTAAAGCATTAAGAGTTCCTTTCACTGGAACTAATGGGCCAAGCCCAACTTCTAAAAAACAAGCCCACACCATAAGCCCTCCTCCACACTTTAAACTTGGCACAATGCAGTCAGACATGTATCGTTTTCCGGCCAACCGCCAAACCCAGACTTATCCATCGAATTGCCAGACTGACAAGCGTGAACACCGGAATTTGCAGATCTGCCACTGGTGCCCTTTGCTTTTTACAGATGAGAGCAGTTTTAATCTGAGCACATATGACAAGGTCTGGTGCAGGCTGGTGGGCTGGTGCAGTGGGTCCTGGGTTCCTCCTGGTTCCTCCAGTCCCTTGCCTCATGTGACGAGAGTTTGCAGGCAGTTTTGCCTGGCCTAAATCCAATAGAATACCTCTGGGACATTATGATTGATGATCCGACACTTCTAGGTTGCACGTCAGACTATCCAGGAGCTCAGTGATGCCCTGGTCCATATCTGGGAGGAGATCCTCCAGGACACTATTCTTTATCTCACTGACGTTGTCAGGAATGCATACAAGCAAGTGGAGGCCATACAAACTACTGAGTACCATTTTGAGTTGCTGCAGTGGAATTTGGGTTAAATGGACGAGCCTGCTGCATCATTTTTTTAGCTTTGATTTTCAGGGTGTCTTTGAATTCAACCCTCTGTAGGGTGATCATTTTCATTTCCATCACATAATGTGGCATCCTTTCGTTCCTAACACATTATACAGTCCATAGGGGCATCATCTGAAGCATGCTGAAGCAGGCCTTACATCAAAACGTACATATATGCATAAAATCTTGTAAATAAAAAAGCTGTTTCTCTGCCTGACCTGCGGTTAGAATTAAGTACTTAACATTACCCCTAACTAGGCTAGCTTAGTCGAGTTAAACTGCTACGTAGTGTAAAAATCTCTGGAGCGCAGAGAGCAGTCGAAGGTAACGCGCTTTGCACGAGGAAAACTAACAGGTCGAGAAGGAAAAACCACACAGCGTGAGCTCGATATTCTGAAATACGGCATGGAAACTTTCTTTTCCTGCTCCCAGGTTTCACCTTTGTACCCACAAGTGGGATGTTAACACAAGTGAAATGCTAAAACTTGCAGGTGTTTTGACAGTGATCTGACACCACACAGAGAAGTAACCGACTGTGTCATTTGGCTAGTCAAAAATTAGCTAGTCAAAAAAAAAGCTAAGTTAAGAAAAGAGGGAGGACAACAAAGTAACTAAACTCTTCAGTCTCCACATTTACCTCCTGCTCCAGGCCTGTCTGACCTCCAGGCCGCGATTCTACTCTAACCCTACAGACCTGCTGCTGTTTAGCCAGAGAGGGAACTCAAATATTCAATTATTCGGCGTATATTCACGTTTCGCACCTCCTACTGCTCACAGATAACCTCATACAATCTCAGAAATAGCATCTTCTAAGTCATGGATAAACTACAGTCGTAACGTTTCTTCTGAGTTCCTGATCTTTCATTTTGTCGAGTAGATTTGATTACTATGATTTGAACCGCTGCAGCAGGGACCGTCACTAAGATTCAGATAGATGAGGAGCCGGTTGATGTTACTTATAAAGACTTGAAATGCACTGAAATACACAGATACTGTGAAAGACATGAATTGTAAAACCGAACCAAAATCTGCCGTAACTTTACCGAGACACAACACATAAACCTACATATAACATTATACATATATGACATATGACATGCAGATCAAATATTACTTGAAGTGTACAGAGAGCCATTTGATAAAAATGAGCTTTCTGGCAAGATGGGCTTTGGTTAAAATGTAGTTATTTTTAAGTATTAAAAAGTACTAAACTACTACTGTGAGACAACAAGATGGCATATAGATGAATTGTAGTGTACAGACATGTCCCCTTCTGATGATACTACAACAATTATTTTGGTGGTAATTAAAACAAATGATTTATTTTAGTTAATTTAAGTACTGTGAGACATCTTTATGAGATACAGATCTAATATTACTTGTAGTGTACAGACATCTTCTTTCTGAAGGTCAGAGAGCTGTGGTAACACCACTCACTTCAAATAACTAGCAAACCAAACTGAATATATATGAGGTCCATAATCCTCTCTAACCATGTCCTAGTCATTAGCAGCTAAATTTGGTCCACCTGATCCTAATTTTAGGCATTTTAAATAGTAATACATATGGGGATGTCCTAACTTTGTCCTCACATAAAAAAACTACATTTCTATTAATTACATTTTACAATTATTTTTAGAGAATTTTTTTACGTGTTTACGTTTTATTTCACAGTCTCTCATATATGAAGAGTAAATGTCCAGATGGTTACCTAGCTATAGTTAAAACACAAAGGTTTTCATTTGGTATGTGTATTTTTTGAACAGATGAGTTAAAAGGTCAAGAAGAAATGAAACAGTGTTAATGTTACTTAATGAAAATCTAATTCAGCTCTTTATGGTCACTGACTAACTGATTTAAATGTGGAAACTGTCAGAGCATCATAACACCGTAACAACGTAGGACTTAAGTCTGTAGACGATTTCAGCTGCATCCCGTGTGTACTAGCCTGCTGAATTCATACTATGAACATTACGAAGTACATACTGTTGTAAACAACTGAGACTGAGTCTCTCTCTCTCTCTCTCTCTCTCTCCCTCTCTCTCTCTCTCTCTCTCTCTCCCTCTCTCTCTCTCCCTCTCTCTCCCTCCCTCCCTCCCCCCCTCCCTCCCCTTGTTGAGTTCACACTGCGCCTCACTACTTTGTTCACTTGCTCAGAGCTGAGAGTGCAGCACACCGCGGTCTGCCTGACAGCTGTTTCAAGACCTTTGCTTGTTTTACCTGTGTTTTGAAAGGGTAAGTTTCCACACTTCCTGTCAAAAAACGAGTATAGTAGAATCGTTATAGTACGTGCTCTTTGGCAACGTTTTGTTGGACAACGCGTTTAAGGTCGCTAGCAAGTGGAAAATAAACATCTCGCCTGCCTCTCAGGAGTAATCCTAACTTTATAGATTTACGTGCGGCTAGCTCGCTAGCTAGCTTCTCCGGAGAGGATTGATTTTCTTAGTAAAAAGACAGTAAGGGTCGTCTTCGTGGTACACACGCTGTATCCATGCTGATGTGGCGTGTTTTTGGTTGGTTGTGTCTTTTACGCTGAGTGCTTATTTGTCTTCTGCGTGTCTGTCGTTGCTGACTTTTCAGACGCTGGTTTTTGTTTTGTTCGCCAGACACGGATGTGAAAACCTGCGTGGCATTTATGAGCCCTAAACTACTCGTTCTGTATGTTTCTGAGTGGAAGAAGAAGAAGCAGCTTTTCACACATTTTCTTAGTTAATACGCTCCTTTTCCTGAGACCAAGCTGAAAGTCAGTTTCACCAGCTTCTTGTTCCAAATTCTTCAGTCCACCTTAAATGTTGCAGCAGTTATGAAATTTTAACAAGAAGTTCAGGCCCATAACGGAACTTGTGCACCATTTAAGGTGGAATGGGCCAATTTCAACAAAAAGCCAGAATGTTACCGTTGCACGATTTAAGGTGGAACGGGGAAACGTGAACAAGTACTGACGAATAAGAACAGAACTCCAGCCTCGTTTCCCTGAGGCAGTATACATGCATGTGGTTGTGATCCCATGTCTGTGATGTCCTGTAATGAAGAGGCAGTCTGGGGACCAGACGAGGCTTTGTATAATTTATGAAGGCTTACGGTGTACAATTTTGGTTTATGAGAGAGAGAGAGAGAGAGAGAGAGAGAGAGAGAGAGAGAGAGAGAGAGAGAGAGAGAGAGAGAGAGAGAGAAAGAGAAAATAGAAGTCCTGGCCATATATTTTTAGGCTTTACTGTATGATTCCATTGCCCACTTTCACAGTTTCACTTTGATTCCTGTTTCCAGTAAAGCCCCTCTTGAAGGAAAGTCCCATACAGTGTAGGGGCTGGCACCTGTGTTTTTTCCCAGTACTAACATTAGTTTTATATCTCTACTGTAATATGTAACCGAAGTCTCTGTAGCTATAGAAACCAAGTAAACATGCATGAGTGTTTTTCCCCCATGAACATCTCCTGGTGATGCGCTAAGCTGATATGCATACAGAGATAAGTTACAGCAGAGAGTCATAGAGAGACTATTTGCTGTATTGATCATATCCAATGTGTATTGTCTCACTCATCCTCGTAGTATTCTGTTTGGATGTGCTTCAGGAAAGCTCTGTTTTTGTATCTGTTGATCCATCTTGTCTCTAGTGCATAACCCTGTCACAAGAACTTCCTAGAGGAGGTAATGAGCATTTTGTTGTATTGTTGTATTTCCTTTGGAAACGGTCACCCTAAGGTTAGCTTTCACTCCACACTGATTTGCGCTGTGAGTGTACCTGCTGTTCTCTTTGTCATGGTCAAATGATACGCCTGCCATATAATTAAATATATTTCGAAATATATTGATACTGTAATGGTGGCAGGGTGGCACAGTCGGTGGTGCTCTTGGCTCACAGCCTGAAACTCCCGAGTTTGATTTCTGGCTGGTGTGTACAGGGTTGCATGTTCTTACAGTCCAAAGACATGCTGTGAATTGGAGATGGCAAATTGTCCCTAGGTGTGCAAGTGAGTATGTATGTCTGTGTGTGTGCCCTGCAATGGACTGGCAACCTGTCTAGGGTGTCCTGGGGTAGTCTTTAGCACCCATCCCCACCCTCCACTTGCTACTTTTATATGATGGAGTAGAAAAGTTTAATGACTGAAGATGACAACGTTGCTGTCTAGTGGTTGGGTGAAAAATTAACCTGAACTGAGACTTTCTTAAACTGAGGGGTGCCTCGTAACTGTAACGGGGGGCTGTATGTGTATATGTCTACCATAAGCAACATTACATACATCAACAGCATTATACAGAAATCTGTTTGGGTCATCACCTCTATTCTGCACCCTTTGCTTGTTTGAACTAGCATGCTCCATTTAAGGTATTGAGAACTATCTGTCACAACTAATCTTTGTGAAATTAAATCTAAATCTTTTAAGGTCATAATGACAAACAGATTACACCTAAGTTTGGAATTACACTGTCAGTGGGGGATCCTCCTTTGAAAATCCTCTTTAGACTGTGTTCAGAAGACCAACCCTATGAGCAACAAAGGGCTGGTAAAGCCATTTCGTTGACATTGTTATTGTATATCAACATGCTTTCGATTATAATTACAGTTATGCTTGTATATTATTGTGTTCGTATCATGCATGCCGCATATACATTCGTACCATCTTAAGGGACTGGAAAAAAATGATAATTATTATTTTTATTTATCTATCTTAACTGAATTGTAATTACTGGAATTAAAGGTAACTGATATAAAAAATAATATTGCAGCAAGTGGCAATTTTCACTGTCCAAGCTGTCTTTGCAAGTTAGCTCAACATTGCTGTTGTGGCTAAGGCCCCTCGGGGACCTGCAGGTAATGTTTTGTACACTGATATATGATTCGCAAGGTTGTTTGGTTCTCAGGTTTTACCCCTTTGATATGCATGCCATAATTTGCCCCAGTAGACCTATAATAGTCTTTTTGGCATACACAGGATCAGTGAAAGTGAGTCAGAATTTTTCAAAAAGTCACCAGATGTTATGTTAAATGATCAGTACGACAATTTGTCAAGATTAGTTTAGTTGTCTTCACAATTAATTTAGACATTTGTCATCTATATGTTAAATATAAAATATGTGTATCAGTATGTGCTCAATAAGGCACTGTTCTGAAAAAATCTTTTACCTCGTACTGAGATTAAATCAGTAGGATGCTGTGTAGTGTTGATGGCTAAATCTCTGTCAGATTTTTCTTGCAAGTGTTTCTGTTTCACTGTATGTCACTGGTTTAGTGGACCCTTTCCAAATAGAAAGCAAACATAGAGTATGGCATGTACTAAATAAGGAATTCTCCAGTGTGCTATAAACATGCATTTAGCATAAAAGTAGAGATGGAACTTGGATGCCATGCTGGAGGAACAATGACTATCCAATTATGTCAACAGGTCTAGCCCAAAATAGCACATGCTCATATTGTGTAATGTCATGTAGTTATGTGAGTATTTCGTCCTGTGGAGTTGTAAATAGTTCCAGCACGATAGCTTACCTCTAGATTCCTCTCTTAAGTAAAGAGTAAATAAAAGTAAATTAAAAAAAAAATTGATATTAATTTAAAACTAGGTCTGTCACAGTCCTAAAAAAAATTATCGGACGGTTGATTGCTATTTAAATAATTGTGATTATTGATTAAAATGTCTTATTTTAAGTGCCTCTTCTAGTTATGTACAAATCCTAACCTAAAAGAAAAACCCAAAATAACCTAAAATATTGCTTTCTTACTATCAATCCATAGAAGCTCCCACATTAAATGATGTGCTGATTGAAATGTAATTGATGTAAAATATCTTAACTACAGATCCAAAATACACTTACTTTACAGACACTGGCATTACATTAGGAGAAAAGTTGTATTTTGTTGTTTGTTTGACTTAACATTGCATGACTGATTATTAAGTTCCCTTTCAAATATGTGAAGATGCTAAGACAAGGCAAAACACGTTTTAAGACACGCCTCAGTCCTCAGGAGCATAGGTGTGTACCCTTGTTCAGTATGTTAACTAAAGCCTGAAGCCATCATCAGAACCCCCATAGTGACTGTGGAAAAGTAATTGGACATTGAGCAACTCACTGTGGGCACTCCTTAAATGTATGCCCTATAATAAATGAGGATGCTAGTAAGCTAATAATAAAATTCCATAAGCTTATTGATCTTTGATCCTTATGATTGTTATCCTTACCAATTTCCCAGTGAAGCTTTTTCTTATGGAACAACATGCAAAAGGTGTTTTGGTATTCTGCTAGTTTCTTTCTGGGATTTAGGGCAACAGATTTACTAGATATAGAGACAAAATGAGGATTGTATTTCTAGTAGTGTTTAAAAAGATATTGATGCTTGATTAATTTATGCTATCAGACTCTTTTTTGGTACTAAAAGTACTAAAAGGTAAGGTAAAATATTTATACATGCTCATACTCAGCCTGAAGAAATTGATATTGATGGATATAGACAAGAGCTTTTGATTGACTGTCAGTGGGCAGTGATGTTCCTTTAATCCACAAAAAAGCAACATATTCTCCATTTTTTTTTTTTTTTTTTTTTTGGTAAAACAGACAAAATCTTATAAAAATGCACAAGCACTTTTACATTTAAAAAAGACACTTTTATAATTATTAAAAGGTATAATAAATATATATTTAAGTTCTAACTCGGCTAGCCCGCATGCTTGCTAAAAATTAAATCCACGTTACCACATGAAATGTTGTAAAAACACAGATGAAGCGATGTATCCGAGAAAGTCTAAAGTGTGGAGGCATTTTGAATTTTTAAAAAAGAAACCAAATAAAGTTAAATGCAAGACTTTGCATATCACTCAACAACCTCGAACATGGCAACACCCTTGACACAGGTCAGTTGCATTTGCAGCCAATATATAATTATCTGGACATAGTTACAATATGCGCAATGCAGGGAATACGTCCCAATCTCCTGGCAGAGATATACACATATTTTAAATTAGCCATGTAAATCTCATGGCTAATTTAAAATATGTGTATATCTCTGCCATGCCCATCCTACATACAGTGGTGAAGATGGCCATGGTTCGTCCACTTCGAACTCACTTTAAAAAGACTATAAGCGCTAATGTTTAGTATAAATACATGCTGCTGCCCGACGCTACGTTCTGTAATTAAATCAGGCTCCAATTCAGATCGATCATCATATTCCACGCCTCTTTTAGTTCAGAAATATGTTCCTGTGACTCTGCTGCATCTGTCAATGAGGAAGGCATCAGATCTGAAACGTATGCAAATTGGTTTACTGATTACTGGATAATGTACATGGAGAGAAACATGAACAAATTGTCGAATCGTCGGCCAGGATGGGCGAATCTGAGTCGGGTACAGCCCTAGTTCACAGTCATCATGAGATTGGAATAGCTGGCATGGGCCTTTGTGTATGCTCGCTCTTCTCTTTTTCTGTGTCTGTGTGATCCCTTTTCAGTCAGCTAAGGGTAAAACAGAGACTGGGCAGAGTGAATCTTGCTTATGTTGCTACTTTGTCTTCCAGATTCCTTTTTTTTTTCTTATTTTCAGAACGCTGTGAAAGAAGTCCTGGAGCTTCTTTTAAAGTGGTAGAAAAGGTCTAGGCTTTGCTCTCGCTTTTTCATACCCATACTACTGTTGGATTAAATACAGCATTCACCACTGGAAAGTGCAGGCTAGCAGTTATTTGGTTTACAGCTCCCTGTAGTGTGCTTAGAAGAAATTAAACCTAGTAAGCTTGGTGCTATGGACTTTTTTGGCCTACCCCGTTTCCTGTTTGTCCATTTTGGGGGGAGAGCAGAGCCCTTTCAGCGTGAATGACTGAGTAAATAGGGTATGTAAGTGACTGAATAAGGGGGGGGTGGCACCAGTCCAATATCCAGTATAAAAAATGCTGAACTGCATAAAGGAAGAAGTGAAGAGCAAATACAGTCCAAGACCATAAAAACTATTGCAAGAAATATTACATAACGGAATAATTTTGCCACCGTTTTCCTGGAATGTGCCTGTGACATTAAGAAAGAAAAAATCCATTGATAGGATTACCTGATCTTTTAGTACATTCAGGTAGCTGACTTTTAATTTTATTTCCACATAGCTGAGCCCGACCTGATCATCGTAAGCAACCCACCAGTCATAACGCTACCTCCAGAGGCTTGTACAGTGGTCACTATGCCTGATGGGTGTATTGCTTCATGCACTTCAAATCATTAAAGACAAAAGCCGGTTCTGTCTGAGCAATCTGTCCCTGATATAAGTGTAGGTTTGAGCTACTGTCACTTTAGGCTAATCCGACCTGTTAGTCTTTTTAATCTGACACACCTATCATTCTGGAATATGGTAAGTCTGGACTCTTTGGACTATATGACCCCTTTTCATTGCTCCAGAGTCTAATTCTTATGCTTCCTAACAAATTGGATCCTTCCAGGCTTTAATAATGTGACGGACAGTTTCTAACCCAGAAGCAGTAATCTCAGCTTCTCCTGAGTTATTTTTTTGTTTGATGTAGGTCAATAATTTGAACCTTCTGAAACACAAGTAGCGCAACTGCTTATTTTAAAGTATTAAATTATTAACTGCTTTAGTCTCCCATACCCCTACCAGTGAACCAGCCCTACTCTGAACTGAAGAAGGCTGTGAGCAGCATGTGTGTTAAATGATTTGCTGGCTGGCATCATTGCAGGGCATCCATGGGACTTGATTACTTATCATTTTTATGAAAAGAAGCATGATTAAAATCTTTTTGATGATTTTCATTCAGACAGTGTATTATTATTGTTTCCTACTATTCATTTTAAAGTGAAGGAGTATTTAAAATTTTTCCAAGCTCTTCTGTTATTGTTTTTATGTAATGAAGATACACACATGGTGGTATATTTGCAATGTTAGGTTAAGGAATGTCCATTTTACAGATAGTAAGTAGCCAAACGAAGTGCCTAATAATATAGGTCTTCTGACATGCTAGCTAAAATAGTTTTGAGTTGTTGTCTGTTGAAACATACTTATCATTCCAATAATTATTTAATCAATAACTCTCATGTATTGGGATATTTGAAGGTCTGTGCATGTTTAGTTGCATTAATTTTTATTGTTTAGTCTTTTCTTTGCTTTTTGATTACTTCCTTAATTAAAAATGTTGTAGAGTACTTGATTGTTTAGGACAGTGACAGTCCAAAGCAGAATAAGTACTGTCCAAAAGGAGAGTCTAGCCGTAGTTCACAGCTGTCATTGAGTGCTGAGCACTGTTGTCTCTCTCCCTAACAGAATTGCAGCTATGGGGAAAGGATGCATTACAGCTACCAAGTACTTCCTGTTCTTGTTCAACCTCCTCTTCTTTGTAAGTATAAACATTCTTCTACCTCCTTAATATGTTCCTTTGGGTCCCGTTGTTTTGTCAGGCGTGCTACATCCTGCAGCTGTTAAAATGTCTGCTAGTGTCTGCTAAAGGTTATACAGTACAGATTCTGATACCTGGAGGAGCTGTAATACAAATGTACACTTCTGCTAAAGTTGTCAGTGGAGAAATGTAACGTAAATGTGAGATTCAAGATATTTTAATCAGACAAAAACTAAAACCTGTTTTAAATCAGTCTCAGACACGTGGAAAGAGTAAAATGTAGGTTTGGCCTGCTGCCACTCCAGGCTAATTAGACCTGTTAGTCAAAATGATGATAAGCAGCCTCACCCAAAGGCTAATGAACAGTGTTGAAGGGTGTGTGTGCATGTATGTGTCTCTGATGTCTTCCAAGGGTAGAGGCCTATAATTACCCAACTCGACTGGGCTTTACTGCCTCTCCTACACAGGCCAGCCACCGTAGTCCAACTGAGACAGTGCAGTGCAACTTGTCTGATTGAAAATGTATTGCTTAGGCTGACTTTACATGGTGAAATATTCACACAGTGTTGTTAAAACTTTCAAAACTACTTACCGGTCATATGACTTTGTGGATCAATATTTAAATTGTTTGCATTTAGTATTACTGTAAGATATTTCCTTTAAACCATGTCCAACCAGCATGTCAAAAAATGTTCAGTAATCACAGGTTTTATCTGAAGCTATACTACAGATCTAAAACAGGTCAAAATTACACTGTATAGAAATAAACAGAAGTAGAATACTCAATTATAGTACACAGCAGTATGTTATAGGTGCAGTTCAAAAATAAAGACGCAACAAAGTTTGTGTCTTCTAAAATGATTGACAGCTTATGAGTCACAAAGGAAATTGTGTAAAGTTGATTTCTAACCCTCACTTTAACAGGAAGTGATTTCTTTCATGAGACATCATATCCTGTCATGCAACATCCTGGGGAAGGACCACAGCTTTAATTAATCTAAAATAAATAATTTGTAAAGGACAGCCTGAAGAACTGTGTTTAATTTAAATGTTTCTGTATAGAAAGGAATGTTGTATTTAGATCATTTCATCACGGTCAGTGGCTTATTTTACTCCAACTCTCTCAACTTACCCTGCTTTTCAAGTTGTCCCAAAAGACAGGGCTTTTTAGCTGCACATCCAGTATGCATTATCTGTAACAGAAAATCTTGATTGCCAAAGAAGCACAACACCAAAAAATATTAATTGGGATCAGCATAAACAATTCAATTAAAGTTGAGTTATAAATGTAATGAATGAACTTACTTTATTCTCCCCTAACTACTTAAATAACTAGCTAACTGTATTAATGAGGATAGATTGGATGTACGTGGATTTGGATTTATGTAATATATTAGGAACCAAAATAAAATATGGGAACATTTTTAACAGTGGGTTAGCCAGTACAAGTGTAACACAATACTACTCATATGCGATGCAGGTAATGCAGTAGGCATGGTACTAATTGGCAGTAATGACAGAAGAACTAAACCAAACTGAACTACTACCGAACATGCTGACATAAATGTACCTAATAAGAGCTGTGTCTGTCTGGGCACTAATAGAAGTCTACTTCATACAGTGGACCAAGAACAGTCAGCGGGGTCTCAGAACCAATGACACAGTAATTATAGATGTTTTGTCCTGCAAGCAGCACACTCTACACTGAACAAAGTCAAACTGGAGTGTCGTTGTGACCAAAATACACCATTTTTGCTAAATTTAAAGTACTGTATACTACTGGCTCTGATATTAGAGGGCATGTCACTTCAAAATTAGTTGGCTACTGACATTTGACAAGGTACCATTAGTTGACCACTGCCAAGGTACACACCCTCTACTAAGAATTACCCCTCTAAACACGTGACAAGGCTCAGAAGCAAAAGGATTGGAGAAGTGAAATAACATTTTGTAACAGTCAACTCCAAGGCAAGATAAAGAGCATGTATAGTGAGACAAAGTTCAAAAGTCGGGACCAGTTGTTTTTTTTCCCCATAATATAAAAATAAAATAAGAAAGAGGTGAAACTGAAATTAATTTATAATTGTGGTATATATATATATATATATATAATGTATATGATATTATAATTTGTGTAACACAAAATAATTAGTGGACACAGTTATTAATTATTATTTTAGAGTGTAGAAATAATGTCAATACTAATACCAGACCAAGCCCATAAACTTATGATTTCATGATCATTCTTGAGATTAAAATGGGACTTGTGTACTACAACTTTAGATCATACACTTGTGAAGTACGTTTTATAAAACCAGTAAACAAAACGCAGATGACAATACCCTGTAATGACATCAGACTTGCTTCAGAAGATTTTGCTTCACTTAAGGTTGATTTCTTTAATTTTTATTGATACATCATTGGAAAAGAAAAATAAAGAGAGGGTGGTTCATTGGCTATTTGAGAACGTCTTCTGTTCACCTGAATCATGACTGTATAAAAGAAAGACCTTTATAAGGCCTCGTAACGCTTACTGGTTGGTAATCAGTTATCTGAACTAGCTGGCTAGTTAACTGTTTATGTAAAGGCCTCACCGTGTAAAGCCAGATTAGAAGGATGTTAGGTTTTCAGGTGATCTGTTCTGGTGGGTAATTCCTTTAGTAGAGCATTGGAGGGATGTCTTTAGGGACAAAGGAAATGTCTTCTCTCGCAGATCACAACAATTTCATCATATGTCTAGTTTGTAAAATGTGTTAATGTCTCTCTTTTTTGTTCTCCAGATTTTTGGTGCTCTGATCATGAGCTTTGGATTATGGGTTCTGCTGGATAACCAGAGTTTTATTGCAGTTCTACGTAAGTACCAATGATAAATGTTGTCCTTTCCTGTTTTTAATACTTTTATGTCATCGTGGCCTCAGAGTCAATGTCAGGATATACAGTATTCTGCGATTTTTTGGACATGCTGTTCTGGTGGCTGATTCCATTCCTGTGTGCTTTAGGGAAGAAGGTTATAAAATGAAAGGGACAGATCCAAAATGTGACTCTAAGTAGAAAACCATATGTCTTGTGCTGTCTCACTGATAAAGATTCATGGCTCCGCACTTCCTTAGGCTAGGCAGTGAGACCTCATGGTGTGTTGTGGGAAGTTGCGCTCTGTCTCTCTCTCTCTCTGTGATGTTTATGATTGCAGCTTTCTCTGTTTAGCTTTGATGTGTATGTGTTTCTTTTTGCTGCTAGCCATGTTTTATATAAAAGTCTAGGTAGAAGGCAGAAGGATAGAAGGGATCGGAAACTAGAATAAATGTGCCTCTTTTTCATGAATATTTTCAGTGTGCTGAACACGGATGGAATATGGCCCAAAGCATTAGTGGTGAAGTAAAAACCTCAGTATGAAAGACTCTTTAAGGGATTTCCATTATGTATTTTGGGAACTTAATAATCTCTCAGAGCCTTTTTATTCTGTTCTTGATGAGAAGATTCCAACACTGGGATAGTAATTAATATTATTTGGCTAAGCAGTTTGAAATTATTCCCTCGATTAGTGATTGCTCTCTAAGGAGCAAGAAATCTGATGCCTAAAGTTTAAAACCGGATGTTAAACAACGAAAAGTCTGTATATGGCTGTTCAACATAGTATTGGGAAGAGGAGTCTGACCAATGGTGACAAGTATTAAAATGGCATACTAAACCAAATGCATGCAAGCCTTTGCCCTTCCACTGTGTTTTCATGTATATCCAAAATCATTTTGTCTCTTTACTGTGCATTCCAGTACATGGGAGCTTTGTTTACCACAACACTTGAGCTTAGGTGTATGGCCATGAAAGCAGATTTTTTTACTACAGCCCTTTTTCTGCTCCTTGGTATGCGATGTGCAATATATGTCTTTTAGTTATAAAACTTTAGCTACTGGTAATTGTTGCATTTTAGTCTGTACACCTTTTAGCTTCCTTTAATTATTAGGGAAATATTTTAAACCCTTTCCTAATCATTCCTTACCACCCACATCCTAGGCTATGTTATTTAGTAATTTAGTACGTTTAGTTTAACATGATAGGGCTATTATTAAGTTAAAAATAGCAGACCTAAGCTTTTGAACTTTTTGTCAAGAGCACAGGCCATTCATTTCTTCCAGAAACAAATCTGTAATACTGATTCGTCTGACCACAGTGTATGTTTTTACTGTGTGATCGACCATATCATTTTCTCGCACATTTATTGACAAACTGGATATCCTCTTTGCTCTTCAAAGCAAACTTGCATACTGCTTTTATACCAAACCATGATAATAATCACAAGTTGATATCACCTGTTGGAAATGACATAGTTTCGTTTTTTTTTTTAAACTTCATGACAAGCCCTAAATTGCCCTGTGCCAGCTTTTGGAATGTAAAGTAATATGAAGTTGATCTGACAAAGCTGTCTGTAATAAAATAAAATTCAACACGAATACAAGAAACACTGCATTCTTTTTACTTGCGTTTTCCATAATGTCCCAACTATCCAAAATAAATAAGATCCCAAATTTGATGGAAAGACAGCTTGAGTCAATAAATAAACAGGCCTCCACATACAGTGCAGCATGGGTGAAGCGTAGGAGGGTCCGGCGGTAAAACAGAGGACCTTGCCCAGAGGCATAGGGTCGGAACAAGGCCACCACAAGTATGAGGATATCCTCATGGTACTAAAATGGAGCCAGAGCCAGAACCTCTACTATCTCTAGAGAGACAGCTGCATACTAAACACAATAGCATCTAAAATGGTCCTGATAAAGGAGGCCATTTACTGTTTAACATTTTCTCAAAACAGAAGCTGCTTTTTATTCCTGGGAAAGAGAAACACATTGCTACCAAAAATAAACTTTTTTTTTCTTTACAGAATGTTTTTCGTGTTAACAATCATCAAGACTTACACGGCTGCATTGTTCCTAAGAAAATAGTATATGTATGTAAACTAACAAATAGACTAGCTTTAACTTACAGTTTATTGTTGGACAACACTTGATGTTGTTTTACGTTATTTTAACAGATATTTGAGGTTTGAGAAGAGTACATACTACAATAATACTGTATAATAATAAAATTTCATTATACTCTTGGTTAATTCCAACTTTCTGTTGTGTTTGCTGAAAATCTTTGTCTTGTTGAGATATGTGTTGACAACCCAGCATATGCTATTTGTAAGAGATTTATAAGAAATTTTACTTCTCTGTGACTATTTTAGACACTATAATGCAGCCCAATATTTGTAAGCCTCACTTGGCCAACCACACAAATATATTGAGCATATCACATGCCTGGAACAAGGAATGATGGCTATTCATTCATCTTCTCCAATTTTGTTCATTCTTTTCAAGTATTTAAGTATTAGATTAAGTGAAAATACTGTATAGATGGCCTGTTGTCAGGTACCTTTTAAAATGGCACAACAATATGTATTAACTGTTCGTTTACACAGATGCTCCTTTATTTGACATCGTAATGACTTTTAACAGGCTGTATGGGCTTAATGTTGGCACAGGTTTGCAGATGATGCGGCCTGTTTCTGTACAGCCAGCACATTTCTGCTGCTCTGCCTCCCTAATGAAGTAGAACATCTGTTTGTGGTGGGCTGTCACAGCCACAACATGCACAGCGTAGCTGGTGGAAGAATGCATTCCCTTTGCTCTTTATGCTTATTCTACCAGAGCACAAAACCAGGAGCAACTGAAAGACTGTTCTGTGTTTCCCCTTCAAATTATATCCCTAAAGGTCATACACACCCAACCTTCACAGACCCTACACTCCTCTCTCATGAGCTCCAGTCTTTCCTTTAATTATCGAAAAACGTCTAATCTGTACTGAGCTATACATAGCATGGGTTGGATATGCTTTGTAAGGGTGATATTGGAAAAGGACATTTTCATGAGGCTTTATGGATCTGCACATTACAAATGACTCTGCTATTTTGTTCGCAGAGAGGAATATGATCATAAACGCTCTGCAGTTCTTCTTTACATGATTAGTTTTAGGCTGTCGGACATATTACTAAAACATGCATGTTCTGGATTTCACTGAATTGGGTTAACTGTAGTTGGGTTTGCTGTATGCGCTCTTATGTGCTAGAGATGCTGGCTTCAGCTATTTGGATGCATTTTTGTTATAGGTGCCTGCTAACACACAAATATCATGTATAATATCATAGTGGCTGCTTTGAGGAATAATCAAACTGAGTAGTCCTCAGTAGTTGATTCGTCAATGGGAAACAGACTCATACCATCAACCACTTTATAGTCTAATTTGCAAGATTTAGTTATTTGGATGTTTTGTGTTGTATATCAGTGTTTGTTTGTACATTTAGTACAAACATGACAATATGAGTTTGGGTAAGGACATAATGAAATAATAAAAATTGAAAGGTGCATGACTGTGTCTGAGCCTGAGCATTTTTTCCAGGGAGCATATGAACAGAGGAATTACACAGTAGTAAAAGAAAGGAAAGTTAAGCATGAAGATGATGAATTGTAATTGACTATGTATTTAGGACAGTATATTTAGTATTTACCATCACAGTGTTTTCTGCCGATCGCCGACCACAACTAGCTGCTGGCTGGGTGTAGGCTGACAAATTGTACATAGCAAAAAATGGGTTACATTCAGCAACTGTGTACCTACAGAGTGCACCTATAAGTGAATCAGACAAGATATATATAATAATAAATATAATATAGCAAATATGAGGTGGAACGAGGTAGATCTACCACTAAACTTGAAACGTGGTGTACCTCTAGAGAATAGGAGGATAACGGTCCGAGCAATAGGCCTAATATACCGGTAATAATATACCAGTCTATAAAATGCCATGCCTTCCCTTCCACTCAACCCATCAAAATGACAGGTACTCTTCGTCTGGTTACAGAACTTTGCTCTACACATTATTAACATGATTCCTGTTGTGGCGGTCATGGGGTGCAGTGAATTGTCTTTGCTATAAAAGCCCCAGAATAAGTTACACTGCATTTGAAATCAGCTTCTAGACAGTTTGCAGCCTTTAAAACATAAATTGTGCTGAGAAAGGAGGATCTGAAATGTGAAAGTTAACAATATATTATGAGGGACAAAACTCTTCCTACTTAGTATAGCCGTTATAATGTTCGTGTGTGTTCAAAAATATGTTTCTGACTAATGCTAGCATTTGTCAAATGTGATGTGGTAAATTGTTTTAGGTATGTGGGTGGTTAAATGAGATGGTTAAATGGTTTTATTGTCTTTCTGTTGCATGCACATGCAGAGGAATCTTCCACAACACTAAAGGTGGGCGCCTACATCCTGATTGGGGTGGGCTCTCTTTCCATGCTCATGGGCTTCCTAGGTTGCATCGGTGCCATTTACGAGATCCGCTGTCTTCTAGGGTTGGTGAGTTCGCTAATATATAGTTGCTTGAATGTTCAATGCAAATGTTTATTTTCATTTTTGTGCAAAAGTGAATGTAAGCTTGCAGCCCTGCGGTAAAACATACAATCATATAACACGCAAAATGCGGAATTTGCTAAACCTAACCAAAAACAGAAATGAATAGAAGCTGAAGATCATTCATAAAGCCCCTTTCCATTACCATGATAGAGAGGCTGTGTGAAATGGGGTTTTGAGGATAATGCTAGTGGATTTGCTGAGCTGGGGTGACAGGGATAAGCCAGTGAGGTTTAAAGGGGCTTCACGAGGGGAACTCATATCCTCCAGAGGGTTAAATAAGCTTTGTAGTTGACAAGTGCCTTTGCACTATATGAGCCAGTTAAAAACAAAAGTTGAACTTGACCAGCTGTCATCTATAGGCCATGTGTGGAATAGTACAGCTCTATATCTTACATGAGCTACATGATCGATGCTTAACTTATGTCATGTGTGGTTTTCTTATTTAACAGTACTTTACCTGTCTCCTGCTGATCCTCATTGCCCAGGTGACAGCAGCTGTGCTCATTTACTTCCAGCGAGATTTGGTAAGCATTATGGACATAATCTGTTAGACTGGTAAAGACTGCGAGACCTCATCTGCTGAGTAGTTGCTCTGAGGGCCATTGTCACATGTAGCAGACTTTTAATAAATATTACGAGCTAATACGTTTTGATTTTATTGATATTCTGTGACTTTTTAACTGATTGTTTTTCACTGTGGGCTGGCATGTTGAGCTAGAGCAAACTTCAGCAAACTTGTTGATAGCCTTTTTCCCTAAGCCTGAGTATGCTAATCTCTAAATCCCACCCCCTTAACATAACATGCTGTGCACGCTAAGTATGAGGGATTCAACAGATGGGTGCATGGTGGATGTGTTATGGTAGAAACTGAGGTAAGACCTTGAGGAAGTGGTTAGTTACAGGTAGAAGAGATGATGGCCACTGTGTATTTCCTGTAACCAAAACTCTCTTTTTTTATAAGCTTTTATGATTTATTAAAGTCAGATGAAGCAGGAGTAACATGCAGAGACAAAATAAAGCAGGGTGAAATGCAGGGTAAATCTGTAAGAGCTAGAGACGGGCTCTAAGAAACCCAATGTGAAATGTTCTGCTCAACAGATGGGAAATGACCTCTGAACACAATTGAACCTGACGTGAGCACTTGGGTCCCATGTGGTTCAGACAAATTTAATTCAGGCATTAAAGGTGTGTCCGCACATTCACTTTCGGCTCCTGTGGAGACAGGGCTCTAGACTAACTTTAGGCACTGGTTGCACTGGTGCGCCTAACGTTTTTTCTTAGGTGCACCAGCACCAAATTTAGGTGCACCCAAATTTTCAAACGCATCACATTCAGTACCGCAGTTTTACAAGTTCACTTTTTCTTTTCTCTTTTTTAATCGCTGTCCGTATAGGCCATATTGACTTGTAAATGATTAACTAACAATGTGGTCAACATAAAGTGCGGGTGACACCCGCTCTCTTTACCTGACGGGCCTAGGCTGCTCACCGCTCTGTCTGACTGCAGCACACGCATTTTCAAACGTACACACATACAGGAATATCTGGACCACGGCCAATCAGCCCCGCCCTTCACTATCTTTGATTGGTTTAGACCACGAAATGGGCCTAATGTGTGTCTGTTTTTAACCACAGGAAGACTTTCTGAGTCACGAAGACTTTTTATTTTTTGCCTCATCGAACTACTGGTCGCACTGGTGCGACCTCAGATTTTTTTTTTGTCGCACCATTGAGAAATTAGGTCGCATGTGCGACCAAATTGGTCGCACTCTAGAGCCCTGGGAGAGAAGCAATGACAAACAGTAAGAGAAACATCAAGTCTGTTTATCCCTTAAAAGAGCTCTGTATTTCTGGTTCTTGTGCCACAGATTAATTAATTCATTTTGAAAACACTTATGAGACAGTGTTTAATGCTGCAGAGCGTCATTACCATGCTCATAGTTTATAAGATTCAACACCGAAGGACATTTTTTCCGGTACCTGTCCTGCACACTGCCATTTCCATCTCTATCCCATGTTCCAGGGCCTTGACATCAATATCCTGTCACCATGATGTGAGTTTAGACTTGCCTTCATCTTATTTACTTACGCAACATTTAAATTAACCTTTGAATACATAGCTAGATGATTTAAAGAACTTTAAAGATGGAGGTGGGAACCCATACCAAGAATGACAGTTGGTTGGCTTTAGATGCAGTGCTGAGACTTTTTATTATTAGGGAGCATGCTCACCATCATTATCACCTGCAAATGCATCAGTCAGCTTTTATTCTGTATTCCCTTCTCCAAAGCGTTAATGTAGCCAGGCAGCCATGTCTGATTACAGTGTGTCCACAGCACAAAAACATATCCAAATTACTACGCACAGTGACACTTGCCCTTTAGATGTTTATACAACATCCAGATACATTTAAAGGCAATTATAAATTATAAGGCTTGAGTGTTGACCCTGTATTGTTAAGGAGGTGTTGTTGTTTTTATGCGCTATACTATAGCAGAGATGAACCAATGAATCTCTGGTAAAAGTATAACTTGTGAACTTATTATTTCTTAGTTCACTGGCTAAAAAAAGGTCACACGTTCTAATATTTCATTGTACCACATTTGCTGTGGCATCATTTGTGCAACTTCTGCAATGTCACAACATTTATTTCTATTCATTAATTGCATTATTTGCACTATTTTTCCCAAAGATCTTGTATTGATGATAGGAGATTTGGAACACTGCGCAAAGTCTTCTCCAGCACATCCCAAAGATTCTTAATGGGATTCAGGTCTAAACACTGTGGTGTCAAATCCATGTGTGAAATGTATGTCTCATGCTACCTGAACCTCTCTTTCACAGTTTGAGCCCATTGAATCCTGGCATTTTCTCAAACAGGCTAAATCTGGACTCATCAGCCCACATGGACTTCTTCCATTGCTCCAGAGTCCAATCTTTATGCTCCCTAGTAAATCGAAGCTGTTTATGTTGGTTAACCTCACTGACAAGTGGTATCTTAAGGCTCACATTGTGTGTGTGGAAATTCCCTTACTTTCAGTTTTAATCATAACTCTGAGTTCTGCTCTTGTTTTTCAATGATTTAATTTCACCAATTGTTTAAGTGATCATTTTTTTTTCTGACCACATTCCTTTCTCGAAGATGTTTCCCCACCATCCTTCCGCTTTTTAATAATGCGTTGACCAGTTCTTAACTAGTTTCAGCAAGCTCTGTAGATGTTTTCTCTGCTTGATTCATGCCAATAATTTGACCCTTCTGAAACAGATTAGCATCTTTTTCACAACCACAGGATGTGTCTTTCAGCCTGGTTTTTAACAAATGAGAAGCTACTCACTGCACCAGTTAGGGTTAATTAACTAGTTGCCAGCTGAATTATAATCACCCATTTTAAATACTTCCTTTAGGTGGGTTGTGGTTTTAATTTTAATTTAAATCCTTACATTTTTAACCTTTTAAGTATTTGCTGTGCCTGCCTGTATATTCAATGGGTATACACATAGATGTAATTGGGGAGGAAAGAAGGGAGGCAAACCTCAGTCATAGAACAGGCACAGGGTGTATAAAGTTGAAAAGGAAAAGATCCTCCTCATGTTGGCAGAGACCGTTTTGACTGAGGAAACCAGATGCAGCTGATATCAGCAAAATGGCCAAGTATGTTGAAATGTTCTCATGTGGTTTTGTTGGGATTCATTTTGGTTTGGTCACAAAACGTTGTAAATCTTAAAAGGGGGGTCCAACCAGTTGTGTAAACAATGTGTGCGTTAACTTTAGCTATAGATGGTATGATTTCCCTCTCCAAAACGAACTACCTGCATGACCAGTTAGGTGGAGGAGGGAGCTCGAGCCTTTGCCCAGGCATGCTCTGGTTTTTTTTTTTTTAATTTATGGTTCACCACAGGGCAGGGTGGCAGTGCTTTTCTCAGAACAGGGTGAGGTTCCATGCTTCTCTGCACGGGTGACCAGCTGTTTGTTTTACTTTTTTTTACTTTACCTCTACTGTCCCATGAAACACATGGTTACGTCATTCAGATGTATTCCCAGCTTGAATACAAACTGCGTTAAAGGTTGAAGATGTTTAAAATCGTATTTATTTTCCATGTATTTAAACATTAGAGTAGTGGAAAGTGATATTACATAATAGGTCTCCACAAAATAGTCCTTTTTGTTGTCCTATTCCAAAACTACGTTACGTGGTAGTGGTGTCTCTCTTTCAGAGCTTACAGCAGGTTTAGGAATGCCTTCTTATTCATCTGTTGTTGTTGTTGTCCTTTCTTTCAGCTGAGGCATGAGATATCCACCATTGTGAACAAGATTTTAGTGAATTATACAGGTCAGAACAAGACATCTGAGCATGCTTGGGATTACCTGCAAAGAACAGTAAGCCTTTCTAGCCTGTTACCAAGCTATTTACTCCAATTCCAGTTGAACAAGGTTTTTTCATGTTCCTTTTTCTGTCATTTTCTTTTATACTAAACATCTGCAGCATACTTAAGACATAATGGCCATCATAGCCTGTACATTCCATTTGCTAATTAATCAAATGTGCAATACACAAATTGAAACTGTGAGTAAAATTGCTTTAGGAATTTTAATGAATTATAGAATTTTACCTTAAGCATGGGAATTTTTAAGGAATTTTACAGTGTATAAGATAGTGTCCTTCCTATTCAATATAGTTCTTGCTTGCCCTTATCTGCCAGTCTGACTGTCCCTCTGTTCCCACAGATTCATTGCTGTGGTTGGATTGGACCTTCTAACTGGACTGAGAACGTGTGGATAAAGAACAGCACACAGACTCTCTATCCATGCTCCTGTAGGAACGAGTCTATTCCTGGCACAGAGCTTCAGCAGACAGGCCTGTGTCAAAGTCTGGTTCCTGAATGGCCTGTCTACACTAAGGTACACCCTAGACCAGCAAAATTTGGTTGCGATATGCCTTATGTATGTAAATGTTGCCTGGTGAATTAACAGTAATGCTTTGTATAGTCTCACCTGAATACTTAATGGGACTCCAAATGCCACAACCAGACTAAAGCTGAAGAGCAGCTCACACATTACTAGATAACATAACCTGTTTATGCTTTTGTGTGTACAACAGCGGATTTAATCAAAATGCATACTGGTGATAAAACTGCATATATGGTTAATAAAAGCTGAGGTAATAGGTTGAAGGAGATAAATATTGTATCACTGTGTGCAGCTAGCAGCCTTCCATCTCTGTAGTTCCCTGCAGATGCGCCTACATACATGCATATACATGCATGTCTTTTATTTTGTCTCCTAGCTGTCACTGGTTGTTTTATGTATTACTTCCTCAGCTACATTACTTCCAATGTCATGCTACATAATTAACATTTTGAATTATAGAAATCCAAAATAGTTGAAAATATCAAAAAATTCAGCACCTCTTCAGCACTAGATTGGAAGACACTCACACTGCAAGGTTACCCACGTTGTCGGTATCTTCCAGGCCAAGCTCCTGACATGGAAAATTTCTTCTGATTATGAATATTTGTTGGAAGGGATAAATTAGGTTTAGGATCTGACAGTATTAGGAGAGTGTGAATTTGACAGCACTGCGTGAGTCAGGAGACTGTGCTGGTGAATGAAACTGGCTAAGCTGAGAAAAAATCCAGAAAAAACTTTTTAAAACGTTTTATTCTTTAAACGTTTAAATCAACATGTTGCATGTTTTCTTGTCCTTTCCTTAGCTAGTTGTATATGTCAGGTGAACATGCAGTATAAACAGCCAATGTTTTTTTCCAAAATCCTCAACTAATTTATGCAGTATATTTTTTTTTTCTTTTTTGTGACAGGCTTTTGGTTCTCAACTGTTTGTTTTGTGCCCAGGGTTGTATGTCCAGTGTAGAGGACTGGCTCCTGAGTAACTGTGGTGTGATTCTGGGAGTCTGCATTGGAGTGGCAGTGATTGAGGTACATCTAATAAGCATCACTATTTCTGTGCTCAATTCTGAACTCGACAGTGACTGTACATAAAGCATGCCAAATATGATAGACTTGATTACTCTACAACTTGGCAATACTAGAAGCTAGATTTTTTTCTTATATTGTATTGTTTTAGCTATGTACAGTTATCCATGGTATGTAGTTGAGGTCTTCTCAAGAAAGGAAGAAATCAGTAACATTGCCAGGATCACTGTGTAGCAGGCTTATAAAGCAGAACAATTCCTAGCACAAGCAGCTTAATCATACTCAACTCTGCTGTCATTGGCTGGTTCTTAGTGCTTTCGTTTGAATGATGTGTAGGATGACTGGCTTATTTATAGTATGCATCTTACTATAAGAAGGCAGGTAATACTGAGAGGCTTAAATGATTAGTAGCAAACTGTAATTAGCTGTTTATAGTAAAATTATGTTTTAAGTTATGTGCCTTTTAATATTTTAAATAAATTTGGTAATATTAGGTATTCTGAATGTGAAATGTAATTTTTATTTATAATTTTTAACTTCATTATTGGTGCTGTATAGCTTTATCAATTATTATTCACACTTTTAATTCACACATTTATGAGGACATGGATGAAATATTTGTCTGCTCTATTATTTGCTTTTAATGTGGTACATTGTTGTAGAAGCTATTCATCACTTGGACACATGTTCAGGACGCCACCATTTTTAGCAGTGCATTTAATTTTTTAGGTAACCCTGTGGAGTTGAGCCAGTTTTGTTTTGTTAAAGGTTAATCAGTTAATAATTTACATCCCTTATAGAATCAGCTCACGCTTATCACTTTAAAGCCGTTCAACAAATTGGTTTTACTTTAGCAAAAACAGGGATTTCAAGCTTGCTTAACTTTTGTACAGTATCATACTGCAGAATGAGAGGGCCACTCACAGCTCTGTTTTTTTTTTCCAGCTCTTGGGAATGTTGCTGTCCATGTGCCTTTGCAAGAGTGTCCATCAGGAGGTCTACACCAAAGTTCCAAAGTACTGAGAGAAAAGGCCATACACAAACACACGTGTGCACATACACATAAACAAACATGCACACAAGCAATTAAATACACTCCTACTTTGACAGAGCATTTTAGCACAGTCCATGTTTTACTATCCTTCTGCTTTTCATTTTTATATCCTATGCAAGATTATTTGAGAAACTTCATTTTGTTGTTATTGTTGTGTGTTCTGTGTATTACGTCTGGGTTTTTTATTTTTGTTGTTGTTTTTTTTTTTTCTTGAATTTTTCCAGGTTTTCTTTGTGTGGTTCATTCAGGTGTACTTATTGTAAGGGAAATGTTTATTGTGACACCATCTCCCTTAACCGTGTATTTACTATGCGGAAAACTATGCAAAGCCAGTGTTGAGATTTATTGGTGAAAAAATCCTGAAAACGTCAGGGTGGTCCCAGTATTCTCATGACATTGAATAATTAGATATTGCATGCTATGTAGCACTTAATTACGGGGTCTGTGTTTGCACTCCTACCAGGTTTCCACAGGGAGGTATGTGAGAATGCCAGGGTGGGGTAGGATTCTTACGGGTGGGGTCACAAAAATTGGAATTGTTGAAGGAGCTTTTGAGGATGATATAGTATAGATTTTCAGTGTTACTATTTGAAGCATAACAGGGGTTTGATGGTGAGTTGCTAGTGTACCTTTGGGTGTGTCTGACTAGTTATGGTCCTCGGTTTCCACAAATTACTTTACCAGTCCTGAACATTTTCACTCCTTCATTTTGGGCTGTAACATAACTAATTCTAAACTATTCCTGATCATGGTACCCCCTAAAAGACACCTCCTTATCAGACCTATGGATTATTGGAATATTGATGGCAGGCAATTTCTCACAATGATCATTGTTTTAAAAAAAATTGAAGATCATTGTAAATGGCCATGCTTTTAAATTCTTTAAATTTTAATTATAATCCTCCCCCTTGTATAAAAGGTTGTGGATATCATGTTAACTGCCATTTCTTAAATGTTCGTTAATTTTGGAACAGTTTACTTAAATATGGTCTGTAAAGGATCACGGCACCCAGACCGTGATTCTTGATCATAACGCTGAGGTATAGTTCCAGTGCCTTTAAATTAACCCCTCTAACCCTTTTTTAAGAAGGAAAGTCAAAGCGACTCAGCATGGACAAAACCTTGGTGTTTCTTTTGTCTGTTTTCCACATTGACTTTAACAGCTTTGGGAAATATGTTTAAACATTGAACAGAAACTCAGTATCTAAACATATTCAAGAGTACATCTCCAACACTGACTGTGTGAGCTGATTTCTGTTTTGTGTTTAGCGTACGAGTGCTCCACACTGTGCAGGTATTATAGGTAACTTTATCTGAGACACTTCAGAAAAACACTTTCACTGTTATTTTGGTTGGTATTGTGTGTGTGTGTGTGTGTTTGGTGTCCAGGTCTGTGAACACTTTTAATCATATCTAGGTGTGTCTATAAGTTATTGGCTGGAATTGCTCTTTTTATTAAAATGCCCTGAAAAATATATTGACGATGCAGCACTAATAACAGACTTGCTGTACATGTATGTTGGACGTCTGGCAGTGAAGATGAAGGCTTTTTAACTTTTGCTTTTTTTCATAGATTTTTTTACTGCTCACAAATCCTAGTTTGGTAAAGATCAGTGTGCTGTTTTTTTTTTTTCTTCAACTCTAAAAGTATTTATGCAATAAACATAGTCTGTTAAGGTCTTCATGCTGTAATGTGTGATATTTTTTCTTATTATCATCTTGTAATAATAACAGCATTTCGAGGGGTGGCAAAGCACAGAGATATTATAACAGTTGTGTGTAGGTTAATTTTACACTAATATGAATTTGGTAAAATATTTTAACTAACATTTGTACTAGATTAGTAAAAAGTGTGGTGTTTTATTTTTTTTCTTACAATTTAGAGCACAAACATAATTTGACAGTAGAGGGCAGCATAAAAGAAGCTGTGGAAGTATTGAAAGCTCTCCTGCCATGACTTTTTCAAACAGTGAATTCCACAGATGAGGTCTGTATTTTAATTCTTGTTTTATGGAGTGTAGAATTTCAGTCCTTAAGCAATTAGAAGTAAAAATGCCCTGACCGGCTCAAAAGTCACCAAGTGAAGAGAGGAAGGTTATAGTATTACTAACTATCATTAGCTTCAGTTTTATAAGAGACATCCAAAGACGTCTGGGAAGTCAGTGATTGCCAGACCGTGACTTGGGGAGAGTAAAGCCTGTGGTTGTTACTGAGTGCAGTATCTGACCTGTTTTTGTCTTTAGGTTTAGATAAAAATATACGACACTGAATGAAAAGTTTTAGTAAATAATTTATGAATATAATACATCACCAAAAGGAAAATGACAGTGGAATGTAACACAAGATGTATACGTCCAAGGATCCAGATATCTCAATGTATGACTAAATGACACAAGTAAGACAGAGGCAGCATCTTAGACAGAAATAAATGTTAAGTAAATGTGAAATAAATGTTGTGACATTGCAGAAGCTTGTGGCCACAGTGAGCAAAGCTACAGGCAGTCCAATGAAATATTAGAATGTGTGAACTTTCTTGGCCAGGCAGTGTGTATGTAGCACATACAGAATAGAGCGTGGTCCTTCTTTGTTGCATCCACATTATTTTCGTTGCAGTGCAGGTTCTCTTTCGGTGGCTGGTTTCTGGCGTGGGGGAAGGGCTGCAGCTCTAATCTGTCTAGCACTCTTTTAGAGGTTGTGTTACCGGCACTGCCTCACTGTTTCTTAAGCCGTTGCGAATCAGGTAGTTGGCTCTAATATTAGTGCATTGGTTTGAGGCAAATGTAACCCGTGTACGCTGTGTTGGGTGTCTCTGCGCTACTCTGTTAAGCCATGACCCAAATTCAGTTCACAATGAATAATGCAGAGGTTCCCTTCCCCTGCAAGATCTCTGCTGTTTCCTGAAATACAGCTTTTTATCAAAATTCCATAGAACAAACTGTCCACTGATAAAGGCTGTCCAGACGTGTTGGCATTCCTTCCAATTAGTCACCTAACCTACCTATTGCTGACACATACAGCTTGCATCCAAATGCACACACAACTTAATCTAATACTCTGGGTGGACACCTCAGTAAAGAAGCTATAATGAGATGCTTTTCCTTTGCAAACATGGTTGTGGTTATTCTCTGCCGTGTTTTTGATATGGCTGCTTTGTATCTGCTTTGGTACTAATGAGATGGACATTGGCTTAGGGATCTCTAGGGGCACCCGGTGTTTCCTCTGTTCGAATGCAGTGGCTTTCCTGTTTCTACTCTGCCATGGATGCTCCTCGTCTGCTTGGTCAATAGTAAAACCCTCTTAAAAAACCTCAGGGGCTTTTCCTCACCCTGTCTATATTCCTTCACTGTTCCAGTGTGCTCTCTGTATTTAGTATATTTATGTAGCGCATTGTTAATCTGTTCCATCAACACATTGTCAGGATTCGAATTTTATTATTTTGAACAAAGCTTTGGTATATATCCGAGTTCATTTCTCTGTTAGACAGATGAGAGGGGCAATATACTGACTCAGAAGTCTGGTATTATGATGCATATTATATCGGCAGGTTGGTGAAAAACACAGCCCTAATTTTTTATAAACTCCACACCAAAACCTATCGTGTTCTAAACCTTATATCCACTGTTTCCACAAACTTTAAGACTAACATATTTTAAATCTTAACTTTACAGACTTCAAGCTACTTCTGGAACCCACAGGTTTATGCATTCAGCTAGAGAGGGCATCCACAGACTATGATAAAAATCTCTCTGGCAACTTTAACTTGTATATTGATAACCTGTCACACAGAATACATTAGACTTCTAGAGGCATTTGTTTTAAAGCAGCATGTGGTGGTCAGGTCACATCCTAGATCTGGTAATCACTAAAGATTTAAACACAACTATGATCACTTGTTTCTGATGTTTTCATTTCAAACCATTTGTATATGATATGATTACACCTCTCTAGTGTTCAAAGAAATGTGGAAATGTATACTTTCCCCTCTGGTGTGTTGTATGCGTGTTGGTCTGTACATAATAGAAAATATGAATTTGAATGTTTTTCTGAAATAGTGTTTTTAGTACCTGCATCATCTCCTATCATTGTCTCCTGTCATCTCCTGTCATCCTTTCCTAGTACACTGTTAGAAAATATGTCAATACATGCTGGAATTCCTTCGCTTTAAAACTTGATGAGCAAAATGTTATGTCAATTACAGAATAACTCCTTGAATACAGATTGTTGTACAAATTGCAGTGAAGGGCAGCTCTTAGATTCTTCTCTAACTGCCATACCGTGCTTCACACACACTCCACTTGAATATGTAAAAGTTAAGGGAAACATCTGAGTGGCACACCTGGCAGTGTAAGGATCCATGGAGGGATCAGCAGTGGCACAATCAATATTAGCCCACTTAGCAGAGTGCAGCTGCTTTCACCCACAAGGAAAAAAAAGCAGGAAGCAGAATCATTCACGGCACCTACACAGGTCCCAATCTATGTCACGATCAGAGGACATGGGAACAAATCTCCAAATAAATGTCCCATGATCCAGTCCTTTTAGAGCGAGAGAGAGAAAACACGAAACAGACAGGGCGTAGCGGGGGGGAGGCAGAGGGGGCGCTGTTCTTGGGCAATTGTGCCAATGAATCTCATTAGCAAGCACAGCTTCTCTAATCAGTCTCAAAGAAAATTCACTGCTAGCCTCGCCTCAAGCTTGTATGTAGGAACATACCCCCCCCACCCCCACCACCCCCCAGTCTCTTCCCACTCTTAATGCATTAATTAGTCTCTGAAATAGATTCAAAGAGTCTTTTATGAAGAGGCTGATTAAATCACATAGGGCATGTGCCTGGTGTACAAAGCATCTGTTGTGTTTTGTTACTGTTGGCAATGCCCATCCTGTCTTTGGGACATTCATTTGCACCAACACTAATGCAAACATTACTTGACACTTAGTTGGTTTGACTGCTATTAACATGCTTGTGTGTGTATATGCTGGTTCTGAGGATTCGCCTGAGAACAGCACCCTCTATTTCACTGTTGCATCTTAATACAAAGATGGAAATGCAAGCAAGCACAGGGCCATACAAGGTAAATGTACTAAAATGTGGTATTCTGATAGAATGCATATCCTATCCCCTATATAAATGTCATGCAATAATAGTTACATTTTTGATAATGAACGATGGGTAGTAGACGGAGCTTGCATTATTCAAATGAAGCTATGGTAATTGGTTTCTGCTCCCATTCATTAATGCTTCTTTTATGGTGCATTCTTTTGGAGAGATAATAGGAGAGTCTTTCTCACAAGATTTTTCGTTTCAGTGCCAGTGTACAACTGCCCTGAGGTAAGCTCACTCTATCTGTGATTTCATGAACTGCTAAAAGCACCAAATCCAACCCAAATATGGAATTAGAAAAAAAGCCAAGCTGTCTCTTTGAGTTGCATGCATGCATACACACCCACATTGGCATCTTCCTGTGAACAAAGAGCCACAATCCCAAGCTCTTTTTGAGCAGCTACAAATAGCTTTGCAGCAGTCCATCGTACATGGGAATTATAAACGTTGTCTTTCCATGGAAGGGCATGAAAATATTCTTTGCATTTTCAGTTTCCCTTGGTCATTAATACAGCTTCTGTAAAATGTGGTAAGGAGGTAGAAAAGCACAAAATCTAACCCAAATCTTGCACAGAAGAGAACAGAAAGGGAGTGTGTGTGTGTGTGTGTCTGTGCCTGTGTGTGTCTGTGCCTGTGTGTGTGTCTGTGCCTGTGTGTGTGTGTGTGTGTGTGTCTGTGTGTCTGTGCCTGTGTGTCTGTGTGTCTGTGTGTGTGTCTTTGTGTCTGTGTGTGTGTGTCTGTGTGTGTGTGTGTCTGTGTGTCTGTGTAAATAAATGTGCCTGTGTGTGTGCAAAGTCTTCAGTGTGTCTTTAGTGTGCTGCTATATTATAATAGACAGTCCAGTTCTGTATACATGGCCTAACAGACACTTGTGATTGACTCTGAACAGAAAAACAGTTTTGCAGAGTGTTATGCCTTTACATACAGGATAATGACATTCACCCTGCAACACTGAACCTCAAAGTTTACCAGCAACAATAAATGATAAATTTAGACTGATATGGCCAAAATTTATTAAGCTCTACATACAGAAGTAGCATTTCTCAGTATGGCATCGGGCCACGATGTTTGTTACTGCACGACACATGCATTTCAACATGGAGTTGTAGAGGTTCCTTATGGTGTCCTGTGATAATCCATCCCATGCAGCTTTAATATTATACAGTTCCTGCTGATTTTGCGGTAGGGGTGGAGCTGCAGTGACACCAGGCCTTCTGCACGTGTGGTGCATGACAGCAAACTATTCTTCTTGGCTCTTACAATGTGCTTACACACACAGCTTTGTTGGTCGTCTCCACCTTCACTTAAGATGACTCACTGCCATCCTTAGTCACTCCATGACAGTCACAACACCTTTGCAGTCTTTGGCGATGTTGACTTGGTGTTATGTGCAGTTGTCGTAACGGTCTCACAATGTCAAACCTACCTACCATGTTTCGTTTCTGCCGGTTAGTTCCTTCTGGCTGCAGCTATTCTTCTGATGATCATTATAATCATGCCTTCAAAGTCTGCTGGAGCTGGTCTACTTCTAGAGTGTTTTCATCTCTAATCCAGGAAGCCTTGCACAGTTTTAGGTTTTAGATTAACACGCCTGATCCAGTTCATGAAGGTAACAATTATCTGGTGGATCAAGTGTGTTGGAACATGAAATGGAGGAATCTGTGCAGGGTAGTAGTTTTCTTGACGATGTGTGTATCTTTGTTGTACAAAACAGGCAAAAATCTAACTAAAGAATATATGTGGATACACCTGTAGTACTTTAGAACACACAGCAGCTTCTCTGGCTCTGAAAAAAAATGTGCTTAATGTTGTTTCAGACCTTTTTAGAATTCTCAAGTCTTTTGTTTATATCTCTGAGTGTTGTGGCTTTCTCCATGCATAATATTTTTGTTCAGTGTTTGCCTCATTCACTAACTTTCAAGCAGCACTGTATTGAAAGACCAGCAACAAACCAGATTCTTGAAACACGTGTTTGGTAGCACTCACAGTAACTGCTGCACCACTTAAGGTGCTCCAGCGAATCAACACTGGTGGTATCCACATCCAGCTGATGAATTTGTGTGTGCACAGCCCTTTTTAGGAAAGTCTGTTCGCTCTGTGGGCATCTGTCCAATGCCACCAGGCAGTTATTTCCAATCATGCAGTGCCAGACCCCTTTATGGGGACATAACAAGCGAAGGTCAAACTACTGTACCAGAAACGCATTTCAAATCTGATAAAAACCTATCAAACTAAAAACTAAGTGAATGTGTTTTTGCATTTGTCCTTTCGCACATGCAGTGTAACCAGCAAACTTTTCATGAATGGCATTTCTTCATAAACAGACGCCATGTCAAGTTTTACAAGGTTTCTGATTTATATTTCAACCAATGACTTGTCTTCATATTTATAACGACTGTGGTTTGTGTACTCAAATTTGAACACATCTGAAGAACCGTAACTAATGCCAATGCCACACAGAAGGTTATTGGGTCTTCTCTCCCCTCTTTGGTGGACCTTTTAGTTAAACATTTAAACAGCATTGAGTTATTAAAAAAATTTCATCAGGCTCAAATTTCAGAAAATGCCCAAAGAGGATGAAAATAATTTAAAAAGTTGAACAAAGAAAATAAGTAGGATAAACATACCTGTTTAATGATGCCTAAAAAGGGACAGATACTCCTAAGACGGGCAGATACACAGAACGGAATGCGAGTAAATATACGCGTAAATATGGAACAGAACTCTGAACTCCTTACACTACCCAGATACAGAGTTACCATTGCTTCATAACTGTGAGACAGCTAGCTAGAAGCTGCAGCTTGAATAATGATCAAGAACAACTGCTATGAAACTGATGCACTCTGTATATTTAGGTCTAGTCTTGTACCTCACCACCATTTTTTTAATGATGCACAAACATTCAAACTGTGGCCTTTTGCCACATTAAAACACATTATAAAACAAAAGGAGCTGTTTGCTTTGTTTTCAGCATGAATGAATGGAGGATGGGCAGAGCATTATGAAAGAACTGAGAGAAATTCAGAGAAACTGAGTCAGTGTAGAGACAGCTTGATTTATGTTTAGCTGGGCTGAGTGGGGGAAGGACGGAGTAAACTGAGAGAAGTAGGAGAAATGCAGAGTAAAATGATTTGCATGGAGGCAGCTTGATTTGTGCTGGGATGGGCAGAATACACGGAGAGAAATGGGAGAACGCAAATTTAAGGTTTAGATATCGGAGAATGTTCCAGAAGAAAAACCCATCTGAACCACCAAGAATTCCCTTGTGGCATGTTTTGCAAAGTGGAAAAAGATCAGAGCATGTTTTTAGGGACAGTGTAAGGGCTGGAAGTTCAATACCTCACATGTTACTACTTTAGTAAACTAATAAAACTGGCACTTATGGCATGTCCACCAGGTTAAATTCTTGCCTTGAATGCGCTGTAGTTGTGGTAGCCTACACCAACAAAACTCATGGAGTGGAATGAGCGTCCTGCCGTAGGACAGAAGTGTAATTTGGGTGGAATATGCACTTGTGTTTGAACACAGCCTTAACCAAAAACAGTGAGGAGTGGATGGTGCCAACTTGTTTGTGTGGGGGTTTGTGGTGGTATGGTGAAAGACCCTATAGTGTATAGTGAGGACAGCTGAGATCATCACCCTGATCATTCTCTCCCCTCCATCATGGACATCTACACCACACACTGCATCTGCAAAGCCACCAGCATTATGGACAAGCCATCCCTACCAAACACTCCAACAGCTTCCTCAAGCGATCAGGTTTTTAAGGTCACAAGGACTGATCTAAGGACTGAACTGAAACCCACACTCGCACACACGCGCACACGCACACCTCTTTGATGCTCTACATGTACTATCTGGAACATTGCTGCTAACTCTCTGTTTACACTGTTTATTCTACCTCAGTAACTGCTGTGTGTATGTATGTTATCACTCACAGATCACACCATGTTAAATCTCTCTGCACCTGTGTCTACTACATCATGCCAGAAATTGAGTGCTGTATTGGTGCTGCACTGTCCTGTCTCTCTACTGTGTCTATTTAATTTATCGTACTTGTTTGTTTCTAGTTTTAATTTTTGTTTACACACTTATGTCTGCATGTTTGCACTTTGTACTCTGTTGCACCTTGTTCCGGGAGGAGCGTAATTTCAATCCACTGTGTACTTGTACATGTGAGGAATGACAACAAAAAGCCTCTTGACTTTTGACTTGAAAATGTGTTTATTGAATTCCAGTACTACAAGCATAATTAATGCAATGCATCTACTAAAAGAGAGTAATTCCTTACTTTGGTCACAATTTTGGTTTATTTTTTTTATTTATTTATTTTTTTTTTTAAGCTTTCTACAAGACTGACTCTTTGTGCTAGCACTAGGGCTTATATAGAGCCAAACAGTAAGTGATGTGAGGTCATTTTTGGTGTTGGGTTTTGTACTGTATTTGGAAAATCCAATACAGTGTCCTAAAAGGAGATAGTTCCTTTGCTTCTGGTGATAAAGGCACTTACCAGTGCCATCTTGCTCAGATCATGATGTGCTTTTCCCATGCTCAGTCGCTAAATCATATACTTCGCCCATAGCATTGCGTATGGCTCAGTGGGTTGATTGGTCTAAAATGTAAAAATTGCATTGTCCCACCTTTCCTAGGTATCTGCATCTGACTGCACCACTTCTTATACGAAGGTTTGATCACCCTTCCCAGTCCTACACCCAAAGAATGTGATGTGTTGTCCTTAAGGCTTTTCTATAAGGAGTTTTGGGTCCAGGAGACAACTGCCCTTGTTTTTCAGATGATAAGGGAGACAGATCCAAGGGCTGTCTTGCTAGCTGACTGGGGAAATGCTGCTCTGGCAGCTCTTTCTCTTTTGTTACGGTTTGTACCATGAGCTGCTGCATTGGGTCAGGTTTTCTGTGATGCTCTCTCAACAGGTTGAGCTGGAACTATTGGTACTACTTGCTCCACCTAGACATGAACAGCTCGTATGGTCAGCAGTCCCACTTTCCTGGTAATTTTGTATGATCCATGCTCTTGTTAGTAGGCAGAAGTAGCAACATGTCCTTGAGCTCTCTAATGCTGGCTTTCTAAACATACCAGGCTCTCAAGCTACTCTTTGCCTTCCACAGAAGCTTTTGAGCCAGTGCTGTCATCTTCTTAAGCCTCTGCCACCACATTCTACCCAGCAACCTTGGGTTCTTTGCATTACTCTTTCAGGTGGTCCAATGGACCTCTTGCATGCTGTCCATAGAGAAACTGGAAAGGATAGAATCCTGTAGACGCCTCTGGAAATGCTTTTTAAGCAAAGAGACGATCAAAGTCCATGGTCCCAGTCAGTCCTGGATTATGAGACAAATTAACCGAGCACTGCCTTGAGGGCCTGGTTAAATTGTTCTAGTAAACAATCTGTTTGAGAAAGATGAAGGTAGAACTGAGTATTCTGTATATCTAGCAGCTCATAGTTACCATGCAGTTACCTGAAACAAGATGGCGGCACGTACACACGCTGCGGCTTCTCTCTCTCCTGAGAAAACAGCATTTTCGTGGTTTTTGTCCCGTGAGATGGTTAAAACTAGTGTTCACAATTGATTGGTTTGAGATTTAGTAATGGGTTAGATCTAGAGTTTTGCATTGGTTGGACCTACGGGTAAGCAAAATGTTCAATATTAGATTAGATTAGATTCGATTAGATTAGATTCAACTTTGTCATTGTGCAGAGTACAGGTACAGAGCCAGTGAAATGCAGTTAGCATCTAACCAGAAGTGCAAGTACAGTATTATTTACATAAAGAGCCGTAGTAATAAATATATACATATATAAGCATATCTATATACATATATATGAATGTATAAGAGCAGCATTACAAATGAATGTTTGAACTGTAAGAGTAGTGCATGTAGACAGCATGTACACAATAAAAATAACAGAGGTAGAGATAATATGAGAACAGTATGTAAACATGAGTATACAGTAGGCTTGGTGATGAATAAAGTGCATTAACAGTACAGAATGTGCGCGGATGCAGTAGAGGGAGTGCAATGTAAATTAAAGTGTCCGTGCAGCGTTCATGAGACACACAGCCTCATGAAATGCCAGATGGGTAAGAAACGTCCTTGATGATATTCCTCGCCCTGCCCGGGCAGTGCTTGTGATAGATGTCCTGAATGGTGGGTAACTGGGTGCCTGTGATGTGTTGAGCCATTTTCACCATCCACTGGAGTGCCTTGCGGTCAGCAGCGCAGCAGTTGCTGTACCATACAGAGATGCTATATGATGTTACTGATGAACTTCATCAGCTTTGGGATAGATGGGTTGTGTTGATGTACAGCAATCAATCAAGTCATGCCACAGATTCGCAACTAAAATGAGGATCTGGGCTTTGACTACGGCATTTTAAGACGATCCCCTTTAAACCCCTCTAGTCTAGAGTCCGTGCTGCTGATATGTGAACATTTGGGAGCCTGTGCTTCACAGTGGAAGTTGTGTTGTTGGGGTGATGGTAAATGTTATGTTTGTGCCACACAGAGTTTCCCATGATGACCGGAGAGTGCAGTTTTATTCTCCTCTTAGTACTGTATATCTGGAGGTTATAGTGCAATTAAACAAAAGCGAAAATTAAAACTGGAGACCTTTTAAGAGTTTACTGTCAGTTATGATTAAAGCGATAGAGGGGCAAAACACATGCCAGGATGACATTGGTAGGATATAAGCTCCAAAACTACAATGAAATAAAATAAATGTGCAGACAAAATTTTGGCTGGGTCTGCTTTTGAGGCATTGTAACAAATATAGGAGTGGGAATTTATTCCAGATCAAAACTGCTCTGAAACTTCAGGGCTAAAGTTAAACTAAATCTGTTTTTTTTTTTAATAGAATTTTGTATGGAATAAAATCGAATGATATAAGGATTGTGTTTGTATGCCAGGGAGGAATTAATATCATTGGCTATGCTATTTTTTGTATAAAACAAATTTATTGTTTGTAAACAAAGGTCTCCTAGGTACTTCTGGGTAGGGAATCTGTACCCACTTCAAGTGGAAGTACCTCAATTTATGCCACAATAACGTTTTTTCCATTGGCCCTGTTCCATAATTTAAAAAATAAAATGAATAAATAACTGTTTAGCATTAAAATGTATTGTATTGTATTGTGCCACAGTTTAAGTCTGTTTGTCCGGGACATGATGGATCTAAAGCGTTTACCAGAGGGCAGCAGGTTGAACAGATGTCCTGGGTGAAATTGGTGTTTCAGGATGTTGGCTGCCCTGTTGAGGCAACGGAAGCAGGGCAGTGGGCAGCAGATGATCTTCTGGGCCATGTTTAAGACTCTCTGCAGTGCTCTCCTTTCTCCCGCAGAGCAGCTGCTGTACCATGTTGACATACAGTATGCTAGCACACTCTTGATGGTGGAGTGATAGTAGGACACCAGGAGCTTTTCCGGAGGGGTTGCTTTTCTTAAATATTCTCAGGACGTAGAGCCTCTACTGTGCCTTCTTGATCAAAGCCGTGGTGTTGGTGGTCCAGGAGAGGTCTTTAGAGATGTGTGAGCCCAGAAATCTGAAGAACGGGACTATTTCAACACCGTCTCCATTGATGTACAGTGGTGCTGGGACTGCAGCTTCCCGCTGAAAGTCTGAGTTCTTTTCTTTCGAGGAGTTTAGGGTGAGATTATTCCTTGAACACCACTTTGGACTTTGGAGTCTTTATCCCTGTGTGTTGGAGGAGTGAGTGGGGACACAGTCATACGTGTGAAGAGAATACAAAAGCGGGCTAAGTACACACCCTTGGGGTGCTCCTGTGCTGAGTTTAAGGGAATAGGGATAATGGAGACCCAACCTTACAGACTGGGTGTGGTCTGTCAAAGTGATCCAGAGGCAGGTGGGATCCTAGGTCTGTGAGTTTGGTTACCAGTCTGTGGGGGATGACCATGTTAAACGCTGAGCTGCGTCTACAAAGAGCATCCTCACATAGCCCCCCCCCGGTGCTCCAGATGTGTGAGTGCTGTGTGAAGAGCAGTGGTGATGGCATCTTCTGTGGACCTGTTTGCTTTGTAGACGAACTGGTGTGTCATTGTTGCTGGATTCTCAATTTTCCTCTTGTAGGTGGTCTTAGCCTCCTTGATGCCTCTCTTCAGGTTGGTTCTAGCTGCGCTGTAGAGAGCTCTGTCACCAGACCTGAAGACATTCCACTCATTGAGAATTCATACAGGCCTTTTGGTTTGGGTACACCCTGATGTTTTTGTCCACTGTAACATTGTCCAGACAGTTTTTGATGTAGTAGAGTACAGTCGATGTGTACTTCTCCAGGTCCTGATCCTCAAAGACATCCCAGTTGGTCTTTTCGAAGCAGTCCTGCAGCTTTCAAGCTGTAATGTCCAGTGTCCAGTCAGTTACTTACATTTCCCCCATTTTCCAGCTTTCTAAAGCTGGTAGAACTGCTGCACTAGCAGAGGATCCTATGTAGACTAACACTAGCAGCTAAAACTAAACACAATTTAGTGAATCACAAATTATACATCAATAAGAGCTCAAAATATGAATTAGGAAATTAAAATGATGCGTTAGTCCATACTTGTAGAATTATGATTATTATATTAGACTTAGATTATTATATTAGAAAATGTCGTAGAAAATATTACTACATGAGGAAACCAGCTAGCTAATGTTATTAGCGATTATGCTGGCAACCACAGAAAGTGTTTTGCATGGGAAGAAATATGTGAGTGTATGTGCAGAGTAGCGCAATGTATATGTTCAGTACAGCCAAAAACCTAAACACAAAGTTAGCTAGCTAGCTAATTAGGCTAATTAGCTAATGAGTCACATAAAAATGGTTAGAATGTTTGAACCATAAGTTCAGTCGGTTCATGTTTGGATTCTTGGTTTTGACTTCAGTGGAATCCATCGTTATAAAGTGAACATTTCATCCTGTGCATGACTGGTGCACATTTATAATTTTATGAAATATTAACCACACTAAGTTGTAAAGTTACTGATCTGGGAAGATTTGTTTCCAGTATCCTGGTTGGCTTCTCAAAACCTCTCTGGAATGCAACAAAATTCTGTTGGATCAGTGCAGTACTAAATTGTCTGCTGATGTGACGTAAAATGGATTTGTCCTAAAGTGTTCGTTATTTATAATGCTAACTTGCTGGGGTTAGGAAATGTTTGCCATAAGATGTGCTAAATGTTAATCACCTGATTTGGCCTGGTTCTGGAGAGTCCTAAAGGAAACACTAACAGCATCTTTTGCATCAGGGCCATTATAAATCCATCATATCAGTTTTGTTGTGTGGTCTGGTTTGGTAGACTTCAGTAGGAACATGTGAGGAATGATGATGGAACCACACTTTAATAGCCCCCTTTTCACCATGTGTTTTTCTAACTCATCTGGCTTCTATTACCACTAGTTTAAAAAAAATTGTCTGGCTGCTGCTTTCAGAAGGAGAGCACTAAAGGGAAGAGACTATGGAACGCACGGAGAAAAGAGCATAAAGGGAAATATCATTACTAAACAGAATAAAGAGGGTGCAACTGAGAGAAGAGCGTATGGTTCTAGATAGTTTTGTTATAGCCACAGAAGCAAAACCTAGCATAACATTGTGTGTTTAGTGTGAATGGATCCATCACAATGCAGCAGAGGCTCTAGGAGCCAAGACACGGAAACAACCACAAATAAGTGAATGTGGATAATGACTCATAAAACAAGCAGTGGGTGAAAGACAGGAAGGAAGAGACTGTGTATCATGTTTTGTGCATCATCCACAGCTTTCTGACAACTGCTAATAATACCCTCCTTTTGTTTTCAAATGTCACCATATGCTTGAGTTGCCTACACTCTCTGAAATACCGTCACTCTTTCATTTTGCCTAAAACATGTCTCCCACCTGAACCCTTCTCCCACAGGATGTTTCAAAAGCAGTGAGTATGTGTTCAAAAATCTCAGGTTGTATACGCTCACCTTACAGCACGTTGTGTTCCTATATGTGTATCTGAGACTAAGAATGCATACGTCAATGCTGCTGAAGTGTAAATAATTGACAAAAATAAAGCAAATAAATTATAATGTATTTCTGTGTATTTCCAGAGGCAGCGCAGGCCAGGACATAATTGTTATGCCAACAGACTTAATTTGACATATTTATTAAATATTTCCAAGCCTACAAATGATCTCTACTCTTACATTTTGCATAAAGCTGTAGTGTGAGTCTGGTATGTACATATAAGTGTTTTGGTTTGGTCATGTGTTCCAGGAAGGCTTCCTTTGTTAGCTGACAGCCAAGCAAGTCTTTCCTCCTCTTCCTCTGAGCCCTCTGTTGTCATGGCAATGGAACATATAGTCCTTCAGAAAATCAGACTTATGGTACTGCATCATGCATACACGCATCAACACCATGGCTGTAAATAATTAGCTGCCTCCAGTACAGCCTGGCTGGTTCCAGCAAAGCCCAGTTTGCCTCAACCTACCAACTGATAGGTTGAACTGAACTGAGGGCATTGATGAAGATGAACAGTGATAATGTATTCCATGCCTCGTGTACAAGAATGGTTCATTTAATATGCCATTCTGTGTTTAGAACTTACATCTCGTTATGCTATTGGAAAGGAAGATTAGGGTCATTAGGAATAAATTATAAATTTGAAACTGATATAAGCAATATTTATTGAGCTACACATACAGAAGAAGTGTCTCTCAGTATGACATTGGCAACACAACATGCCAGACGTTAGTGGAGTTGTAGAGGTTCCAATGTTCTGTGATAATCTATCACACAATGTCAAACCTACCAACTAAATGTCAGTTGATTCCTTCCGGGTGCAACTACTTGTGTACCTATTCTTTTGTGGATTAGCGTATTAAACATTGTCAATGATAATATTACATTATGTCTGAGGCTGTAAAGTCAACTAGGCCAGTGTGTGTAATGGATTTACTTTTTCTGTATTCAAGCTTTTCTAATGCTTGTTGAACTGCTGTATTAGCATTGAGGATCCTGTGTATGCTAACATTAGCAACTAAAGCTAAACACAGTTTAGTGAATCCTGTACTCTTCCTGATACACCAATAAGAGATCAGAATGTAAGCTGGGACATTATGTGTTGACATGTGTTGATATTTGTAAAAATACTTTCTAAAAACATTTCTACATAAGGCAACTAGCTATAAGCTAACGCTATTAAAGTTTAAACATGTCCAAAGTTCAGTCTTTTGAGTTCTCTTCACATAGTGAAGGGACAGAAAGAAACACCTATGGACTGATTTTTGCTTTTCAAAGATGAAAAGTGCTGGTAATAATGGAGACGAGATTTGGTGATCTACTAGTTTTAAGTTTCACTGATGCCCTCCATGGGCCTTATCGTGAACCAGTTAGTCCCAGCCACGATTGCGGACATTCAGAGATCACTGATGCCCTCCATGACACAAGAGCACCATTGGCATGCATGACGCATGCATACATGCAGACTGTTATGACGCCTCGCAACATAAAGATTTTTCCTTGGCGTCACTCCACCAGGGTCTGTGTGTGAGAATATTTAAGATGAAAACCGTCAGGGATTATGTTCTTTTGGGATCCTTTATTGGGAGGCTGCAGTTGTAGCTTATGAGATGCGAGACATAAATTAGGGTGCACATAAGAGTTGAAAATTTAAATGTAGATATATATGTTATTATGCTTAGTTTTGGATGCTTCTGTATAATTTACATTTCCTGCTTTGTGACCTAATGCTGAAAAAATCAATAACTAACCACTGTTAGATTTGTGCTAACAACTTATAAAGTTGCTGCTTCTATATTAGCATTTTCCTAATAAATATTGATATTTATGGTCTACAATGAAAGCATAGTTCTAATGGCCACAGATGTCCACACCCATACATGCAGAAAACATCATGCTGTAAAACGCATGGGCCTACTGACAAGTTAAACAGTAACCAATAATAAACCTTGAATATTTAGGATGTAGGAATTGAAATCTGTGTACAAAAGTTAAAATTGCACTGTTAGCCGATGTTGTTCTGTGTTTTTTTTTTTTGTAACTGGTTCTCAGTTTAAATCTGAAAGACCTACAGCTAAAAGCAGCTGTGCTAAAAGAAGCAACTGTTCCTTTTTAACAGCTTACATTTCACTCTGAGCCTGAACATATTCACCAATTTACACCTATTTACAGTCACACTTGCACTCGTACACCCACACAAATCGATACCAACACCCCTTCATTTGGTTTTGGTTAGAGCTGACATTTTTGCATGTGTTAGTATTACTAAAATTATGCCAGAGTAAATAATTCTCACACTGTTGGGTGCTAATCACTTTATGACTCTAAAAACATAAATGTACTTCCTCTATATAAAGGCCAGCATAGTTGGGCATAGTGGTGTGGAATGCAAGGAATGTGAATACAGCAGACAGGAATGGGTCATTTTTTGAGTCAGGAGTGCCAAGAAAACAGTCATACAACACCATGTTCATTACTACAATACACAACACCTTGTTCTCCTTTGGTGAGAAAGCAGTACTTAACATTTTCATCTTCTCAAAGTACACCAAAAACCAAAAAAAACATGAATAGTATAAAGAAAATAACAGAACCTTCTTAAGACTTTTAATGGGTAACCGTCTTTACTACTGAAGCATACATGAAAAACTCGTACAACACTACATTAAGTTCACAGAACGAAACAGCCACAAAAAGAGTAACAACAACAAAAACCATACATCACAGGCTTTATAAACTAGGCTGCCATTTGAGAATACTTGTATCTGAGGCTACCACACCAATATTCATTACTTTGCATAAGGAGCACAAACCTAGGCCCCTTCAGAAACCAGGGGAAAAGAAATACAGTCTGATAGACCATCTTTCACCCTCTTCTTTACATTTGGACTCGTTTACATTTGGAAAAAGTCAAAGGATGCCTGCATTTATTCATTCCCTTCCTTAACACACCTGATTCAGTTCATTGGTTAATTATTAAGCCCTATATTCCCTGGGTTTGATGTGTTAAGCAGTTTCTACCAAAAGAAACTGTACACTTTTTTTTTAGAAACTTTTTAGACTTTGCTGAAAGGTCAAAACCAATCAAACAATATAGCTGATGTTTGTTCCATTACAGAAAACAAAGAAAATGGGGGAGAGAAATATAATACACACATCATCAAAAGAGTAGTTGCACAAATAGTTGCAGCCAAAAGGAATCAAACAACAGGAATGAAACTTAGTAAGCAAGGACAGGCCCAACAGCCATGACTGTATACATTCGGTGAGCAGTGATGTCATCCTGTTAGTGCCAGCACCATTAGCTGTATGATGCAGGGCTACATGCAGACTGTTACGATGCCTGCACTTAACACTATGTCAACGTCACCAAAGGCGATGATGGTTTCATGCAAGTCTGTCATGGAGTGATTTAGAATGACGCCATACTGAGAGACACTACTTTTGTATGTGTCGCTCAATAAATATTCCCCATATCAGTCTTCTGGGTTATTCTGTTGATGATGAGCATATATAAAATGTCAGTCATGCATCACTCACTGAGGTCTGATTCCCTGACTGTGATTCCCAATGTTGAGGTAGTGAAAACTTGCTCTAATTTGTTTTAGTTTACAATGTTTTCCAGTCTGTCCTACAACCACAGAGTGAATGGAAAATGTCTTTAATTACTGAAGGACCCTCTCTGCCAGGACAGTCTGTAGAAATGGCAATAATTAACAGTGCACTATTTTTGTGTAAACTGCTTCATCCTACAGGCAGAAAATAGAATTACTTATAGAATTAAAGAATTCTGACATGCATGGCCTGAAATGAAGGCATAGCTCTAATAACCGCAGATGGCCACCACCATACATAGAGACAACATCATGTTGTAAAACACATGGGTGTACTTCCAAATCAAACAGTAAACTATGCTAAAAATTACATCCTGAAACATTTCCATCATGTAGGAATTAAAATCGATGTGTATTAAAGTGCAAACTGGACTGTTAGCCTACATTAACAATTTTACTGTAACAGGTTATGTTTAATCCTGTAAGATCTAAAGCTAAGAATGGCTGTGCTAAAAAAGGAGTGACTGTCCCTTTTTAACAGCTGTTTAACTCTGAGCCTGAACATATTCACCAATTTACATTCATTTATATTCACACCTGCACCCGTACAGCCTCACAAACCCATAGCGGCCCCCCTTAGTTTAGTTTTGGCTAGAGCTGACATTTTCACATATGCCAGAGAAGTATGTGTTTCTTACACGACTGGAGTCCTAATCACTTTATGTCTCTTAAAACATAAAATCACACCCTCTATAAGAAAGTACAATTCCTTCTCCAGCACACCAAGTACCCGAAAGACATACATAGTGTACAAAAATAATGGAACCGTCTTGTATTAAAGCCACAACCAGCAAGTGAGGGGGAAAATGGCTTTAATTATTTAAAGACCCCCTCTGTCAGGGCTTCCTGTAGGATTGGCAGTAATTAACAGTGTGCTCTACCTGGTGTAAACAGCTTTATAAGAAGAAGAAAGCATCGAAACGAGTAAAGGATTCAAGGTGTGAGGTAGGCACACATTTATGACTGTCCCATTAATAAAAGGCTCCAGAAGTCTTTGCCATAATGATTCACAAGACTACTCTGTTAACTCTTAGTGGACCACCACTCAAATATTTATTTGCAGCACAATCATTAAGCAGTCCTAAATAACTTATAAAGAGTGCAAATCTGAAAATGGTTGTGTTTTCCCCACTCACCACGCCCTTTTTTGTTTAAGGGGAAAAGAAAATGCAACTTTCACTAGAACATGCTCACAAACACACACAACATGGGTGAGGTTGTAATTTTCAGTGTTGACTCTGCGTATGATAGATGTTTTCAGGAATTTCCTAGTTGGAGGTTGTTTTTATAATAATGACTCCTTTCACATTCGATGGAAGAGTCAGGCCTATAGAGACTGTTGCGCATGCTTTCCATCCTGACTTGTGCTGTTGTGTTGGTAGCATCCTTTACAAGCGAAGTATGGCTTGGAGAAGAGTTTGAAAGCAGTTGGAGAGATTGGAGAGGGGTCGCCCTGTATGGGTCCGGGAAGCAGGATAGTCTACTACCATAGCATGCATTTGGCAGTAGTGAATGGAAAAGGCATGCACCAGTGACATGAGGCATTTGGGAGACGAACTGCGTGGAGTGACCCCACAGTTACAGTTGTGGACATTCAACAAGCAGTGATGCCCTCCATGTTTCATCCTGTTAGTACCAGCACCACCGACAGACAGTCTGCACAAAAAGGAACTCCAGGCACTCAAACCTTTGTGACAACTGCCCTCGTCAACAGTTATCGTAACATCACCAAAGACCACAATGGTGTCATGCCAGACTGTCATCAGAGTGGCAATGGGACCTCTTCAGTGATTAGTCACTGTGATGAGTAAAGGCATTGTGGTCAGCACCAAGATGAACAGTTTGTCATGCGTCACATGTCCAGAAGGCCCAACACCATACTGAAAGAGACTACTTCTATATGTGCAGCTCAATAAATATTACCCATATCAGTCTAAATTTATCATCATGTATTGTACCTGGTCATCTTCATCTACCTTCCCATTTGCATTGCAATCCATCTCTACTTTCTGGGTGCAACAATTGTTTTGACAATGAGTGTGTATTAGACTCGTCATTAATGATGTGTTGCAAAACGGTGAACGATTTTCACTTTAGTGGAATGTGTTACCTGCTTGTACTGTTTTAGCTTGGCTGAGGCATACACAACATTTATAGGAATATTAGGACGTGAGAACATTAGATATAAGGATATTAGAAGTGATTCAGATAGTGTTTTTCACCTGGGTTTGTATGTGACGCACAATTAAAAAATTCAAGAGAGCACACATGTACATTGAATGCAAAGCATAACTGCATTATGAATTTCTGGTGCATTGTGCATCTGGCACATCATTTGAAGCTGAAACAGGTATTTATGTACAGCATGCAAAACTATGCATAAAACACAAATTAGGTGTTTTTTAAGAGTTGTTGTATATATTGAGAGAACACCTTTAATGGCTGCATTGGGTGTGGAATGCTATCTTTACTACTTTGCCAAAACTAGATAAAGGGATGTTTTTGAGGATTTTCCTACTATTGCATTAATTTACAGTCAGATCACGAGTCAACATCCAAACTGGATTTTTCTCCCTGTAGTTTTCCACCATGACAACTTACTGTTACTTACATAGATCATTTACATGGAATTCATTCATCAAGTAGCTGTCAGGGCAGGAACTAGAAAGTACGTCATTATATTTGATTTGTACAACCAGGTCCTGAATCCTTAATGAAAGGAGCAGAGATGAGCTGACTATCAGTGAAGCAGCAATGAAAAGTAAGCTAACACTTCTCCATTGACAGCTGCATGTGCATCTGCCCGATGCAGGTTCCAGGAATAGGAATAACAAGGAAGAGCTGGCAAAGTAGTACCTTGACAATGAATTTCATCTGTTAAAAGGTATGGAATGCATTTTTCAGATTTTCTACTTTTTTCCACTTCATATTCTACTTTCTAACCAATAGTGGAAAGAGTTTTTGCCCATGATGATGATGCTCAAACCGCTATCCAACAAGCCATGAACTTTATAGGTGATCACACCAACATGAATCAGTGAATATGTACATTAAAATCCATTTACATTTACGGCATTTAGCTGACGCTCTTATCCAGAGCGACTTACAAGGTTAATCATATTACAGGCTAATGCAGTGTTAGGAGTCTTCCCCAAGGACTCTTATTGGTGTAGCACAGCGCAGCCACCCAGACTGGGATCTGAACCCTAGTCTCCCACTTGTGGTGGTGGCTCCCTGGCAGGTAGTGGTGTTATCCACTGAGCTACACCAACCCCAAAATATTAATATCCCTGCTATAAACCACAAAACAGAACAAGAGACTATATCTTTGCTATAATGTCAAAACTCATTACTTCATGGTTTTATTATATTTTTGTCATTTGTAAACGACAGCTTTTCTATTCATTGTATATATTAATAGATTTTATACAAATCAATAGACATGGTCTGAAATTACTTGGAATAAAATCTTTTTACATTTTACAAAAATGTGCAAAAAATACAAACACAGAGTGGTGCTGGTAAGGAAATGAACATTTAATATTGCATGCACTCTATAAACATAAGTTGATAAACTTAAACTCATAAACAGAAACTTAAACCTCTCCCTAATGAAGGCTGAAATGCACTGAGAGATTCTTTGGCCACATCCAGGTTTAATAAAGTGCTGTGGATTTTTTTTCTTTTATTCTCTATGTTTTTAACCTCCCCCCCACAACCCCCACTGGAGTGGGAAGGGACTAAGGCATAACTCACATGCCCTACTTTTCAACCCCCTCCACCCCAAACACCCAACGAGGAATGGTGAAGGTATATAGTGGGCTCCTGCCACGCTTGGCCTGTCACGGAAGGCAAAAGCACAATGTGGACAACCAGTGGGGGAGGGTAGCAGTGTATTTAAATGAGAATGCTGGACCGCATTTTTCTCACTGGCCCTCAGCCACGCTTTTCTTCTGTCTTCCCCACCGTATCTTTTCTCTGCCAGTGTCAAGCCCATTTTTATCACTGGAGCTCTAGGTGTCATACTATCCTCATCATGAGAGGGTGTCTGGGAGGTTCTAAATAAAAATGTGATGCCCACTGAGTTACCTATTCTTGTTCTTGCGTTTTTGCTCTGGCGAGAGCTGCTCACTCTCACATAGTTCAAGGTGAATGGACAATGGCAAAATGCTGCTGTCAGCAGAAGACTGCTTAACCAGTGCTGCAAGACGACCTTCCCTTAAATATCACATGGTCTTGTGGAACTGTGTCAGTGCCTTTTGTGTTGCCTAAAGAGCTATGATGTGCTGCAGTCTGACTTTACAGACCATCTGTATGTATAGAGTATTACCCAGGTGTGTCTTACCTATAAATGTTATGGCTTTTTGTACATTGGCAGAATGTCAAATCAAAAGTATGCATAGATAGATAGATGTATAGATTAATATCATGCGTGTGTTTTTTTATATATGTCATTTTTAACTATTGCCTTAATGGATCGCTTCATAATAGTATGCTTATTCACCAAGATTTAAAAAAAAAAAAATAGATACTGTCATTAACTTTTATATCCTATGTGTACATTTGGTCTTTCCCCGCTGGACCCCACAGGTCCCAGAGCAGTCAATTATGGTATGCCTGGAAGCTCCCATCTGGTTCCAGGTGCAGCAATAATGTCCTTCCCACAATAGGAAGGCCAGGAGCTGTCAAGAGAAACTGTGACAACGAAGTGTGAAAAACTGACACTTAAAAATCTGGATCATTATCTGGAGGAACATTGTGATAGTCAGGGGAACTGCTTTTTGTCACATCCCCCAGGGGCATAACAGACATATTAATGACAAAACTTGGTATACATTCTACAGCTAACAATATAAGAATATACCAAAATAAATATACACATTTATTAACATCAATGTTATTTAAAATATTACAAATTAAATTATTTATTGTTACTTCATCGAAAATCTTTATTTTGTTTTTTTTGGGGGGGGGGCGGGGGGGTTTGTCAAGTAATAAAATCATAATGATAACAATGAGACAGTTTTACTACCTGTCAGGTCTGTCTTAGTTCAAGACTGCATGTCAATCGCTGTGCACCCTGGAGGGCTGAAACCAGGGGATTTGGGGAAGATCTTGGAGGGGGGGTGGTCAGCATGACACATGGTGACTTTCCCATGGGTGCTTTCTGATGCCCCTTGACATAATGAGACTGTCTGGGCTTAGCATGTTTGGGTGGGTGGAGGGTAGTGTATGTTTTACATGACACAGTGAATTCTATAGCTATGTTTCCTACAAACACACTCACAGACAAAGGAGCACGGGTAATCAGTGTGAAATCTAATCCAACAGTGAACTAGCTTGTTATATTAAATCCATTTCTAAAAAATGCAGTTAGACTTGGACTGTTTTCAAGCCAGAATCAATCAAAGCCTTCATTTCAGTCTAAGAAACAAACAGTACATAGACTTTACCGCCTTTAATAAGAACCAGCAACGTTTAAGTTTTTATCTACTTTATATAAATGTTTTAATTAACCTAAAAGTAGTTAGTCTAATTCTGTAATATGAGTATTAGGTTCCTCATTTAAGGTATAAAATACTCTCATCATCAAAAATAATTGCACCCAGAAACAAGAAATGAATGATAAATTTAAGACTGATATGGGCAAAATATATTGAGCTACACACACAGAAGTCTGATATGAGTACATATAAACAAAGGAGTATACAACACAATAGAGAACACACACCAAAAAATGCACAAAAACATTAAGGCAAGGGTGTACATATTTTTTGAGAGTGGAATGAATTTTTGGAAATCTTTAACCCATCCTTATTTATAGCAAGGTACACCAGTGGATCCCAAACATTTTACCGTCTCGTACCCTTACAGACATTGAACTACCTACATACACCCTTTTGCACATTACACATAAACTGGCACAGACATTATAAGGACTTCTAAAACCAATCCCTTTTGATCCATGTTTATGATAAAACAGTTTACACCCGATATGCTGAATAACACTAAAATGTTTTTACACATGCACTGTTCTGTTTTTCAGGGCACATATGCATGCGTGAAGCTATAAATGAGCAGTGAATAACAATGTTCACTTACATGTGCAACAAATCACTGTTTAGCAAGCTGACATCACTGTAAATGGCCATTACAGCCTCTACAACATTTAATGTGTTCAAATGTAAGCCTCTCCTCTTTCCCTTCTTATAATTATACCAAAGAAAACATCCTAAAATGAAAAATCGTTAATTACAATTTTCTGAATACACAGCAAATCAGTCAGGCAAGGGCCAGTCCTAACATGAGTGTTACAATGGTGAAAAAACTCTGAAGAGACTGAAGTCCTAATTATCCAACTTTTTCGAATTTCTCTGTTCCACCTTAAAAACTGCAGTTACGTTCTACATTCCCATATTTATTTACTAATTACTAATAACTTTGTGTCCTGATATGTGTTATAGCATATTTGCTTCTTACTTTGCTGTAAATCTGAGTGAACGTGTAGAGCTGTAAATAACTGTTTTCAAAGTTTGGAGGCTTCGTTTCTGTTAGCAAGTTAACCTTAGCGTAGCTACCGTTAAGCTAGCTTTAGGACCTTTGGCTTTGACAAAGGCTAAAAATAAAAATCAGACTCTGAATTATAAAATGATTGTGTTAATCCCTTTTTAGTGCATACTTTTAATCCCTTCGTGGAGCAGCTGCGCCATGTAGGTGGAACTCGAGGTGGCTGGCTTTAGCTGTATGAAAGAGTTGAAAGCTTTTAAAGGAGTATGTGATTGATCTGTCCGTGCATGGTAAAAAAAAAGGTTAAGTTTAGTAGCGTCGTTCAGTTTGGCCTTCGTAAATTAGGGGGTAGGGGCGGAGCTTCTAAAAGACCACTGAAGAAAGTGGCGTATTTGTTTTGCTGTTGAGTTCAAATATCAGTAATCGGTTCTCCAGGATGGCATACATAAACCCTTTTGAGTAGCAATTACAGACATAAGCTTAACAGCTTCCAGCTCATCTGAGGATCGCAGTACCTGCTATTTCTGATTCTGATCTAAACCAGCAGTGGAGAAGGTTCGTAAAGTCACAGGAAGCAGAAAGTGGGCGTGGCTCTGAATGTAGTGCCCGCCCTCCAGGCTCAGCTGCTGTGTGTCTGTAAAACAACTCGGTGTGTGAGGAGTCCCTAAACCAGCAATGAAACGCGGCTGCATAGGCGATGTTGTTTCGGGGCTCTGGAGTTCATTAGCTGAAGCGTAAAGACTCGCTCGGTTTCGAAGGGGAGTAGTTCTCAGAGGTTTCATACAGACATCTCACGCAAATTTTGGACAAAGATTGATCGTCGCTGGAGCCTTACGTGGGTGAAACAACAACGTACGGCGCGTTGTGAGGTGAGAGCCGCTCATAAGCACTGTGTTGACTGTCTGAGACAGACGGGATGTTAGGTCTTGTAACTTGACTGAAGACGGTGAGCATGTATTGTGCTTCGTTTGTAAACCCGAGGTCGGGAGTGGACTAAGGTATTTTAATAATTAAGAAGTGTTTAAGTACTTAGGTTGTGCAGGAACACAACACAGCACATGATATTTACTAACGGCTGCTTTCTGTTTTCCTAAAGTTAATGTATCTTCATCAGTAGTAAAATAGTTTAAAGCTGACCCTCTGGATGGCTTATAGCAACACAAACCGCCTAATTATTATGGGGGTTAAGAGGGCTGGTGTTTTGGAATGACTTAGTTGGAGAATATCATGAAGTTAACAGTTAATACAACAATTCAGTTTTTGTGTTCTTTAGCATGCTAAAACAAAAAGCCCTGTATGAAAGTGTTGTGCTTGTAACAGCAGTGCTTCTTCTGTTGAGCATGTAGAGAGAATCAGTGTTCCCATCCTGCATCATCCCAAACACAGGAGGGTCTACTGATGGGCACCTGTCCTCTATAGAAATAGCCCAGTGCCAGCTTATATCAATGACTCATTACATGGTCATTTCCCCTAACATCAGCTGAACTGTATGGGAAGGAAAAAGACAGGCTTGGAAAAGAGAATGAACACAACGCCATATACGGACATTTCTGTAAAACCTATGTAACCTCAGCTATATGAAAAATCAGAAAAATATCAAAGTAAAAACAAGGAAACGACTACATTAGCATGCAGCTGCTTTTTAAACCATTAAAAATGATACAGCTAGGTTCAGTCAGTGCAGTCAAGTGTCTGTAATGTTTCTGTGTATGAGTCCAGTTTTGACCATTGCCAGTTTCAGTCTATTTTCAGATTATTCTTAGACTATCAATATACATCCTAGAGCACTAAATCAGATGAAGTACATTCACTATAAAATAATTTGAAAGAGGTTTTATCAGAAGATACTGTAATATATAAAAAAAGCTACATTGAAACTAATTTGAATTCTGTATGAAACTAATCACACAGTCTGACAGTAGCTCAGGGTGTTATTGCTCATGTGGTTTTCATAACCATGTAAATTCTGAGAAGAAGGTAGCCTCAGCTGCCTACTTGCTTACGGGACTAATGCCTGTAGCATTTAGAAAAAATTTGCTGCACTTGTCACAAAGCAGACACCCAGTACAAACCTAGTTTAACTCAGCTGTGCACTTACTAATGACAATATTGACACAGAGGGATCCACTAAACAGGCCTCTAGTAAGAGGCTTCTGAGTTTAGATAAATTTCTGATCTCAAAACTACTAAAAGGTCATTGCACAGGTCACAGCCTATAAAAGTCACCCTTAAAATTCTTGTTAGTGGAGCTGAAAGACTTATTGATTTTATTTTTAAATTGCAGTTTAAATGAGTGCAATATTTAAATCACGAGGTGTAATTTTAAATATAGCATATTTTAACAAAACCGTGGGGGAGGAGTAACATATGAGAGCTTGTAAACTGCCTGTAGATAAGTTAAACCAGACAGAGGCAGCCAAATAACTATATGCTGTAACCTCACTACCACAGCTAACTGGCTGTGTGTCCACCAGGAAGACTCCAGCCAGAAAAAGAGGATGTTCTGGTCTTGTTCTGAATACAGTGACAGGCCTGCACTTCAGTTTCCAGAAATAATTGCAATTAACGGTTGCAATACTGATCAGAACAATCGCGATTCAGTATTCTTCCTAGGGTAGTAGATGCTTTTATTTTAGGCTGGTTATGTTAATTTGTCATTTCAAAATAACTAAGTAGGGTAATAAAAAATCTCTAAAATGGAAACTGGTGACACCTTTAACAAGGCGTTTGATTCACTGAGTACTTTTCATTCCATTAGCAAACTGAAGGGCTGTGTGAAACCCTGTTGTCCTATCAAAAAGTCCTTCTCTTATGACTGTCATGATTTTGCTCAAGAGATCATCCTGTAGTGTAGTAGATGTGGAAACGTGGAAACACATAGACACATTAAAGTGACGTTCTTTAAAGACTGGTAACTATTTGAGCCAATCTTGCTTATTTCTATAGCGATTCTTCCAGTGAGAAGAACGGTTTGCCATTTCCTTTATTTCCAACCTGTGATCTATTGCAGAGGTTCCCGCACGTCTGTCATGTGGACCCCATGGTCTGCCCATTTGTATTCTATTTGCTCTAGAACACATGACCCAGCACATGGAGCTTTTTAATTAGTTAATGGGTTGAAGCAGGTGTGCTAGATGAAGGAAACACAAAAAGAGTCACGTCTGAGATTGGGACCCCCCCTATCATTTAGCCAGGCATGGTCTTCCATTACCATCACTGTTGTTATGGTACCCATTACATCCTTACTGCTAAGAGTGATCGAAGTCACTGTTTAAAGTGCATGAGCAAAAACATGATTTAAATATAATCCTTGTTGTCGATTTGAGACCCATTGCCCATGCAAAGATTTCTGAATTCTTCAAGTCAGTGTTTTTCTGTAATATGCACATATAGGTATTATTTTAATTTTAAGCTACACTTTTTTTTTTCTTGAAACCCACATTATTAACCTGTGTGTAATCCAGGAATAGGTTGGTAAGAGATGAGTCCTTGTTGAGTTCCTCTATTTCATATCGTGGCCATCACGGAAACCCTAATGAACATCAGTTGGCAGGAGTTATGCATTTCCATCTGAAGACACTGTTTCATTGTTTCTTGCTTGTATATTTTCTGCTGCTGTAGTTGTGAATTTGTTTGCATAGAGATCCATGAATAAATGAATAAGTTATGTACTGTAATATACATTTTCTTGGAAAAATAATGTGATTATGTATAAACAGCACCATTTAAAGAAAAAACATGAGCTCTTGTGTAGCAGTAGCAGCAAAAAAAAATAAAATAAACATAAACAAAATTTCCTTGATCCATTAGGTAATGGAGAAATCAGTGAAGCTGTACAACCTTGTTTTATTCATAAATCAAAATCTGTGTAACAACTGTGACAACTCTGCAGGAAATCATTTTTTTATGTAAGCGTTTTAATTGTCGAGTCGTTTTGGAAACAGATGGTTAGAAATAGTAATTATTTTGAGGACACAGACCTGAAACTTTCCATGTAGTCAATTACATTATGCTACCTCTTGACAATCAGGACTTGGTCTTCTAAATGTATTGATCATGGTAATTTACCACGGTAGATTCAGTGTTTGTGTTTTGGGATGTTTTGGTCCTCAGTCCAGTTTACTCTTTCAATCTGTCCTCCAGCATTAAATGGCTGGGAAAGGCACTGCAGAAAAACATAGAGGTCATCCCTCACTTCTTAGCCGCACTAGTTTGCAGTCCACAGAGAGGCTGGAACGCTCTCTTGTCTAATGTATGTGATACTGAGTGCTCGCCCGTAATGGATTTGGAGCCTTTTTGCCCTACCGGAATGAGAAAAGAATAGTGGTCACAGTGCCTCGACAGTTTGTAAAGGTGCATATTGTGAATGAGTCTGGTGCTGTGAAACATACTTTTGGATACGGGTATTCAAATAGCCCTCCAAACAAAATAGACAAACAGGTGCTCACGTATAAGGATAATTTTCAGCCTACTGGTTTAGGCAGCTGCACAGAGTACATGGCCTTCATCAAATTCTCCCAGCTGTCAACAGACACAAGTAAGCAGACATTTCTCACCACTCTGCTGTAAAAAGTCAGAAGTTAGAAGCTGTTTTTATAAGATGTAAATGTTTTCTGCATGGTCTTACCTCAACCCAACTGGTAAACACCCTATTCACTTTCTGTTTGTTGCAATATAAACACACTGTGAAAGCTATTGTAAATGATTACTGTGAGCTCAAATAATAACAGGTGACTATGTAATAACTGTAATGGGCTTATAGAAAGGATGGTGTATGTAGGCTTGTGTAGTCACTGATCTGAATAGAAGTGAAATATCATGTAGTCCTACTTGTGTAATTTATAGGACACTGTAAAGTAAAGGGGAGGGGCAATTCAGTAGTATAAATAAAGTATAAGTATGTACCGACAAAGTGTAAGGCAAAGTGTTTAAGAGAAGAAGCGTTTATGTTGGGTTGTTTTGGGTTCAGTCACATTTCCATTCACAGATTTTAATGTTCAAGAGAATGAATATGTGCGGAGTGGTGGGTTTTCTAAAGTAGAGAGCAGAGAGCTGTAATTTTAGCTGTTGGCACTGTGTATCTGCTTTATGGCATCTCAAGAACTGTTCTGTGGGTTGCCTTTATTGATGACCTACATTTAGCTAAAAAAAAGCATATCAGGATCTCAAAACCTGAAACTTGTGAATATCGGAGTAGTCAGATGCCTAGCCCTACAAGATATATCCCCCTGTTTTGCATCTTAGATTGTATCTTCTAAGGAAAATGTTTTTGTGTTCCTTTTTTTATTTACAGGGCAACCCGTCTTACAGCCAGTTTTATCTGAGCTGTCTTTATCATGTCCAGTGTTTTGGAGTTTTCCTTGTGCCAGTATGCTGTTATTCTAAACCTCACCCATTAACTAAATCAAATCTTTGTTCACTCCTACTGACTCAGGCATGTTTCTTTGACATCCTCCAGTAAGTTTCTCTTTCTTTTGCTTTAGCAGCAGTTTCGACCTCAAATAGTTTTTTCTTTTCCTTTTCTCTTTCCCCTACTCCTTGCTCTTTTGGTTTTGGCAACACATATTTGCTGTGCTCCTGTGCATTGAACTACATTTGTGAACACTCTCCTTTCTTTGTGGAAAGTCTTTGGTAGAATAGTCTTTTGTCTATTACTGTCCAATTATGATGATTTTTTTTATTCACTTTATTCGTATATATATATAACTAAATAGCATCCCGCATCTCATACATCCATAAGCTTGGCACTTGGTAAAACCACTGCACTGATTGCCTAAAATGCAGTGATACCTTGAAAAAGAGTATATATGAACTGAACTTAATTGTATTTGGGTACGTTCGTTGCTTCTAGCATTTTTAATGGTAATTTGTATGTAATGCAGTTTTTCCTTTATTATCCAGTAATTACAAGTACAATAATGCAAATTTTTGCTGATGCCTCTAAAGGAAACACCATGTTCCATTAGTGTAAAATTCACACATCCACATTTAATTAAATACTTATGTCAGCTCTATTTAAGACATGCTATACTTTTGCAGCCAACAAACTACCTTAGCAGTAAGTGTGTTGTTGATGAAAAATATTCTATAAATTAATAATAGTAATCAAATAAATATTACTAATTTCCTGGTTAGAAATTTTTTAGCCCCAGTTTTTCTTGACCCCGGTCATTGCAATAGTTGTGGATGGCACGGTGGATTGTGTTCACTGACAATGCTTTCTGGAAGTAGTCCTGAGCCCATTCTGTTATTTCCTTGACAGTGGCATTCCTGTTTGAGGTGCAGTGATGTTTAAGGGCCCGGAGATCACGAGCATCCAGTAGAGTTTTACGGCATTGAACCTTACGCACAGCGATTGTTCCAGATTCTCTGAATCTTTTGATGATGTTATGCACGGTTGATGATGATAACTTAAAAGTCTTTGCTATTTTACGCTGGGTAACACCATTCTGGTATCGCTGCACTATCTTTCTGCGCAACAATGGTGGAATTGGTGATCCTCTTACCATCTTGGCTTCAGAGAGACACTGACACTCTGAGAAGCTCTTTTTATACCCAATCATGTTGTCAATTGACCTAATTAGTGTTAATTGGTCTTCCAGCTGTTCGTTATATGCTCAATTTCCTTTTTCCATCCACTTATTGCTACTTGTCCCAACTTTTTTGGGATTTTGGGATTTGGTGATGCCATGAAATTTTGAAACAACATATTTTTCCCTTAAAATGATACATTCTCTCAGTTTAAATTTTTGATCTGTGATTTGTGTTCTATTCTGAATAAAATATTAGATGCTGGCACCTCCACATCATTGCATTCAGTTTTTATTCACAATTTGTTTAGTGTCCCCACTTTTTGGAATCCGGTTTGTAACCTACCAAATGTAGTGGTCTTTTAACAGTGTACCCCTGTCCTCTTTTCCACTGCTGAGCCAAGTGGTTCTCAGGACAGTACTGGACTCAGGGGACCGGTGTCTATCATCTGTGTCACTAAATCAGAACCAGGAATAACACAAAAGGAAGCTACATAATAGATTTGCTAACTGCTAACCAGATAAACGCTACACATACAGCACCCAACACAGGTTGCACCTGTAGCTGTCTAACTACTTCAGCATTACAGTAGTCCAGCAGGATACAGCCCCACAGAACGACTATCTATCTGTCACTTCTACACCACATTTTCAAATTTATCTCAAGTCTTGTTAGTCTTACTAAACGTAACGTAATTCTGGCTAATCATGTCAGAAAAAACATCCTGAACTTGGTTTTCAAGTATACCGTGTCGAATGTGTTTTAGTTTTAGCCATATGGCCACCTGTATATACCACACTTTGTTGCACATTCGTACAGCTGTTGTAGTTTATCAGCCTGCTTTATATATTTATTCCTGAGCGCAAGTCCAACAACTTTTAAAGTACATATTTATGCTTTGGGTCCGCTTTTTCACATGTCATGCTGCAGCATTCTAATAGTTACTGGAAGTACTATATATTAAGTCTGAATAAATGACTGTGTGTGTGTTGTGTATATGTGCATATTTATACATGTTGTTTTAGGTTTTTGCATCAATTAAAATCTCAAATCCCACTTCAGTTTTATACAGGAATGTGTTTACAGGAATGTGAGTGATTTGCTTTGACAACAGCATTAAGGTTTTAATCAAATCGATGGTTTTGGACAGATTCAGTCCCCGCTATAACAAGTGTATACAACAGCCATGAGGTGTTCTTACCATATACCCTCACAGTGGCTATAGGAGATAAAACTACTGATTTAAAATGCATTGGTTAATTTATATATTATATATTAATATTATATATTGTTATAATTATAGCATTGGTACTGTTTAATAAAGCTGTCAGATTTTATAATATTAGAAGCAGTACATTATTACCAAAATAGTGTGTCTCTGACTAAATACCAGGCAAGTGCAGATTTATTTTGGATGTGTAAACAGAAGTCTTACTGAAATACCATTCAGGCAAATGGTAAGATATAAAATTACACAAGCATCATTTATTTGCACAATAAAAAAGTAATAAAATACTAACTGCTACTTACATCAGAACTGCAAGCACATTTTTGTGCACTGAAAGACAGCTGGTATTATCTCAACAGCTTTTTCTAAAACTGCTACAGGAGCAAATAAATAAATATATTTTTATTGTTTCATGTACGAATAAAATAGTTTTGGTTAACAAATGTATTTGTTATGCCAGTAACTATTACTGCTTTTCACACTTAAAACACAACACTTAGTGTGAAAACAGTCTCAGTATTTGATATATTTTACAGGCTTCTACAGGCTTCAGGATGGAGTAGTTTTTGAGCTATGCCTGGTGCGTTTTCCAATTGCTCATTTATCTTAATGGGTAAGTTATTCCTCTGACATATAAAATGATAAGGGTTCAATCCTAGAACAGGAAACACTCATAGCTTCAACAGTTTGTTAAATTATACCATACAGTGTGTGTATGTGCCGTGCCGCATAGGTTTGTTTTTGGTTAAAATTTTCCCCTGTAATATTTTCTGCTAAAATAAGCAGACTATGCAGCCAGTGTCTAAACTGAACGTTGGATTTATTTGAAAAAACTTGTGGAGGAAAAAGACTTGACAATTTTCATTCTTGTTTTTCTTACAGCTCAATAAATACAGCTCAATAAACACTGGAAAATTAAAAGTTAAAGAGTAAGTTGTAAACTGCCGATGGAAATGAAATACATCTATGGTTGTCTCTGTTGACACAGATTACATAAATACATGTTTTTATTATACATGGATTGTCTTATCCCCTTTTATTCATTACGTGAACGTGTTAGTTCATGGGCTGCCACAGTCATAAGGATCCAGTGAAGAGTCCAATAAAAAATTAAAATGATAAATAGATTATTCTATAAGATATGTTTTGCTGCAGATGTATGGTCTTTGCTAAACTGTTATTAACCGAGACTGAATGTTCAAGTCAGCTTTGCCAGTGTGGCTGCGCAGTCAGCTTTGCCAGAGTGGCTGTGCAGTCACCATGCTGAAGCAGCACATTTGCTCCTGATGTGTAGTACAGAAATCCACTCTCTCAGATGGCACAACCAGAGAGCTGTTAGGGTCTGTTTTCTGAGACATGTGCATAGATGAGTTCTTTAAAGCATTATCAATATTTAATCTCATGCATTCTTGGTGATGTACACATGCCCATGTAGGCTTTGTTTTGCCTTGACAACATGCTTAAATGCTCGGAATAAGGAATAGCATGCATGTTCAGCTTGATTCCAGACTGGACAAAAGAGTGTGTTCGGGATGTTAATGTTTAGTAACTGGAATTTGTGCCTGATTGACTCTTGTTTTCTGAGTGCACTGCTGAGTGTGGACTGCTCTTACTGTGACGTCTCATTGCTTTTTTGGCCAGAAGGAGGAATGCAAAGAGAGAATTTTATGGGAGCTTGCTGTGGAAAAATGCCTGGCTTTTTTCCCCTGCATAACCCCTCCCCTTGTCTCCAGAGCCCTAGCACAAAGTAAGCGTATCTTGTTCAGGATATCTCATGTCCACCTTTCTGGGAGTAGTCAGCTTTAATTATGAGATTTTAAAACACATCAGTGTCCCTTAACTACAGTAATATTTATGTAGACCTCATTTCCATCTGATGCCATTTAGGGACATTGCTGAGAGTACTGGAAGCAGAAGTAAAAAGAAGGGTACTTATCATCTGAGTGTATTGCTTTTATAAACTGAAAAATTACAGTAAGGGTTTAATGGACAGCACTTGAATGAAACCTGTTTGTGAGGTGGTTCCACTGTTGACCATCTCCCTGGTAAGGAAATGATCCAGCTGCAAGGCTCCTGACACTCGTAACCCAGCATGAGGTCCACACACAATGCAGAGCTGCCTGTCTCCAATTATATCAAGGTCGACATGAATTAAAACCAGCCCACCAGCTTAATCTGCAATGCTTAGGCCATTGTATCATTTTCAGTTAATCAGAATAAGACACTGTCTTGATGATAAAACTAATTTAAAATCTTGTGATTGCAGACTGGGCGTTGCACAAACTAGTTGATGTTGATGGTACTGATTGGCAATAATACTTTAAGCTTTATGTTGACTAGATGCTGTTCACGTGGTTGATGCTAATAACATAAATGCCCCAGAGTAGACAACAGGTGAATACCCTGGTAATTTTGGGACCAGTATCTCTGGTTTCTAAAGGAAGCAATAAAAAGTTGTTGTTGGAAATTATATGGCATAACCTTATACTCTTGTAAAATTTGGAACAATTTGGGCATATGATGTAATGAAGGATGGGCCTTATTGCTGTACCACGCTGACTATATCAGGTTGAGCTGTTGCATTTGCTTTCCATTCTGACTTAGCAAGCAAAGATTGCCTCTGAGGAAAGTTTAAAAGCAATTTGAGTATGAGATGGGTCATAGCAACATGAAGGATTTAGGGGACCTCCATAAACCACTGAGTGAGAGAACCAAAAATTCATCTCATATGTGCAGAATGATCCAACAATCATGATTGCTGACATTCAGCGAGCAGTGATGTACTTCATGAGTCAACCTGTTACAGCCAGCACTTTTGGCAGAAAGCTGCACAATGCAGGACTACATACAATCCTCAGTGACGAGTCCTGCTTTTGTCTCGGTGGTACAGTTTGTTGTAATAAGTCACATGTCTAGAAGGCTTAATGTTACACCACCTCCACCTCTACAACTCCATGACGAGATGTATGCATTTTGCGATAACAAACGTGAAATAATCAAAAAAACAGATGCCTCATATTCACAAAGGAAATCAGATGGTCTATTTCTCAAAAGAACAAAAATCATAGAATAAAACTGTGATCAGTAGGGCAGTTGTTCAAATATTCATTGGGCTGCTGCATGATGATTGCTTTTTCCTGGACACTGCTAGGAAACCAGATCCATTGCTGAGCTTCCCAAACCAAAAATGACCAACATCTGATGTGTTTTGAACTGATCCATCGACCATAATAGCAGTAAAGGCATTATGTTTTTATCATGAAGTTGTAAAATGATACAGCTAAAAAGTGGGGACAGAAGAGGCGTCAAGCATTCCAGTTTCCTCTTTCTGGCTTCAAGTAAGCAGAAATATATATGCCTTTCATGTATTACCATTCGACCTTATAAGGCAACACAGTCTTCCTAATTAAGGACTTCTTTATAAAGGTCTTCAGATCATCACGTAAAATAACAGCAGAAATGTTATTATACTGTATATAATGTTCCTTTAGCATGAGTCTACTTTTTGTGTGCATCTAAGACTTACTTTAGGTTCTTACATTACATTAGACATGTTGGCACTTTGAACATCACAGACTGAAGTATGGTGTTTACCATTGGTTTTAATGGTGGTCTGAAATTGACAACAGATGTTGGCTTCAAGTATGCTTAGCAAGGTGGCTAGACTGCAGGGTAAAATTGTTCAGAGGAAGGAAAATAATAAGGAAAAACTGTCATTTTTGCTTTATAAGAGCAAATCATGCTGAAGTATCATGTGAAACAGGGCTAAAAGTTACAGTGAGCACAGTAAATCTTCACTGATGTATATGATGTATTTGGAGTTTAGCTGGTATATTATAATAATAAAATAAAAGCCTGCTAGCTGCTTAGCTACTTGATATAAATAAAAAGTGTTTGGGGTATTTTTCAAAGCAAAGTAAAGAGAAAAAGCATCACAAGTGAAAGCATGATTTTACATTGCACATAAATGGAACATGATCACATAGTGAACTGTGCTGCCTGCCGTTGCATGTAAAGATCCAGAATTAGGACAGTGTTTAGGAAATTTTGTTTAGTTAGAATGTTTCTGTGTTTGTTTTCTATCTGGAATTAATGATTAATATTATGGATTTTAAAACATTTGATCTGAAAAGTTTCTGTCCTAATTCCGTCCCTACCCAAGTGGATATGGTAATAAGTGCCTTATTTTAGGGGAAGCGGCATGCGTTATTAATATTAGTTCATGATGGATGATTGATGTTCTTTCTTTTTTTCATTCTTCAAAAAAAGTTGAAAAGTTTAAGCCTGGTGAAAATTTCTGTATTTTCCATAGCCTCAATAACTGAAATGTGTGCTTATTGCATGAAGGGGGATTTTGACTGAAGGATAATGGTGGGAATGTGTGCAACTTCTGCTGTGTTTCTCTTTTGAAATTTTAATTACGTTTGTTATTTAAGTTATGAATTCACAATAAGGCTAATCTTTAAGTATAATGGATGGATATCAACATGCTGAGCTATCAGCTTAATTTAATTGTGGGAGGGCATTAAAACACAGTTTATGGGTAGCTTATGTAACCATTGGCATTTGCCTTGCTATATAATGGTGCATATTTACCTTTTCTATGTTCTAAGCAAAGGACATTCGTACTAGCATTCAAATTCAAAGCATTTAAACATTTGATTATCATTTGTAGTTGCATGTAGGACAGAAACAGGAGTATGATGACCTGTTCAGTATATCTGACATAATTTGGGTTAAAATGGTAAAATGCTAATTTGCTGGAAATGTAAATCACTCTGTAAAAACCTCAACAGAAAAACCCAGTTGACCGATCTTCTGGACTTTTAACAGTTCATTTTCACCCTCCACCACCAAGTGATGAACACCAGTTTTGAATGTCTGTCACTGCATGTTAAAATGGCACATCTTGTATTGTTCTCCTATTTCAGGTGCATGACATTCCTGCTGTTCAGTAATGTTTAAATTGCACTCATAGTAAAAGACTAGTTGCACCCAGAAGGTGTTGTGGGATACTATTTAAAAGGAGGGTAAAGGTTTCCAGAACAAATAAATGATCATAAATTTATACTGATATGGGCAATATTTATTAAGCTAAACATACAGAAGTAGTAAGGCACCAGGTCACTATACCTGCTAACACGACATAAAGTCAAATGAAATTTATTATATAGCACTTTTTACAACTGATGTTGTCTCAAAACAGCTTTACAGAAATTCAGTAATTAAGGAGAGAAAAGAAAGAACCCCCAGTGAGCAAGCTGAAGGCGGCAGGGGCAAGGAAAAACACCTTCAAGTAGAAGGAAGAAACCTTGGGAGGAACCCAACTCACACGGGGGGACATGGAGTTATAGAGGTTTACAACTCTGTTAGAACAATGTTAGACCTACCCACCAAGTTCCATTCCTGTTGGTTGACCCCTTCTGGGTCCAACTTTTTTTGGATCTGAAGCTTGTTTTATGCTGTCTGCATTCAGCCTGTCTACACTGTCTATCTTTTAAACTGCAGTAGCATTCCTTTGGTTGGCCAGCTGTTTGCATGGCATGGTTTTAAATTTACCTGTCTCATTAGCAGTCTCTGTAAGCATGTCTGGAGGCATGGCAGATGTACAAAAAAGTGTTCAATTCAGTCAAATTTAATTTAACTCAACTACTGTCATTATACCAATACAGGGTAGTAAAGTATATGAAATGTCGGGCTGCTTCTCCAGTGCAGTGATTAAAATAATAGATAAATAGTATGCACAGTGAAAGACAAATAGATAAGGACACATTACATATATACATAAACAGTAAGACAGGTGCAAAATGTGCAAGAAGAATCTGGTGTGAAGAATGCTGTTAGTTATTTGCTAATCAGACATAATTGCTGGATCTTACATGACTATGCCATTATAAAAGTTCTGGCTACATTCACTAATTAGCTTATTTTGGGCTTATAGTCTTCAGGTGGGTCAAGTGGTCTTTGTTAAACTTTTTCTTTTTTTTGTCAGTCTGCTTTGCCCCTTTGAAGTGTGTCTCCTTGACTTCTTTGTGCTGTATTTGTGTGATTCTTTCTAAGGAAAAAGTGCTGAGTTTAATTTAGTCTCATGGGCCTAGTGCCTTTAGCCCCTGACATCCCCTGTGAATTCCCCTCCTCCACTTTGAGCCTCTCCTCAGTCTAGTTTGACATTTATCTCTACGCCTTAATCACTAAAGCAGTGTTTTGATGACTCTCGCCTCCTCTTTTTCAGGAGACAGAAAGAAGTTCTGGGAAATGGCAGTGGATAGTAGACAAGGGCTCACTGCGGGCAATGTATTGAATTATGACATTATGTAACTGAACAGAGTGACTGTTCTGCAGAATGGCATTAACTGTTTGTGTAGTGTGTGGAGCCTGGTGCTTTTAGCACATTGCACACAACTGTTACAAGACAGAGGATCCTGGTGGGGGTGGTGTGTGGGTATGCATGTAACAGAGGGAGGGGGCATTGGGTCATTCTAGTAAAGCTGCACAGAACAGTCTGAAAACAATTGCTAGAGAGAAACTGCATTTAACAGTTGATGGTAGAAATTTGAAGCTGTAGTTGCCTGCAAACTACAACAGTCAAAACCTGCACACAGGGATTTCACATGGTAATTTGAGTTACCAGATTTCATGCCTTGCTTGCCAAATGGTGCTATTTGAAAATGCATTTGGGAGTGTAAATTATGAAGTTATAAAGCGTGTGATCTATTTGTGGACTACTTTATAAACGTACCATTTCAATCAAAAAGGTTTAATGTTTTACATACAGTAGAAAAAAAACAGCTTAATCTGGACTGAATTCCCTGAAAAGCTATATGTTCATAATATATTATTCTCTATTTGAGGGACCTTCTTGAGTGGCTAACATCCTGTGGGATGTGGCATCATTGTTCGTGTATCCTGCTAGAGGTAGAGATGCACGGACACAAAAACAGGAATAATGTAAGGCAAAGTTACTTTTCGGGAAATGTGCATGACCAAATCATAGAAAGGATGTCCTTTCATAGGGCCTTTAGGTGGTGTAGAAAAAGAGGCTTTGGATGAAAGTGAGAAATGTGTTCAAATATTTATATGAAAATATGAAAGTTTATTGTCACGGATCTCTAGCTGACTGGGCCTCATTTTCTGTCTGGATGTCACTAAAATACTTCTACATCTAGTGTTTTCTTTATGTTACTATATGTTCCATTAATTTGCGTTTGTTGTCCCCTCTTCTGAAAAAAACTTTAGTATGAAAATCAAACAATAATGATAACTCTTGCGACCTCACAGTAAACAAGCTATGTCAGGTATAATGCAGGAATACAGGTGTCTGTGTTTATTGGTATAATGGCTGTTTTCAGTCATGTCACTGGGATGGAGGAATACTGAGTAAAGAGTAAGGGAGTCATGTGCTATTATCGGGTCAGTGTTTCTGCTTCAAGACCACTGAATGTGGTGCTCTGTGATTTTTAGTCACATGGCTCAAAATGGTTCTGTTTTTATTTATACAATTCGGCTGATGTACCACTGTTTTGAGAGATCTTGGACAACTACCCAGGTTTTGTTTTGTCCATATCACTTTCCAAAGCCAGGAGGCACTTGTGGTTAAGCAACATCAGCAGCAGAAAAGATAATAGTGTTTAACCACAGACAGTTGAAAACCTACTATGACAGCAATATCCTGCTACAGGTAATGGGTGAGAAATGCTGTTGGCTATGTATTATACATGAGTCCAGATGCTTATTCAGGTTAACATGAGATAAACATGTCAAGGAAATGCAGTTCAGGATCCAACAATTAAGGCTAATTAACAAATCAAGTAAGAAAGCAGAGCTTAACATCAAGGGGGAAGCATTAATATTTCAGCAGCTTCCAGCAAAGGCCCAGTATGGTTTCATTAAAGCTGCCATTTCACTCGTATCTCTCTATTTTTTCCTCCGGGTGTGAGGTTCAGTTTCTGAGCAACATGCATCAGGGAACTTAATATGCTTAGCCAAGCTCTAATATAATCACTTAAATCTTTTCTGTCTGTGAGATAATTTAAACTACTGGGATCAGTATATAAATATGTTTTATTAATATAAGTGTTTTGTATTCTTTTTTTCAAAAGAATCTTTTTCTCTGTTTACAGCGAATGAGAACAAAGGACTATAGAGTGCAAAGCAGCAATCTCGTACATATATCTTGAACTGGAACTGAGGACTAATGGTATGTATTATGGATATTTCATATTTCGTTCTGCATGTCTTCATAGCTTTTTCTTAGTTTTGTTCTTCCTCTTATTACTCAAATTGCTTGCCAATGAACATTTAACATGTTCAAAGTTTAAAAGTATAAAACAAAGGCAATGTCAAAGGTCAATAAGTTTGTTTCTTTTTTTTTTCATTTTATTTGCATTAATTTAGAATATCATTTGCTTCCCCAAGTCTTTTTACATTGCAAGCCTTTTCTGGATATTTTGAAAATTTAAGGAACATATTTGACCAGTCCTCAGGACTATTACACTGACTTCCATGCGTTTCCTCAAATGTCTTAAAACTGGATGGGCGGTGTTGAAAAATCCCAGCCCATGCTTTCAGCGATTCTTTTAACGCCACTCCCCCAAATCTGATTGATGTGCACAGCTTTATTTGTCCTGGCAGAGAGTGCTGGAGAGGACTACATTGCTTGAAGCCGGTGTAGACTAACAGAAGATAAATATGTCAGATATTTTGACAAGAAACTTGTCTGCAGATCTGGTCAGTACTCTGCTTTCCAAATTCGCCAAAGAACACAGCAAAACAGTGATACACAGTTACAGATACACAGTGATACTGAACAGTAGTAACAAGATGATGTAAGGAGTGTGTAAAACACCTACAGTCGTTTGTGCTGTTACTACAGGTGTTTGTTTTTATCCAAAAAGCTAGGATAGATCAACTACTGGTGATAAGATGTATAAGAGTTCCTTCAGCAGACCACTGGGTGTTAAATTGTTGCCGCCTTGTTCCTCAACAACTGACACACCCACAGATGAATCACGGTTCATGCTGAAGGGCCTTTTATTTTTTGGTTCCAGCTGGGAACAAACTAATTGAGTTCTGAACCTATTTATTTTTAGTGGTTATACACCAAACAGTTCAAAATTGCTGCTGCTTCCTAGTGCCGGAGGATGCATAAACAGTGCAGCCTAGCCTCCCTGATCACCAGCAACAAAAAAAAGATTGGTGATAACTGTCTTCCTTAATATAAAAATAAAGTGTGTCGATTAACTTTGTAATTAACTGATCAACATGCCAGTCTACAGCTGAAGTAGGTGTGCTAAAGAAGGAAGCCACTAAAAGGGTAAGGGTACTCCAGGACCTGGGTTGTGAACCACCTTCTGTAATGGTGTTCAGAGCCCTCAGAGATTCAGTCTAGGTATGTCAGTTACCTTGCTTTAGGCCCTGCCTTGTGCAAAAAAATGATGATTGATTTCTAAAGAAAAGAGGCAATCTGTTTGTTGTATTACGGCAGTCAATGCACTAGTTTATGATAGAATGCAATATTAGAAGTTAATAATTATTAAATAAAAAAAAAAGGCTATAAAGAGATTAACTGAATATGCAAGTGTGGTGTTTCTCGGACATAGATGTTAGGTCAGGCGAGCTTAATTTGATGGTTAGGGCGATTGTCCTGCACTGGCAATGCGTCCACAGATGTTGCAAGTAGATTGAGAGGGCGCATAGTCAAATATGTGCTCCTCACTTGACATCACAGTTTAAGTGTTCAAGGGCTTTGAGAGCAAAATTGGGCTATAAATACCAGCACAGTGTGTGACGGGATTCATAGATTGAGAAGAGGTGGTACAGTACAGTGAATGTTTTAATGTTGTGGGAAATTAATACAAAGCAGATATTAATGATAGGTAAAAAACAACTGATTGCATTGGGACGTGCCAAAGGCCATAGTGTAAAGAAGCTGAATTTGAAGGTGTATGGAAGCGTACAGTCATATGAGTCTACCAGCACTGGCAGAAACCCCAGTCTACAGAAAATTCTTATCAGAATTGTGCAATTCTTTGATGCAGGAGTGGCTAAACATTGATGCCGTCCAGAAACCTGTCTAGTGCATGCCAAATTTGCAGTTGTTAGTTGTACGTTTCAGTCTCAGGTCACTGATTATTTCTCTGTTGAGCTTACTTCAACTCGCGTTCGACATAGGCTGAAAGAGCATGACCAAGACTTCAAAGTACTATCCTCGCCCCCTAATTCCCCTGCCTTCATCCCAATTGAGCATCTGTGGGACCACTTAGATTGTGGTGTTCACATTATAAGCTACCCCCCTTCACGCAACCTACAGCAGCTGTGGGATGCACTGCAGTCAGCATGGCTCTGGATACCTGTGACAACCTACCAGGGCCTTGTTGAGTCACTCCTAGCCCGTCTTGCTGCTGTCCACACACGGCGGTTACCCTGGATATGACCACCAGTGGTCATAACAATGTGACTACACTGTGCACAACCAAAGTGTCAAAAAGTGAGCTGTTTGCGATATGCAATAAAACCATGACGATGTATAGCATCATATACATCTTATCAGTCAAGCAGGAGAAGAGCATCACTAGTGATTTGTAAAGGCATTCGTTTCTATGTAAATTACTGTTTAAGTAATCTTAAAAAGTGTTTCTGTCATTCCAGTATAACAGGAGTTTTCTCATTTACACGGCTCTTAATTTAATAGAATGTAATGTTGTTAATCATACAAGTCAAAGCTATAAAGCTATATGGCCTGTCTGGAAATTTGACCTTTTACTTGTTCTCAGTCTTTGTCTTTCTTTGTGTCCTAATCTCTCTTTTTCAAAGCTGTCTTTGAAAACTCTGAATATACTGACAGAGTGCACTAATGCCACTAACAGAGTGCACTAATGCCAAAAATACAGTACGTCTAGCTTGAACGTCAGACAGACTCACGCTGCTCTCCCTGAACAGTAAAAACTTCACAGTGAGGAGTCCTTAAAGAAAATAACTTCTGCAGAGCAAATAATCCAAAATAATCTGTTTTCTGAACTCTATATTAGATTAGATTAGATATGTTAGCATATTATAGGACATTAGCACATACTAAGACATATTTACAGCTAAGATGTTGAATTATCTTGTAAGTTGCCCACTTCTGGTCTCGGCTAGCCAGTTTAGCAGTTGTTAGGCTCCTTCTTTAATATAGGATAAATTGATGAAAATGAGACTATGGTGGGGGAAATATCAGAAGTATGATAAGTACAGTACAGAGCAGTGCGTAAGTGAAGAAAAAGAGCGAGTTACGGTAGTGATGAGACAAGTATGATGATATTGTGTACCAGGCTGTACATCTTCTCACACCAGAATGTGTGAGACACCCATCAGCAGTGGATTGCCAAAAAAAACAGTAATGTTGTAAACCACTGTAATGTTGGAAGTGTGCAGCTTACCCTGTTAGCTTACCCTGAAACTAAGTTCCAAACGTTTTTATTGTATTTTTCAAACACCTTAATGATTTGGCTAATGTCAGATGACAGTTAGCTCTGGATGTGTTGTATTGTTCTGGTCTTGACAGCTGACAGCATGTAAACAAAGGCTGCACACTCCTGTTTTTCAGTTTTCTATAACCAGTGAGCGATCTTTCTTGTAAAAGTGTTCAGGACACTTGTATTAGCTGTGATCTGAGTTAAGAAGTGTGTAATGTAATTAAAAAAAAATCTTTAATTGATTTCACATTGTTTGTATCAGGTTGAGCTAAACCCGTCCATAATTGAAAATCCCAAGTAGTGTAACCATTTAAGCGTTGGGCCTGTTTTCAGTAGATTTCAGGCTTGATTCCTAGTAACGCAATTGCTGTTCCTATCGGGGAATCCAAAAGAGCTTTATTGCCCATGCACTTCCTGGGTAGGCAGGACTGCAGTACTAGCCTATGTAAATGTCTGTTGGCTGACATTTGTGTCATTTGGCATGGTGCTAAACAACACTGATTTGTTACCTAATGTAACAGTGTTGGACGTTAGTATATTTTTCTCAGAGCTTTGAACTGTCCAGTGTTGTTTTATCAGCCACAGTTTTAAAAGATGCTTCACCTTCCCAGCTTGATAGCATAGATCATACAAAATTTCACAGTGCCATACATTTTTCATTGCGTTCTGAGTTTGAATTTAATTAAGCTTAATTTGATATAGATATATGGAAAATCCATTGCCATGGTTACTCTCTGAGGAGTGCCAGAGACACTAATGAATTAATGCAGTTGTTTTCAGCACCAAGAGACAAACCTGGTAGTGAAAAGCAGAAAGGGACCCAGCAGGCAAAGAAGTAATGCTGATCTATATTGAATTAATTAGGTGCTTGTATGTGGCATTGCTCTGACTCTCTTACTGCAGCTGGAAATCTCTTTATACAGATAATGGTTCAAACGCTAACGTTTTAATCTGTAGAGCCATCATAACACTACTTATGGAAGAAATGTAAGCATGGTATGTCTGTTATCTGTTGGAGTTAAGTATCACCAGTCTAGTGTGTACTGTTATAGGAAGAGGTTGCCTGTTTACTTGAAGTTTGTATGCCTTTGCAGCATAAGATAATACAAGACAGCAAGTAAATAAATTTAATAAAACATAAAAGTATAATAAAAGTACAAAACATTGCAACATAGTACAACATTTTAGCACTGTAGCTGTCATTCTATTAAATTACCTGTTTAAACATGTACCTTTACCTTTAAACCTAATAACTGGTTGTGTCACCCTTGGCAGTAACAGCTGCAATCAGATGTTTGCGATATCTTGCCATGAGTCTTTACATCACTGTGGAGAAATTTTAACTCACTCTACATTGCAGGATTGTTTTAATTTAGCTACATTGGTGAGTTTTTGAGCATGTACTGCATATTGAAGGTCTTGCCACAGAATCTCAATGGGATATAAATCACGACTTTGACTTGGGTTTATTTTAGTCATTCAGAGCTGGACTTGCTTGTATGCTTTGGATCATTGTCCTGTTGCACAACAAAACTGTGCTTGACCTTTAGGTCACAAACTGATGGGTGTACATTCTTCTTTAGTATTTTCTGATGGAATGAAGAATTCTTGGTCAACCACCACATCATTCAAGATAAGCTTTTGTGTTCTTTTTAATCAGCAGTGACTTTCTCCAATATGTGGATGATGCCTATCGAACCACGATGAAAGACATTTTGCAAATTATTTCAGGCAGATTTTAATGACAGTTTCACGTGTGTATTTGAATCTCATGGAATTGTGTGCTGGTTTTAAGGTCGTCTAACATATCCATCACAGAATGTATATATTGTGTATGTGTGTGTTTCTGTTTGAGTAGAATATAAGGGTGATGCATGGTGTCCTTGTTGTTGAGATAATAAACTGGTCCCTGGTTGCAAGGGAGGGCCAGTTACAGCAGACAGTGGATTAATCAAGTTGAAAAGGTCAGCCTGAAGGGAAATATTTGTGCTATGTATGGAAGAAAGCCCTCTTTCATAGAGAACACAAGTAATGGCTTGATGTGCTGCCCGGTGTCTTAGATATATCTCAGTGCAGGGGATTCTTAGTGTTGTAGTGTTACAGACTGAAGCTCTCAAACTTTGCACTAGGCACTTTCCACAAATTTTTACACTAGGGCAGATCTTCTGTTCTGGAAACAGACGTGCTACTGAAGATAGTAGGTTAAAGCTTCTCTCTCTCATAAACCAAGAATAGCAGTATTAGTTGACTTTACCAGTTCACTTCCTGTGTGCAACCTGCTAAAGTAATTACTTTATTATTTATCATTTTATCTATAATTGTAAACAAAAATGAATGTGAAGTAATATGAAAAAAAGCATTATAAAGCATTGAAAAGTTCATAGCAATTTTAAAAAATCAAAAATTCATTTTTTTAATTGAGGGTTTTGGTGTGAGGAATTTTAAATACTTTTAATGGGTCAGTGCATTGTTGTATGTCAATTATAAATAAAGTTTTGCTGATTTAGTCTTCTACTTGATGGTTGGTTTTGCTGGTGGTGCCTTCTCTAAAATCTCTAATGAAATATAGTAGTTTTAATAAATTGGTGTGCCATAGTAGTATTTGATATTGCAGCGTATTGTAATAGGTTGTCTGTTGGGTATGTTACATTTAGGTGTCCATTAGGCAAGACTGCTAACACCAGATATCTGTCGTCAAACTGATTCCAGAACTAGTTCATGGGTATGATAATATTTAGAATAAAAGATGTATTGAAAATTGGCTTGATCTGATGTTGCTGAATGACTCATATGCTTATGCCTTTGGTCATTCAGTTATTGCTCTGTTCTTGTTCTCTTTTGTTCTTGTGCATGTGTGCTTTCTATTTTCATATTGAGCATATTGTGACTACCAGGGAATGTTCCCATGACTACTGCCACTACTTTGAACAGTTACTCTGTTCTGCAAGTCCAATAATCCATAGCTGCAACCTCTGGAGAGATAAACTTCACTGCACATTTGTGGTAATGTCTGTTCTTGTTTTGTATGTTTGTCAGCATGAGAACTGCTGGTGTATGCTTTCTGATATAATAGTGTTGGCTGGGTCTGTAGTCTCTCTAGCAATTTTCTTTCCTTTCTATGGTTTGCACCATAGCTCCACGAGTCTAATCGATGAGAGCAAGAGAGCCATGGGAACAGCAAGTCTGCTTACCCTGCATTTTCACCTCTGCAAGATTGATTTATACTGGCCTAGGCTGTTTTTCGGTCCTTAACAGAAAGCATGAAAACCTGCTGGGGAGCTGGGTTGTGTACATACAGACCGCCTTCTACCCAAATTTGGATCTGATCTGTTGAGGCCCTACATGGTTAAAATATTCCCATGACCAGTAAACTAAAAACTAGTGTCAAGATAGAGCATTGGGTACGAGAGTGAAGTTGAACAATGCTAATTGAGGTAATCCATGTGCATGCCATTTAAAATGCCCTGGATTGGCCTTTGGAGTGAAAGAGGGAATTAAAAACTTAATGGCCCTGAGGGCTCCATAAATGCTTTACTGCTTCAGCACAGGCACAATCAATACCACAAGCCCATCAGTTTGATTGGGAGGATTGTTTAACTTTGGCTGTGGGACAGTTAAATCTAATGGGTTAGTGGTGAATAGTTAATGCTATAATTAATTTTTAAAATAACCATTTATTTTAATGGCTCGATGAGCTCTGAGGTTTGTTCTTTATAGCGTGTCTTTATAGTGTTTATCTCCACCAGCAGACTTCTGAGGAATATTGTTTTTCAGGAAAGTAGACAGGCATATATTCATGATTATGGTGTCAGAAGTCATAAATCGTCAAGAAGTATTAATGCTAAAGTAGTTGCACCGAGAAGAAAGCGCGGGATTGCAATGATATTCGGAAGGAGGATAAAGGTTACCAGGAACAATAACTGATGATTAATTTAAACAGATATGGGCTATCACAAGACGCATGGTGTCCTGCGATAATCAATCTAATTTAGCTTGCGATATATCAGTCCAGTGCAGTTCCTGGCGTAGGGGTGGAAGTGGAGTGATACCAGGCCTTCTGGACGTGTTAAGTGTGACAACAAACTGCTCATCTTGCCGCTAACCACAATGCCTCCACGCACGTTGGTCATCTCCACCATAACAAAAACTGGACTTATCAGTGTTTGCTGACGTTCACGTGCAGCTGTCTGCCAGTGCTGGCAATAACAGGATGACTCATTGAGGGCATCACTCTTCACTGAATGTCTACAGTCACGGCTGTTGGGTTTGTCAGGTATAACGATAAGGCCACTCCTTGTTTACTTCACATGCCTGGCCAAGCGTGAAACATGAATCATTCACATGTCTCACAATGTCAAACCTACCCACCAAGCTTCATTCCTGTTGGTTGATGGTTGGGCGCAACTACTTGTGGAACTATTCCTTTGATGTTTTTTGGATGTTATGTATACACCACTGTAAATTTTCAGGTTGTACATGTCCCACCTTTATCCATATATTTTCTTGACAAAAAGTGATGAATTAGACATTTTTTTTTTCAGCACTGTGTAGTATTGATTTACATCTGAGTTATAGTGAGGCAGCTGTGTCACTTCAGGACAACACCCCCTTAGCGTAATGAAAATGGCCCTCGTTCATTTAAGCGGTGCTCTGAAAGACCTTCATCTCAGCGAGTGTTTAATCAGGCAGAGAGCTAGTTGTCTGCAGCAGAAGGAGCTTCTACCATTAATTACACTAAAAACACACATTTTTACATCATATGGTTTGAGGGCCAGGACAGTTTGCTCCTGAAAGGCATGAGCAATTTTATGCTGTTTATTTTGTTTTACTTTTGTGTATTTGAAGAAGCAGCTTCTTCAAATCTACAAGTCAGAATCTTGGCTATAATTTCTATGTTTTGTTACACGACTTTAGAGATTCTTATTGTTCACACAATTTTCACAAACTGAACTTTTTGTATGTTCTTTTCTAAGTATGTGCTTCAGGCTGTGTTCATTTACAAGTTATACTTTTTTCTCCTCAGGGTCTTGGTGAGGCTTCAGCGAGAGGCACCAGCATGGAGGCAGATTGCCTCAGCTGCATCAAGTATCTTATGTTCGTCTTTAACTTTCTCATCTTTGTGAGTATTTATCCATCTGCTATTCATCCTGTTTATTAGGCTACAGTGTTTCCCATTAATAAGCAGCACTGCAGTTTTGTAGTTTTCATCTCTGAACATAAGGTGGTGCTTAAATCAGAGATATGAAGTGGAACACTGCTGGCTCATAATTTGTAATCGGGTTTTTACAGAAACATTAAACTTAAACAATCCAGTTACAGCAGCTGAATACAGCGTCTGCAGTTTCAGTTCTTGATATCTCCATTTCTGAACCTTTATGTGTCTTAGAACATTGGTCATCATTATTTGATAAAAAGGGAATAGTTTTGATTCTTATTGCTGCTATATAATGGTGGATTTACTGAATAGTTTTGGGGAAATTCAGTCCAGGATGGCTTAAGCTGCTGAAAATCTAGGTAATGGGTAGGGCTGGGCCCAAGTATTCAGATATTATTTGGATATTCGTTTGTGTTGTTTACTTCAAAAAGGCAATCTGCAAAATATACTTTGTCAGCACATAAGAGAGCTTTTCATTGCATGTTAAACTTTGTATATCTGTTGATACCCGATACTCCGTTGAACACGTCAGTTTTTCCTCCTGGCAGCCTTCGATTTTTTCCTCTACACACTGAGGTGCAACAGTTCCCTGTTACATCTCTATCGTGACAGGCACCATGCCAACATGACAGCATAGCACACATCGCAAACGAATTAGAGTGGGGACCAACCCGATCCAGCTAAAATAATACTGATAATTCTGATATAGAACTGATATCCGATCCTAATATCGGATTGGTGCATCCCTACTCACAACATCGCGCTCCAGTTGAGGTTGGGGACAGAGAAAGGCAAAATAACAAACACCTATAAGCTTTTTCACAATCACTTCCTTGTTTTTTGATACACCATTGTGGGTTAGAAAGGGTTCAATCTTTCCACTCCGATCTGCATGTTAACATGTCCAGGTCCAAACCTCTACGGAGCCACTGAGGGTATCGACGGTTCAGTGCGCTGCAGTTCTGTGAATTGAACCCAAAAAACACCCAAATATCATTATTGATTCCCATTTGAAGAGAAGTAGTTCAATTCTTAGACAACGGAAGAAAAACAAAGATTCACTGGGCTCTGTTGTTAGCTAGCAAGCTGATCTAGCTAACATTTGCACCTATTGGCCAAGGCCCAACTGCCCTTTTGTGGGTCTTGGTGATATAGGAGAGTTTCTTGCTATGAACACACATTTCCATGTTCATGAATCCTTGAAGATCAAAAAGTAGTATTCAGGGTAGGGTGTTAAAGTGGATTAACAACTTCTATGTCTTGTTTATAATTTTGTTCAAATGTTAAATTACAAACCTACAATTGCCAAATTGGCTGATCAGCTGCCTTGCTGCGTTTCCTAGCTGCCTTTCATCCCCCAACTGTGGGCAGACACAGCTTAATGTCCCTGGAAACACATTATATATTATTGAATGTTTTTGTGTATTACTAAACCTGGATGTTATGTCAAACATTACGTGAATTTAAATAAACTAATATAGAAATATATGATAAAACAGCCCTTATAAAAAGACAGTCCTCCATCACTGAATAATTTATTTTATTTTATTTTTTAAATGTTTGAAATTTTGTTTGAAATTTTGATTACTTTACATAACAGAGCACAAAGGAGTTTCATCAGCTTAGTCCGTTTTCTCAAATTTATGTCCAGCAGTAAAAGACTCTCATTCATGGTGGTGACGCAATGTCACATTTTCCATTAGAACCAGATACAGCTTGTGGTGAAAACCTAGTTACTCACATTGTGGCTGCAGACTTTTGTTCTTCATCTGAGAGAAGTGGTACAGCATGTTCAGCCCCAGAGTTTAGATTCCGGGGTTAAGCTTAACCTCTAGCCTTCTAAATACGAATACGGTGCTCTAGGTCGTGTTATAGATGGCGACGTTGTGTACATGATCCACTAAAAACTTTTTATGTGCTGAATTCATTTAAAGAATGCAAGCTTTATCCACGTTAATGCTGGATTAGCATCCATGCAGTGTATACACGGGCAGTGCTGGCGTAATATCAGCTGGGTGATTGAACCCCAGATACAGAGATGGATGGCTAGAAGGATAGCTGGATGAACAGATGCAGCCGGATAGCTATCTATTTTACGAAAATGCGTACCAACTTGTTTTTAGCTAGCTAGGTTGCTCAGATTTGAAAAGAGGGTGGGATAAACAAAGTGATGGTTTAGGAAATGCATGTAGAAGGTTTCCCAGAATTAGTAACACCAATTTTACAGTGAGAGGGGAGCAATATTGGAGAAATACAGCTGACAGTTATTAGACTTTAAGATATTGATAAAACATACTTTGTACAAATAAATTGGAAATGCAAATAAACATTATAATAAAGAAAACACAGCTGCAGGTTCCCAGAGGGTTTGAAGCTCAAATGAAGAAATATTACTTACCGCTGCCCTCTAAAGGCCCCTGCTAGAAGTTTTTGAATTTTTTGTTGGCTTTTGTGAGATTACTTGCATGTCTCCATTAATGTATTTTCTGCTTTCTTTTATTTATGTATTTGCCATAGCCAGACAGTTCACATTCTATTTGTTGGACAGTTAAAAGTAGGATTCTGCATGTATGGAAAATATTGTGAGTATGCTAATTTGTAATAATAGTGACAGGTCTGGGTGAAGTTCGCTAGATATACTTACTATGTAATTGAACTAGGATCAAATATAAGGACCCCAACTGGAGGATCTCATTGGATACAAATAATATCCTTTAAAAGCAGTGGAGGAGCTCATGCTAACATAGATAACAATCTTACTAACATGGATAAGATGTTTTTTATACAATTACAAACGGGCATTTCCCCCTGAAACCCACAGCTTATTCTAACATACTAAAGCTTAAAGCATTGCTATTGTTTGTTGGACAGCCACATCCTGATATATGTTTATCAAACCTCCGTTAATGGTTAAAATGGGTACCTGCAAAAGAGGCCTTAGCTTGACAAGCAGATTGCTAATCCTGTCCATGAAAAGAATTCCAAATCTGGCACATAGGATGGAGAAAGATGGGGTAAGAGGTGTGTGTGTGTGTGTGTGTCTCTTATCTCAAAAGGCACACATGCGCATACATCAGTCCCTCCAGCTGTTTTATCATCATTCTGGCATCTACCCAGGCCTTCAATGCTTTTTTGGGGGGGGCTGGGAGTGGGGTGGTTTGGTGGTATAGGGATGTAGGGTTTCACTCTGACAGTCGGAAGATTGCATTAAGCAGGAAAAGCAGAAGCAACACTGCTTTCCAACTCCCACATTCTTGCCTTGGACAGAGGTGGTAAGACTCAATATGTAGCTCCTGTGCTCTTGTGTGTACACACACATGTATACACACAGTATGTTTGTACAGCTGCTTGGGTATGTTATTGGTCTGCAGTCTTACAATAAGGTGTACAGTGCTTTTTACTGTCATTTCACTGTGCCGAGATTAGAGTGCTAAGAGTCTAACCCGAACCGCCCTCTGTAGAATTTCACTTTATTCACACGTTTCCGCATGTTGTCTGCAAAGACGCTGCAGCAAAAATAGAACTTCCCCTAGCTGTGAGTGTGTGACTGTGTATGTCTTTGTGTCTGCACTGTGATGGACCTGTCCAGGTCTGGGATAGGCTCCAGCAACCCAGGAGGGTAAGGGGCTTAGGCATTGAATAAATGAACGGAAAAATAAATGAATGAATGAATGAAAGCCTAACTGCATTTTCTTCAAAAATTACTTGGATGCAGGGTTGGATCAAATCTTAGTGACCTGGTTTATGCTAACTTGGTGGACTATAAATCCTTCATTCCTGATTGTATCTAAATTTAAAATATGTACAAAATGACAAAGAAATTATGCTTAATTAATTCTCATTTCTATTACTCAATAAACCCAAATCTTATTTTGATTGTTAATTGCTAAACATATTTATAATGTAATAATATATATAATTTCATTAGCTGGATTTAAACTTGACGGTTTGTAACCCATAAAGAGGTGTTTTATCTGTAGAAGCCAACATTATTATAATTTAAATAGCATGCAGAGAGTGTTGTTTTATACCCTCCTGTACACACTGCATTGCACATTCTAATATACGATCACAATATACAATCATTACGGAAAGTGTAACCTATCATACAAATGCTTCTCTGCATGATCGGAGCTGCTCAATATTTGACCAAAACTGACAGCAGTTCATTAACTTTTTTATTTCCTCTGCACTTCATGTCTCAGCTGGGAGGTTCATTTCTCCTTGGAGTTGGTGTATGGGTGCTGGTGGACCCAACAGACTTTAGGGAGATTGTGGCTACCAACCCCCTCCTCTTCACTGGAGTCTACATCCTGCTAGCTATGGGTGGCATGCTGTTCCTGCTGGGCTTCTTGGGCTGCTGTGGAGCCATACGAGAGAACAAGTGTCTTCTACTCTTTGTAGGTGGTCTGTGTGTGTGTGTGTGTGTGTGTGAGAGAGAGAGAATATAGCTACTGTTATTGTCTTGGGACAAATGGTAACAAAATGGTTGTGTTTGTTCTGCCAAAGGCAGGGCTGATTTATGACATTTGTTCCATTTGTATTTGTAGTGAGTGAAGTTGGTATTTGCTCTGAAAGAACAAATTTTAAAGACATTCAGGACCACTTATAATTTTAAACTCTGTTTTTTCCACAGTTCTTCATGTTCATCCTCATTATATTCCTAGCAGAATTGGCTGCTGCCATTCTGGCCTTTATTTTTCGGGAACATGTGAGTCACTTGTTTTCTAGAAACAGCATATTGTATAGAGGCTGTCACTCAACCATTTACAGCTTTCTATTTGTACTTGCAGCTGACCAAAGAGTACTTTACAAAGGAACTGAGGAAACACTACCAAGGCTACAACACCACTGATGTCTTCACCACTACATGGAATGCCATTATGAACACAGTACGTCTGCCCTTTTAAAATGTCAGTTAAAAATGTGAAAGTGTGCTTGAAGAACCACATTATATGTATAAGGTGAAGACTACCTGAGATTTTAACACCTTTTTAAAATTGCCTTCATCAATTTGCCCTCACCATTTTGCATTTGAGGAAGTCTGCATCACAATCTGAAGGGCTTCACCACAGGCATTTTATCGTAAGTGAAGTTAGATGACCTCTTGAGGGGAAAAGAGATTAGGCCAGAATAAATAAAAACTTCAGCAGTAGAACTTGCCCAGAAATCATTGTTACCTATTTATATCCCAGACAGTGGCAGACAGATATCCTAGAGGGGAAGTTTTTTCAGCCAATATTATTATTATTTTAATTCTCTGGACCAATTAGAGGTAAAATAACATCACTGTTTTCAGAAGATAGTTGAAGCTGTTATTTTGCTGTAAACTTGTTTTTTGCTACTTGCATTTCTACATGCATATGTCTAAAAGTAAATAGGCTGATTTTCATTTTTCCATAAACTCTTCTAAATGAAACTGGTGAAATCTGTAACAAGCCCACATGGAACTTTTTTCAGTAAACTTCTCATGTCAGAAGCTCAGATTATATGTCTATTTCTTTCTCTCTAAAATCATGTTGTATTGAACATGATCGCCTTGAATTAGGAAAAGAAAATGCTGAGATTTGAGAAGATTACTGCACTCTGCTGGTTTCATATTCAGATTTCGTTCTTCAGTAGCTCGAACAGTCCATGTAACAGGGTTAATATGTATGTACAGTATTATCGGTATTGAAATGTTGCTGCAATTTCTATGGACCTTTATTATATTAAAATCAAGCTTCAGTAGGCTTTTACCAGATCACAAATAATGAGGTCAGAGGCTTATAGAAAACAGCTGTATTTATAAATCTTGCCCTGTTAACAAAAACAGTACCAATAATTACAAGGTTGTTACGTATAGCCTCTGGTTTGTCGAGAACTGGTAGAATTGATCTGTTGATGGTTTTAAACCATTCCTGTCTATGTTAATACCTGATTGAAGCCCTTTACTGAATATAGCATGATATGTGGGCTGTACACATATTTTGGCACATTTTCTGTTATATTTATTTGCTATATGTGGAACAGAAACTGTGCACGTAATTAATCCAGAAGTGCAGACTAGTGCAGTAATTAAATGTGTATCTGAGTACATGTTCCCCTTCTTATGTTCTTTTCTTTTACTCATTTCCATATTGTTCTGCCTGTAGTTTGATTGCTGTGGTGTGAACAGTCCTGAGGACTTTGAGGAGAGCCTCTTCCGCGTCCTCAACCCCAACAATGTAGTGCCCGAAGCTTGCTGCCGTAGGAACAGTCACCTAGGAGATGTGAGCTTCAGCAACAAGGACGAGTGCCTCTCAGGCAACATGCTATACCGCAACAACAAGGTCAGATGCTCATGTCCATACCTTCAGTACTCAAAGAACATTTTACATTTGCACTTTGAAACAGTTTCACAGACAGAAAAAAGATTTCTAGAAGGTTTAGTGGTTGGTATACTGCAATGGGTAACACATCCGCCTCCCATGATGTAGACTGTACCAGTAAGAGCCCTTCGGCAAGACTCCTAACAGTGTCTTTGCCTACCTGTTTAAAAAATGATCCGATTGTAAGTCGTTCTGGATAACAACATCTGCCAAATATTGTAAATGTAAAATGTAGAGGGCTGTGACTAAACCCTATTGGGGGTTTAGGGTACCATGATGAATGTCTGCAATTTTTCTCTTTGTCTCCAAAATATAGTATACCAGAATGATTTTGATGGCACCACAATCTCTCACACTGCATTGGAATTTCTGAATGTATACCAATAAGGATGTTAGTATTGGTTACTAAGGAAAAAATCATCCTGTTGCTTAGTAAAAAAAAGTTTAGCTGGGCATTCGAACATACAGCTCTAACACAGTGTTACCAGAAAATGGTCTGAATCATTGGAATCAAGTTAAGAATCGTGCTTAGCTAATATCTACTAAAATGGGCATGAAGTAAAAGATTCTAGATAAACTTTGAGAGCTGGTTTCCTCATATGTTAGATTTGCTAAGAGAACCCTCAATTAAGATGATTGTAGAAGCATTTTGCAGGAAACTATTTAACTTCTGTGGAAAATTGTCCTTCTGGAGATGTGAGGAAACATGGCTGTAGAAAAATTCAGAGTAAAGTAAGTCTGCTTCTGCATATAGTATTATACACCTTATAATATTATTAATATTATTACATTAAAACCACATCAATGTATACACTCTATCCATTTGATCAGCTCCACTTACTACATAGGGGCACAGGTACAGACTGTAGTGCATCCATTCCTCCGCATACTCTTCATGTTATCCCCCCTAACCTGTTTTTTCAATGGTCAGGACCACCACAGTGCAGGTATTACATGGATGGTGGGTGGATCATTCTCAGCACTACAGTGACACAGACGTGGGACACAGACACAGAGGTGGTGTGTTAGTGTGTGTTGGGATGGTGTGCTGCTGGGGTTTTTAAACACTCCAGTGTCACTGCTGGACTGAGAATAGTCCACCAAAAAAAGGGTCCTGTGGGCAACTTCCTCTGACCACTGATGAAGGACTAGAGGATGGCCAACCTGTGCAGCAGCAGATGAGCTTTGTTCTATGATTTTACATCTACAAGGTGGGCCAGCAAGGTAGGAGTGTCTAATAGAGAGGATAGTGAGTGGACAAAATGTTTAAAACCTCCAGCAGCACTGCTATGTCTGATCCACTCACACCAGCACCACACACTAACACACTACCACCACGTCAGTGTCACTGCAGTGTTGACAATGATCCACAACCCATATAATAGCTGTTCTGTGGTGGTTGTGAAATGTATCCAGAAGCACTGGGTATTTGTCACTGCACACTACCCCTTCTATATCGCACTGCTTGTAAGGTTGTAGGGGTCTATATCAGTTACAGGTAACACTTTCATTTACGTAGCAAAATCCCAAAGAAAACAGCACAAGTTCAACTAATCGTCCTCCTCAAACAACCCAAAACTACAGGAGAGGAACGGCATTATAACTTGTTTGACTTTTCTAATGGTCATTGGTGTTTAGGGTTTTTTCAGCATCAAGGGAATATGTGTAAACATGTGAATGTGTGTTTGATATAGAAAGTACTTAGAACTACACAGCAAAGAATTGTAGCAAGATTTTTACGTGGCTGTTTTACATGCTGCCGGTCGCTTACACAAATTCTCTGCAACTTTTTTTCTTAATGTTTCTGTTTGAATTGACAGGGGTGTTATTCATCTGTTGTGGACTACTTTGAGATGTATATTTATGTGGCTGGCGCCCTGGCTATCGTTGTACTTACAATTGAGGTAAAGCCTTTCCACATTTCCTCTGTTTTTGACAATGATGGATGAACTGTTTTGCCCAAAGAGACAGAAAAAGATGGGGAAAGCAGTTTTTCTCAACCCTGGTCCCAGAGGCTCACTGTCCTCAATGAACTGCTGCACTCTAGTGGTGATATACTGCAAGAAGCACATCTTTATTTTGTTAGGACAAATTTAAATTGTACAGGTCATGATTACTTTAATGTTATATGCCTCCATTATTACAGATGAATGATGTTTGCGATATAATGATCTAATGGTTTGTCTCTTTTCCTTTCACAGCTGTTTGCTATGGTCTTTGCTATGTGTCTGTTCAAAGGAATTCAGTAAATGCACAAAGACGTTTCTGAAAATGGAACTAAACAAGAAAGATTTTGAAAAACATTAATTCAGAGAGCTGTATTTCACAGCTGGACCTCTGAGGTGCTAAGTGACAAACACCCCAAAAGGAAAAAAAAAAGATCTCAGTGGACTCGCATTTTGGAGCAGGTGTTAAAAAAGGACCAGGTAATGCCTGAACAGAAGAGGAAGAAGACACTGCACTGATTTGGATAAATAGTATTTATACAAAGTGATGTTGGCTTGTTTTTATAAATATTTGTGTTATTAACCTTTTAGAATCGATTACTCTGCTCATCAAAAAACACCCCCTCCAGCACAGTACATCAACTTATCATCCTGGCTTATCAAACATATTACACTAGTTCTGTACATTATTGTAAGTATCCATTTGTTGTGAGCCTGCCTGTCTGTGTTTGCCACCTTGTCTCGCTTCTTAGCTTTTTTACAGATTTGATGTGATGTTTATTGTAATTTTGCTTGTATGTGATTTGAACTATTTTTATGTATGCTTGTGTATCAAAGCTAAGAATGCCATTAAATGAATTTTGGTGTATTTTAGACTCAAATTATTAATGTTTTCTTAAACAAGTTTCACTTGCAACCCTGTTTAATCATCACTACTCTAAAGCTGGCAAACCTTTTTTTAAAGCTGCCTAAAATAGTTTTTTTTTAACAAAATACACTTTATTAGGGATCATATTTTGTACCTACTGTTGCAAGAAAATGTAAGTGAACACTTTGGAATGACCTGGCTTTTTATATTATTTACTAACTGTAACATCCTTTGTGGTCACCGTCTATGAACATGGGTTTTTGCAGATAACGCGGCTCCTGTTACTGTTTTTGAAAGTTGTTGTACAGTAACCAGAATAGGTTTTATCGGTAATCAGGCTTCGTGTGCTGCCTTTGTTTATTGGACACAGCACCTGTGGAACACCCACCTTTAATCTTTGTCTTCTTAATTAAAACACCTTTTGGCAATTATCTCTTGGAGAATTCATAAACAAAGAGGTTTACTTCCTACCTGTTTCCTACCTGTACTGTGGATGCTTACTCAATGTGCTCAATCAAACACAAATAAAAACTCTGTGTTATTAGTTTAGTTACTAAAAGATAATCAGTTAATTGGTGGTGTAATATTTCTAAAGAAGAGGATGAAGATTTTTAACACATCGATCCAAAATCTCCCACAGTAGATCAAGTAAAAATCTGTTGGCTCCAAAGCCATTAGCAGATTTGAACAGCTTTCTAATTTGATTTATAATTTGGTCTCGATATTTTATATATTCAGTTATCTAAATTTGTAAAAACTCTTCGCAGCTGATCACAAACTTCCTTTATCAAGAAAAGGTTGCCAATACTCAACAGAACTGAAAAGTCAGTATAAGATTGTTTGTTAGAAGTTCTGATAATGAGCTGCGAGTGTCACTTTCTACATCGATTAATTCAAATTAAATATTCATTAAATTTCTGAAATACATAAATTATGTTGAATGTTTATAACAGAGTTTGGGCAGTTGGTTAGCTTGAATGGTACGATTAAATGGTATACAGTGCTAAAAATGTAGAAAAAGATATATTTTAGTGCACACCCACTATTTTTTGCATTGTACTTGTTTGGTGCTTTGAAAAGTTGCGTATTTGTCAAAATCTGAAATAAAAATGATTATATAAAACAGACAACCTGAAACACAGTTTTTAAAGATCATTTAATATATGCAAGGAATAGTTTACCCAACCAACTAGCCTTGTAAAAGTGATTGCCCTTAGTTACTCATCAACAAGTGAACTAAAATTAGTTGATGCGGTTAATTAAACTGGACATACCCAATCTTGGTTACCTCCACCTCTTCTAGTATGTGAAACAGACTAAAAGGTCTCAAAGAGCTCTGTGCTGCAGTCAAACGAAACACAACGAGTCCATGATATGAAGCTCAGTAAGACGACGATCCAAAGAGTAGGTCTGAATGGCACCAAAGAAACAAAATGAAGGTTTTGGACTGGCCTAGACCATTTTTGGTCACCCTTGCAATTCTGCAAAGAGAACTGGGGAAAAATTCCTTCACAGTGATATTAAAGACCCCCAGTCATAAGAAGTATTTGGCTGCAGTGGTGAAAGCTGGCAAAATCAGCTCTGCTGTTCGACGACTTCTGTATGTAGCATTTCTTCTGATTTAATACACAAGTAAATTCCATTATCAGTATTACTTGAGCTTAAGGAGAATCTGGTCATGTGCTATCAAGCTGGCATGGGTATCATGCATTTGTGCAAAAGCCTTTGATAAGTCAATTAATTCTAACAAATCAAATAATCTGATCATTTTGTACAAAGGCCTTGATATGGTCAGGATCACATTTGCTTAAATATGAATAGCAACCAAGAAATATTAAAGAATGAAATAATTTTGTCATAATATAATTGTCATAAATTTCTATAATTTCTTGTCTCTTTCCACGATTACCACAAAAATCCAAATTTTATTATTCGGTGTTGCAAAAAATGTTTCATTTAATAATAAATGTTTTAATTTTTTCCCCCCCTCATGTTCTCTTTATCTTTTATTATGTACTGTAATATGAGGCCATAGTGTGATAAACATGCATTAAAATATCCAATTTATTTTGCAACACTAAACTTTATAAGAAGCGAAGGAGGAAGTATGTTTAGTTTTTTTGTGAATGTCAAAATTTACATATAAATAGATAACTATATAACAATATTTATTGCCATCACAATTAAGAATATTATAGTGACACACATCACTTTAATATTTTTTAATATTAAATTTAATATTGTCAGATACTTTAAAAGTCAGATACTGCTAGACATTAAAAACGCCTTACCACTCGTTATGCAGTAAAAATCCTTGCAGTAAAACACGTCTACAAGGCACAAAGGGGTTCTTTTTGCAGTCAGATTTTAAAAGAACAATCAAACTCCATTAAAATACATTTCAATACGACCTACTGATATGCCTATACTGTTATGATTGATGCCTAGGCCAAGCGAGTACCACTCAAGCAGCAACATCAACTACATCACACAGTAAAGTCTGGCATGAGAATTGGACTAGTAAAAAAGTAAAGGAAGAGATCTTTGATGTATACCAAAAAATGATCCATATATGTGACTCAAACTGCCCTTTTTATTGTGCAGGCGATTTGCACAAAGTGGGATGGCTGGGAAACAGCTATTATTGCCTTCATACATCAAATAAATTTGCATTTACAAGATTAAAAAGGTGTAATTAGAAAAGTCTGCAAGCAGTCTTAGCTAAATTCTGGTGGACTGACAGAAATTATCGGTTTTCAGAGCAGCTGTGTTCTTTAACTGCTATCTCCTTAGCAACATTACAGAGATGCATTTACTCGCACGTCGATGGTAAAGGGCTCACTGTAGATACTGGCATCGCATCAAAAACCTTTCGAGGCTTCAAGAAACTACACCAAGTTGCCATTAAGTTTAGTCCACTCAAAAATGTCCTGCTCACAAACAATGTCCGAGTTGATGAGCAGGTAGCGGTCTCCTACGCAGAAGTGCTTCTGACAGGCCGCACATTTAAAGCACTCAAGGTGGTACACTTTGTCACGCACACGCATTGTCATTTCGAAGGCCCGGATCCTCTTCTCACAGGAAGCACAGAGCCCATCCTGACCAAACAGTCTGCAAAAGAAGAGACCAAGCCTCTGTAAAACTCACTGACAGTGGCTAAAGCAGTTATTAAATAATTATTTTAAAAGATCCATTTATTGTAACTATTGCTAAAATGTGTAAAATAATGGGGGGGATTCAACGTTTGTCCTCTGGAGTACACAGAAATTGTCCTGTGACTACAATGTATGGACAACTTTATCATTGAACAACTTTATGCCCTCATTGTGCAGCAGTGTGTCTCAACTCTGGTCCAGAATGCACCCTGCCCCGCACGTTTTATTAGATTACCTGCTTTAACACACCCATGCAACTCTTAAAGAGCCTGTTAATGAACTGATGAGTTGTATTAGGTGTTTTGAAACAGAGAAAGCACTACAATGTGAAGGACAGGGTGCCTCCAGGACCTGGGTTGAGAAACACTGTTCTAGAGAAAGGAATATGAATATGCCTCACCTGAGGTAGTCCCTCCGACACAGCTTCCTACCGAGTTTGTAGTAGAGCCTCCGGCCAACCTCCCCCAGTCGACAGCCACAGAGGTCACAGCTCAGGCAATCCTCATGCCAGTACTGCTCTATAGCCTTCAGAAAGAAGCGGTCCCCGATGCTTTGCTGACAACCACCGCATGTCAGGAGTGACGGAGGCATCTGGAGGACCTCGTCCACAGGTTCCCTGTGGATTCATATGAAAATGAGCTTTTCTTTCCAAAATAACAATGGAAAAAAAATAACCAGCATGGTCCTGGTATGGGTCAATCTGTCTGCTTCCTGTCCTGAGGTATATGGGCTGTTACCCACTGAACTCTGTGGGTTAAAACACAAACTTTAACTTTTCCAATACTTAATATAGCAAATTAGCATGTATTACCCTTCTGGCAAAATCTGCATCTAATGAAAAGATTATAAGAGCTGCAGATCTTGCATGAACAAATATGTTAATTTCCCTGAATGTAAATAGCTGCTGTATATTTTCCATCAGCAGTCATGCTGTAACCTCCTGCTACAAAACTAAAATATACTATATGTTATGTGTATATTTGGATAATGTAGTGAACTATAACGTGCTACTTCTTTATAAGTAGAGAACTAGATAAGAAACAGTATGCCACAAACTTCATTTAACAAGAAACCCTGTTGAAACCACACCACTTGATGTTAATTCTACAAATACTACTTCTACTCTTGCTGTGGGTTTGGCTCAGTATGTGGATTAGTGTTACATACAGATGAATTTCCAAGAGAGCTGAACTACTGAAACTAATTTTTAAATAAAGTTCCCTTCGTTCAGTTAAAAAGCACTATATAAAGACTTCATTTGAAGCCTTATGATTTCTTTGTACCACATTCCAATCCCTTCCACACACAAACACACACGCATGATTACTCTATTCCAGTGGTACCCAACCTCAACAATCACTTTATTAAGAAGAAATAGGTGGTTTCAGCAGGTGCTAAGTACTAAAATGTGGTGGGTTGTGGAACTAAAAAGAGGGTGGGTGGACAGTGATGTAGGCTATAATCAGCTCTTGTAACTACTTTCTTTCAAAACAGGACTTTGATATGAAAATGTGATTAGTATTTTAGCCCTCCAGGCAAATGGCTGGGAAAACACTACTTTACCTGGTTGTTCTCAACCCAGTCAACCAGGACCCCCAGATGGTTGTTAGACCCTAATTCCCAATGCATATGAAAACAGCACAAATATGGGCAATCTAGGGGCTTGGGAACCATTTTGACAACCACTTTTAAACTCTAAAGTCATTTCATGAGAAATAGCTGCATTTTTAAAGCTTATTGGTCTTAAAAATATTGGATTTGTATCAAGCGATTTTCAAGGATGGTGGTGGTGTAGCCTTGAATTATTATTGGTGCCATGAATCTTAGCTTAAATGTTTTATAGCAGACACGTCTATACTGTGTTTTGACTGCTGAATGCTCGAACACTAAAGCTTGACCGCCAGAGGACGCAACTTCAACCCATTAAGTCGTGTAACAGAAGCCACATATTGGCTGGCCTTTTAATTTGGCATGAGATGAATTGCTGACCATTGCCACAGGCATTCTGTTCATAAACCTGTGTTGTTCTATTCGGGGGAAAGGGAAATCCTCCAACCTACTACTACATACATACATCCCTTCAACTGCCAGTGGCTCTAAGTGTCCTACGCACTTCAGTGCAATCAGGCCACATGCCGCTTTTCCATAGGAAAGTACAGTAGTGCGCATTCTTCTGTATTACACACGGCTCTCTGAGACACCATGCCCTGACATCATTTCATTATAAATGCATTATAAACTGCTAGAGGCCAAACACACCCAAACAAGCCCACTGGCTGATATAACTGAGGTGTGTTTGGGAAGATCCCCGGCACGGCTACTTACTCGTTAGCTTCCAGTGTCTTCCTCTCAATTGTAGAAGCCATTTTATATTAGGATGTCAGCGCTCGTTTGAAGCAGGGAGTCGGACAGGGGCGCATTTGCTGTTGCTGGAATTCCTCTCCGCCAAAACAGTCTACTGGGGAAAAACCGTGACCGGGTGATGCTGGAAATTGCACCTGTCGTCCTCAGTATGGTTTAGTGTGCAAGCTGCTCGACGGCTCGGTGTGAAATACGTCTCTCTTTCTTCATTTCCACTCTGGTCGCTCTCTCCAGCGCGTCTAGTTTAAAGAGGGGTGTCGCGTTTAGACAGTGCCGAAGAGCCGCATCAGCTTAAAAACGAGAAGCTCCTGCCCCTGTGAGTCAAGCTGTCACAGGTCTCGGCGAACGTTTCTCCGGACCGCTCTGGCTCTCATGCAGTCTTACTGATGCTGAAAGTCGAAAGTCGCTTCGTCTTGTGCCTCCCCGTTTTATTAGGCTGCAGCAGGTATTTCTGAAAGAGCTCAGCCCCCTGGGCTCTCAGCTTTCATTTCCGTCTTCCTGCTCACGACCGCTCGACAATGAGAGGAAATAGCGCTCGGCCGGTCGCAGAGAGTCAGCAGGAGCCTGCACGACTTCACTGGGCGAGGCGTGACCTGAGCTGAGCTGCGCGCTCAGGCAGAACCGTGTCGTTTAGAACTAGGTTCCCGGACTAATATAGTGATCAGGCGATGATTGTAACAAATAACGGAGGAGGAGGAGGTGTTGGTGGTAAGAGGAGGGGGGACGGTACCTAAAACATCTGAAGTGCAGCAGAACTAACTTGTACATCAAGCAGTTATTTGATAGGAGCAGTTCCCCGAATCCTGTTAGAACCGAAACGTGTGAGCAGCACCAAGGTACTCAGTTAGAGTACAGCTGTAATGCTGAATACTGTGAGAGAACCCATAAAAGTAAGCTGCGGGATTTTTTGGTGCTCATTTAGGGAACCTTCGTACCCTGTTACTCCCAGGTTCCCATATAGGAGATACTCTTACACTTGAGTGTTTATTTGAAATTTTCATATTAAAAATGTAAACCACATTTTCATTACTTTGTAAAAGCGGTTGTGATATGTAAACGTTGTTGAAGCTTTAAAGTGTCCCATTCTGTGAAACAGACTTCACTCTAACAGAATGAGATGGCAACATCTGCAAGCTACTACATTTGCATGTATACCCAGAGTTACTATGATGGGCCCTGCATGAATAGCGATTCAAACCCCTGTTTCTTATGTTCAGTGTGATGGTGTTTTTAGCGCTGTGTTATCCAGCCACTGATGAGGTGAAGTTCACAGCTGAATGATTCACTTCACAAGTAACGGTAACTGTTTCCCCAAGAGAGATTATGGCATAGAATGAAACTAAAGTGCTAGGTTTCAACATGACACCATAAATAAACTATACCAGAACTTAAAGGCTGAGGTCTGTACTTGTTGAGTTAAATATAGACTTAATGTAAGATATAATCTAACACAGTTAGAACAGCCCTTTAAAATGACCTAGTGTGAGTGACCCAGAGGTTGGTTAAAAAACCCAGCCCAGTGTTTCTTTACATTGTATACGAATGTGAATTCATAGTGTTCACCTCACCAACAATCTAACAATCTCAATATTGAATTAAGTATGGTTCAGTTATTTCAGTATTCAGTAGGGGTAAATTAGTAGTAAATTATTAGTAGCATTAACATTTTTTTTTCATCCTAAACTATAATGCAATCTTTGTCAAAAAATAGTTGCACGAATTGTTGCACCCAGAAGAAATCAACTGACAGGAAATTTGGTGGGAAGGTTGACATCATGAGACATCCAAATGATTGATGTTTTATGCTTGGCCGCACATGTGATGTAAGCAAGGACAGCACTTATCACTATCCTGATTAACCCACCAGCCACGATTGCAAACATTCAGTGAGCAGTGATGACCTGCATTAATCATCTTGTTAGATGATCTTGTTAGACAGCGGCACGATGCAAGACTACATGCACGGACTGTTAAGACAGCTGCCCTTAACACCACATCAACGTCGCCACAGACTGCAATGGTGTGCCAGACTGTCATGGAGCAACTCAGCAGTGGGTCATTTTCACTAACAAGTCCCACTTTTGTCCTGGCCAATCAGTTTGTGTGTGGAGGCGGTGTGGTCAGCACCAAGATGAATGGTTGATTGTAAAACATCAGAAGACCAGGTGCCTTTTCACCTCTAACCCATACCACAGTACCGCATTATCACAGCTTACCATTAGGAACCACGACCATTAGGAACCACTACAACTCCATGCTGACATGCCTGGCATGTTGTGTTAGCAAACGTGGTGGCCTTACGCCATACTGAGAGACTGTGTTTCTGTATGTGTAGCTCAATAAATATTGCCCATATCAGGCTAAATTTATCATAATGTATTCTTCCTGATAACCTTTATCATTCTTCCAAATAGCATACTCCTGGTTGATGTATATATTCTGTACATGTTTGGAATTGAAATGTTATAGTTTGCCATTTTTGTTTTCCCCTTTATTAAATAGAACCATATGCTGATGGAATGCACCAGGCTTTGAACAGTTCTGAAAGAGTTTAATACAGTCTTTTGACTTTCATCTATCCTTCATTTTGTGTTTGTCTTGTGATACCTACCTTACTAAATGGTCTAACACATTACTGCTTGTAAAAGTTTCACAGCTAACAAAAACAGATATCTTCTAATCATCACCTTTCCTCTGTGGGCTCTTGAACTGTCTCTCACAGACATCTTTGCCTAATGTCGTTGAGTAGAACTCCTCTTATCTGTTGCCAGAGCCTTGGGGCTCACTGAAGGAGGGGGGCAACTGTTGGCTGTTGGACTGGACTAGGAGATAAACCAACCAGCTCAAAACTACTTAACCGCTCCCGTCTCCTGAGGGGATATTAAAGGTGTCTGCCTGTCACACCCAGAGAATCACTCCAGGATCCAGTTCTCAAGCTTTGAACCATTTCTGAGTAAAATGTAGCATTTCAGCAAAATTAGCTCCGTAGCTGGCTGGACGGTGAAGGCCAGTACAAACCCTTAAATTAAAACAGCTTGAGCCCACTCTTGGCTGGTTTGAGGCAAGTTTGTCGGCCTGCCATGTTTGCTAATGCAACATGCATACATTTCAACGTAGAGTTGTAGGGTTGGAGAAAAACCAGGCCTTCTGGATGTGTAGCGCATGACAGCAAAAAACAACAAATATTTCTAACCATGTTAACCACCGCTAACCATGGTGCCACTAAGAAAAAAGTTGGACTTGTGACTGAAGATGGCACAACACCATTGCAGTCTTTGGCGATGTTGACGTTGTGTTAACGTGTAGTATTACGTCACACAATTGTCTGCCAATGGTGCTGGCATTAAAAGGATGACTCATGGAGGGCATCACTGCTTGCTAATTGTCCACATTCATGGCTGTTGGGTCAATCAGATACAGCAATACATCACATGCACGGCCAGGCATGAAAATCATTCATTCAATCATCAAGTTTCATTCCTGTCAACCGATTCCTTCTTATAAATATCTGTGGAGTTATTCCTTTGATTATGAGTGTATTGGCAAGAACCAAATAGTTATCTTCTGATTCGACTGACAAAATGCTGAGTTGAGCACAACTCTACAAACCCACTCAAAACACAAATATGTCTTGGCTAATCAACAGATGTCAACCATGTAATCGTCATGTCTTGGCTAATTAACAGATGTCAGACATGTCAGTAAGTGATAAATGATTATCCCAGTTGGTGAAACCATGCAATTTTTACATAAAAACTGATTGTTTATAAACTTTTGTTTATGTTTCATGTTTCATTTCATTAACCCTACACAAATACTCATCAAATACCACACTTTGTTGTATCTTACAGCTCTTTGGGCTCATTACTTATATCAAGCCTGGTGTGGTATTAAATTGGAGGTACCATGATTTAAACTGTGATCACCACCCAGGTGATTTACAGAGGTGCTGTAGATATGTACACTGACCAGCCACTCATTGTTCATTTTATCAGCTCCAGTTATCATATAGGTGCATTTGTTTTTCTGTGTATATTTTATAACTGCTTTCACCCAGTTTTTCCGTGGTCAGGACTCCTACAAGATCAACACAGAGCTGGTATTATTTGGGTGGATCCTATTGACAGATGTAGTGAATACCTGATCTGTGGGTGTCCTGACTATTGAAGAAGTGGCTGATCTAATTGATCTAATTTAGTTTTGTAGAAAGTAGATAGGTGTACAGAACGAATAGCTAATTGGTCTCTTTATACATCGTCAATGTCCAAAGGAAACCATGTCAATTTTCAAAAAATATAACGTACATACACTGAAAAAACAGTCTCTGTATTTTTACACGTTCTTTTACTCTTTGACCTATATTATGGGGTTAATGGCAAAGCCATTTTGCGGTTAGTTGTGAGTGGGGAGTTGTTGGGTGGTAGAAATTAAATGGATTATCAGTCCTAAATTGATGATTTTATGTAAGCTAATTCCCTGCAGGTGCCTGTTTGTCAAAATACCATGTTAAATTTCAAGAAAGTAAATAATTCTTAGAGTATAATTATTGTTTAGATATTCTAAGTGGCTCAATGAGCTGTTGAAGCAGCAGACCAAGTTAAATACACGGAGCTATAATTTAACTCATCTCAAACAATGTAACATAGAGACTAAATTAAGACATGAGATGAATTCTCAACCTAACCTAAATCTATTAGTAGCAACATAAATAACATATGGCAACAAAAATAATCCACAGCTCTTTCAGCAAAAACAGCCCATTTTTTTTATGATGGACAATAATGTAAAGAATGCTTCAGACTTTTCAGGACACATCCAGGTTTTATCGTGATTAATCACGACAATGCTTTGTTCTAATAGTTGATGTTAAAATATCATAATGCTGCTGAGAATGTGAGAGGCGTCCACCATTTCCTGAGGCTTGGACAGAGCAAGCACAGGGGTTGTACAGGAAATGAACACAGATGAACCCTGGCAGGGGGTAGTCTGAGCCTTACAGACTTCCTATTTTTTTGCCTTGCCACCCTCCTGGATCCTGATTGGGTGGATGACTACAGATGGCCCTACTTGATAGGAGGATGGTGTTTGAGAAAGTGCCACAGAAAGCCCTGTGTGTCAGCTTTTGCACTTGACAGAAAAAGCCCTTCCAATGCCTTACATTACCCCGCCGGCAGATCTGTGCAACCATAACAAAAACTATTAATGTGATCTGACACATACAGTGTGACCAAAAGGGGTGTGTGCTGTGTTTATACTATGCCGAGGTTTGTGTGTGTAATGTAGTATGTACTATAGTCCCATCCTAACTGTAACATGCTTACTAACTGTGCAGCTTTTAATGAGTTCAGCAATCAAGTATTCTCTATCGACTAATCAGATAAGAAATTTTGCTTTACTGAAGAGCAATAGTGAATATAATAATACATTTATCTTAAAATGAACCACTGTTTGGTTTTCTCTTAGACCATATAAATCCATTCAATCTGCTATATTCTGGATTAATGTAGATGTTATTGTAATGCAGATGTTTATTTGCTATGGTGAGGGTTTGGACCTACACCTGTTGACCCTACTCCCTGCTTCATTGGATTAGTACACATTAGGCTCACACTGCAACTTACACTCCCTGATATTTTATGTTCTGGGGTGTTTTATGCCTCACTGTAAGGAGTGTGGAGTGTGTGGCCCACAAGAATCTTAGATTTTGAGATATTCAGGGTGTCCACAGGAACCCCTCATATTTTGCACCTTAAAACCATTTGGGCCATATACAGTATATCATCTTATCTATCTATGTACTTGATGGACAACTTCTCCAGGGCCTTAAAAGGAATGGAAAAACAGCCCCACAACTTCACCGGTCCACCACTATACTTCACAATCGGAAAGAGGTCGGAATGATCTCTGGTGTTGCCACAAACCTCTGTTTTGGGTTCATCTAATCATAGGATACAGGCCTGCTGAAAAGTCTAGCAATGTCTGATAAACTGCAGACTCTTTTCAAGTTTGTTGTTGTCCTTAATAGCATAGGCTTTCTTCTGGCTACTTTCCCGAACTACCTGTAGTGATGTAGGTGGCATCTGATTGTAGTAGGAGAGATGGTGTGACCCCCATACCTAACTAATGTCTACAATTACCCAACTGTAAAGTTTGGAGATTCTCTGATCACAAAATTCAATGTTTTTATCACACACTATTTTAGTTTAAAATGTTATTTGTAAATTAGATTTATATATTCTTATTCCAATTTTGCTCTAGAAATTATTAATAGAAACTATTTTTAGTCACAAAGCCAAATTAGCAGAAGAGTAACCACAGCATGATTAAACTCCATCAGACCCATTTCCTGTGAGGAGAAAGCTTGGAACTGTTGTTGACTTTCTGATAGCACAGACGTACTCTGAAACAGCTATAGTCAGGCTACTGCTTCCTGCCCAATCTTAGATTCGATGATTGTTGGCTCCTACTTTAGTGGCCTGTCTGAACTAAGTATTTTGGACTTGCCTGGTCCTTTGTTATGAGACGCATTTAATCAGTACATAAATGAGCGGAGAACGCGGTCCAGTCAGGTAGCTGTATATGTGGCCATGTATAAAGTTAGAAAGACTCTTTTGATACAGGTTACTAATTCTAAATAGCTGGAACAAGGGGCCGGATGTGAATCAGTTGCTGAAATGGAGCTTCGCTTCCTTATGGAATTCTCGCCTGATCAGTATTATCCCCAAAAGAAAAAAACCCTTTCAGTTTGACTGTGCTATCAAAGTGAAAAACAGCCATGTTAACTGCTTCCTGTATTTGTTAAAGAAAGCCTCCTGCAAGCGCAGTCCATTTTCCTAGTGTCACTGCTTACTCTGGATATACTCAGCCTGACACAGATTTTTTGCTGGTTCCATAAAGTCATTCAGCTGATCTGAAGTTATCTAAAGTTGAACTGATAATATTGTGAGCTGTAAACCAAATATGTCCTAATAGGATCCATCAAATAAGAGCAGGAAACTGAAACTAACCAACAGCTAAACATATTAGATGGCAACAGATTTTTCTGCCTTCTTGCAACATAAAGGTATTTTTTACAGTAATAGACATAAATACAGTAATTTTTCAAGGCAGGGTAATTCTCTAACAAGCTTCTTGGGGTCACTCTTGTGGCCACATATAAAATAGATGTTGTAAATCTTACAAAGATTACCTTTATCTTTAGAACTGTTTACCATATTATGGTTATAAAGGCATGAACATAACATATTGAAATAATGATAAACACAATGTCACAAAACCTAGTAAGACTATATTTTAATAAGTGCAATTGCAGAATGCAGTTTCCAGCTTCGAGAATGGGGAGGTATAGCTCAAAGCTTAAGTAGTCATCATACATGCACTAATAATGGAAGGAAGGCTGATGGACTGTCTACTACAATTACAACATAACAGTCTGTCATGGTTTAAAATGCTGCAATGTTTCCCATGACTTTTATGGACTGCCTTATGTGGAGGTGTCTGCTGCCACCTATAGACCAACACAGCAAGCCAGACATTTTTGAGGTTGGTTTACCCCAGAACACACTAAATTATCTACAAATATTGCTTTATAAACTTGTTCAGGTAAAACTAGAAGTGCTTCAGTAAATTATTATTACATTATTATAACCAATTTCCAGCGTGAATGCCGTGTGCAGCACAAACAGGCTGGAGGTGACTTAAGATCCTGGTGGGTTGTCACAGGTATCTGAAGCCATGCTGACTGCAGTGCATCCCACATCTGCTGAAGGGTGCGTCAGGGAGGATCCAAAGAATGAGGTGCTGAATTAGGGGGACAGGGTAGTATCTGAAAGTCATGGTCATGCTCTCTCTCTCTCAGACGCATTTTATCAGTATATAAATGAGAGCAGAACGCGGTCCAGTCAAATAGCTGTTTATGTAGCAGTGTGAAGTTTTGATACAGGTTACTACTCCTGGAGGAGTGTTCCAGAGGATGCCACAAAAAAATTTGACTTCCTTCATAAGCTAGGTAGGGATGTGGTTTGACTGTGTACATGAAAGAATAAATAAGTAAAATCTCTTAAAAATTAAAATGTAATTTTGTAAAATGTTGAAGTGTAATTATGTACATATTAACCTGGCTGTGTAGAAGGAGGAAACGCTAAGCATTGCCAGCCATAACTGAACTGGTGTGGTTGCAGATTTTCATTCTGTCGGTGCCTTAAACATTACTGGAATGAAAACCAGTGTATATACATATATGAATATATACATATATATATATAATTATATATATGTGTGGAATGGAATTCATGCCACAAAGAACTGACACTGTGAATGTGTGTGTGTGTAGGACCTTTGGTTTCAAAACAGTCTCAGTTCTTTGTGGCATAAGTTTCTTAACATGCTTTTGAGATACTGGTCCACATAGACAAGAGTGCATCATAAAGTTAAAAAATGTAAAAGTTCCTGCACCATATTCTAACCCTATCATCTGTGTGCCTTAGCATAATTCAGAATTCATTAGACCAGGCCTTGTTGTTGTTTGGACTTTCAAACTGACAGAAAATCTTTCCTGCCAACATTGAATATGCCATGAATCTGATTTGAGCTTCCTGTCTGGACAAAGCTAAAATGTCCCTTTCCTGGAAGACACAGTTTGCACTGTTTTTGGTCAGCACATCTGTTATTATGTCCGAGCTTCGAATCCGGTGACATTATCAAAATAATCTTCTTAATTTCTTTATGAAAATGAACACCATTTAAAAATGACTTCTATTATAAATTCAAGCTAATATTCTCTAGTTTTGCACTGGACACATGGGGCTAATATCTAAACTCTGTGCCACACAGTGCTGGTTGACAAAAATCATTGCTATCCTTTGGCTTAAATGTCATTAGCTTCTATTGCTATTGATTTTATGCTAAGGACTTCCAGAAAATCATGTGTATGAAGGAATACAAGATCCCAGTAATAAGGTTTATTATTTCCCTGATTACATTCAGTGTGTTTCCATTTACACTAGACTGCATAGACAAAAGAATACACTTGATGTAGTTTTGCTCTAAAACCTAAAACTGTAATTGAAGTAAGAGTTTAAATGTAATATGCATTATATTTACCTAGGTTTCAAATGACAAACTCGCTTAGACAGCATTCAGTATGTTATCTATATCTGTATCTGATATCTGTAATGTATCACTGTATTCCTCAGCCTCATCAATTTGATAGAATTTTTTTCATTTGTTTACATGATTTTGTCCTCAGTGTTTTCACACTGCAAGACCGAACACACACTACGCAAATATGTAACACACTGTAGGGGAATCCCTACACAATGTATTCACCATATTCTGCCAGCCAGTGATCTAGAGGTTAATAGGTATATCTGCGGTACTGGCAAGTATTAGCGATATAGCACTAATCTCTCTTGGTTATTAAACTTTCTTCTTTGTTAAAAAAATAATAAGCTCTAGGCTGAGACAGATACCCATCCACCCAAAAGTACCTGTCATCTTAAACTTTCTTTTTTTTTGGCTTTAGGGTCATTTCATCAATAAAAGGTGGATAACCTTTTGGTGGGCATAAGTGGGGAAAAAAATAAAATTTGCTTTTAACAATCTTTAAAAATAATTATATTTACATTTAAGGCATTTAGCAGACGCTCTGTTCCAGAGCGACTTACAACCGTGGTGTTAGGAGTCTTGCCCACAGACTCTTATTGGTGTAGCACAGTGTAGTCACCCACACCGGGATTCAAACCCCAAGCTCCCACATGGTGGGAGCAGCTCCCTGGTGGGTAGCGGTGTTATCCGCTGAGCTACACCAACCACATTATATAAATATTACCCCTCCCCCAAAAGTTTTATTTAAACAAAGATTTAAATAGGATATAGAGGTTTGACTGCTCTATTTGTAATTTAACTCTTGAGAATGTGTTTTGCTTATTTTGGCACTGCCCTTACTCTTGACTTTTGGAAATACACTTATTTGCAAAAAAAAAATGTGCACCCAGAAGGATTGTAATGATATTGGGAAGGAACGTAAAGGTTACCAGAAACAAAAATAATGATACATTTAGATTGATATTGGCAATATTTATTAAGCTACACATACAGAAGTAGTGTCTCACTACTTTTATTTTGGTAAGACAAAATGCCAGTCTCTGCATGGAGTTGTAAAGTTTCCTAATGGTGTACTGTGATAATCCTTTCCATGCAGCTTGAATATTCTCACACAGCTCCTGCAGATATTATGGGAGCGGCGGAGGTACGTTTTTTTTCCTTCTGGGTGCAAATTTTATTTTTTTTTTTTAAATTTTAGACAAGAGTGTATGCCTTTTGTCTTATTAATATTGATAGTAACTTCTCTTCTTGTTTTTAACATTTATTGTTAGGTTTCACAAAGATAGGCAGATACTGTATAATCAATCTTATTTTATTGCTTGCATATTATATATAGAAATGTAAATATTCAAATCAAAAGCCCTTTTAAATTATATTTGTTAATTAAGTCAAATAATACTTCTAAACAATTACGGGTTCTAACAATAAGAAATCTGTCAAAACATTGAAACAGAGTACATCCTGTCATTCTTGTATAGTTCTGTCAGCCTGTTCTTCAATTCCCTTGCTTTAGTTTTTTTCTTTTTTTAGTTTTTATTTTTCCAATAGTTGTTGGTCTTTGATTGTAACTTCCTTCTTATGCTTGAATTAAAAGATACTTTAATAAATAAACCAAAAATCTCACATTACTGCAGCATTGCTGCAACATGGCAAATGTTTGCAATAAATATAGTGACTAACAGACCCTGTTTAAGCAATTCCAAGTTATTTCCTTTAATCTCCTCCCACTGGCATGCATTTAAGACACCTTGGAGCTCCCACTACCATATGCTGTAATAAAAAAGTAATTAAAAATGTTGTGGAATGAAATAGGTCCTAGAACAGAGCATGTAGATGATTATTTACAAGTTTTCGAGTTATCAAAAAAAAGTTGAATTTGCCCCACTAGATCCAAACTAATGCTGCATTGGAGTATAGTTGGGAAGTACCAACTCTTTCACTTGTAAATTGTACTTGAACTGCCAACAAAGACAAATTAGCAAACTGGGGATGTTAGATGATGCACAGGTTTATACAGAAATCCGAAGAGGCCATAAAGTAGTTATAATTTTCTAGACAGTTTTATATAATGACTTATATGACTTTATACACGATGATATTGAGATATTACAAGTTATCTTGACATCACAACTTTTGTCGTTTCAAGATCATTAGATAATTAGGACAATCAAGATAACAGTCCAAAAATGTTACTACCACATAGTCTGTCTCGACTTCCGTGTTTACGAGATGTGACGCATAACGCGACCTTTGACATGAGTGAAATACACACTTGCAGTGTATATATGAAGAGAGGCGCTTCTGTTAGATCGATGTGTCTTGTAAACACAAATAAAAGCAGGATATGTATTTTTACGATCACTATGCTTTTTCCCGTGCGAGAGTCGTGTCTATAAAAACGAGGCCCGTAACGGAGTGAATAGCTTTTTTGTAGTTAACCATCTGGTACAAACAATCTTCCGAAGAGCACCCGAACGCAGCATGTTGTAGGTGTGCTGAGAGTTTACAACGGAGCCTAACACATAGAACATAGAAATTTATTTATTTGTTTTAAAAAAGCATTAAAATTATAACATATACCTAAACCATACCAGAAAAACCAAATTAGTTCGACATTAACGTGAACAATGGCCATTCACAAATGCTAACGTTTACGAAGCTACCTTCCAAACATCTTGGATTTCACTTCAGTGCTTTACAGAACCGATGAGGGGTGGTCATGCCCTGCCAGACAAACTATATATAAAATCATGACCGTGAATCATATTAATATTTTAACTACAGGTGTATTAGACTATATGAAACTTATCTAAGCTGTAGAAAAGACTTTTACTGCATTGCTCTTGAGAGGCACGAACGACGAGATTTGGTTGTGTGTCAGGCGGAGCACGGGCAGCTTCAGGGGGCCCTTTCCTGCATTATAAACCTTTTGCTCTCTTTTCGTTCGGTCTCAGTTGTCGGAGAGGCCGGCGGGGCGGATCCCACTTCAAGTTAAAAAAAAAAAAGAAAAATTAAGCAACACAATCAACATTTTGGCTATTTTATATTCTACAGTCAAGTATTTTTTCTCCCTTGCGGACATATTGAGCGTAAAGGTGAGCAAACGTACTAGCGTGTTGAGTGTATGTTAACAGTTAGGTAGCGCTAACGTTAGTAGGTTATGGTAGAAGGCGATAGGTGGTTCATTTGCGTTTCTGTGTTTTACATTAGCTAGTTACCTGCTAGTGGTGTTTTACCGGTTGATGTTTTATTTTTAAATTTAGTTTTTTAATTATACATTAAATTAATCGATGATGGTCTTTTATATAATGTTATTTTTCCAGTTAAATGATCATCTTGCTAGGTTTCTGTTCTATGGACTAACGTCTACAGCATGCTACGCCTAACACATGGATGTTGACAAATACTCAACAAATAGAGCTCATTAGCGAGCTAAATCAGGGAAGACTATATAGTCCCTCTAGATAAATCACAGATATCGGGTGGAGTGCTAATTTATAACTACTTTTTATGGTATTATGTCACTCCTGCTGCGACTAGGTAGCTGTCTGGTTTAAGTTTCGTTTTTAAACTCATTTTATTGTGGCTATACATTGTGCTGCAGTCAACTTGAAGAAGCTTTTTATTAAGTCCTCCAAAAATCTTTCTTGGCGATCAGATGCCCTCGGCAACAAATGGCAACAGGACTCTGAAGTCTGCCAGCCCAGAATTGGGATTCGCTCCTGCATCACTTAACCAAATACCTGGGACCCAGTCTGAGGCCATGAAGCAGGTGCTGGGTGTCATTGAGAAGAAAGTCCGCAATATGGAGAAGAAAAAGGTACTGCTTTCTTGCTAATCGTCACTGTTTTTAGGTGCCTGGAATGAACCGGGTTAATTTATTTCGTTCAAACTGTAGTTCCAGGAAGAGCACACAGGGGTTGGCATACAAGTTGTAAGCTAAAAATTGTATAACTTAAAAATCCTCAAACCTCGTCATTTGGCCGTTGTGCATATTGGATAGATGGGTTCGTGTTTCTTCTAATCAAAGTAATGCATCTCAAAATCGAAGAATAGTGTATTCAGCCTTCTGTGTAGCGATTTAGTGTTTTTGATTGTCTTAAGATTGTTGTCTCTAAATCAAGGATTATTGTGATTAGTACGTTTTTTTACTTCTTTATTATTCTCTTTTGGTTAGCTACAGTAACCTTACTGGGTCTCATAATTCGCGAATGATTTCAATAATGACGGATGTCACAAGGAGGCCTTCGTTTCGGAACATGATGGTCTTTTGCATGTTAGCCTTGGGAAGCTAACTTGGCTAGCGTCACCATCAAGCACGAATCCGTTTAGGTCTGACTAAAACGCTTTATTTAGGCCTGTTGATCATGTTTAATCGGTCACTGCGTCAGCATTTCGCCTTAAACGAAGAAGAAACACCACAGATGAAGTTGCGTGACAGTTGGATATGTTTAGCTGCTGGCTGTTCTTTGTTGTGTTGAACTGTTAGCTTCTCGCCAACACTAGGTAGCGTGTAGATAGTTTGGGCTGTTCGCAGTCTTGTTGGTTAGCTATTTTATCCGATTTTTAACAAAGCTGATTGGTCAGAGAAAACGTATAATGGTGTCGTTTACTGGGCCATTTGTTTATTGTGATGCGTGTAGTTTATTTGATTTTTTTTATTGTATTTTTTGTATTTTTTTTAAGAGATGGTCGTGGTTTCCCCCGACGTTGCTAAGTCTTACACTAGTGTGGCTTGATGCTACACCGCTGAAACACAGTGCAGCTATATATACATAGAAACCTTATTGACGCACTGATTCGTTGTAGTCGTCAGTCGGTCAAAGGTTTTGTTCAGATTAGTTCCCTAAAGTTGAGTTGCTGGTCTTTGGCAGGTTCTCTTTATTTTGTCTTGGAGGTGGATTTAGTATAAACCAAAAACGTGTATAAATGGTTTGTGCTCTTTAGGTTGCTGTATTGTGTTATTTTCAGTCCCATTTACAGTCCCATTTATTTATGACTGCTCTCAGTGTTTAACACCTGTCCTTGTTGCTGGTGAAGTTTCTTTCACTCATATTTGGTTCAATAAAATGCTTTACTGTTTAACACCTATGTGGAAGTGTTTGCAGTATACAGTTTAGTTATTTTCCTCACACCCACCATCGGGAAATCTTTTTCTTTCTCAGTACCAGTAAACACATTCACTTCACTGCTACTAGACTGTCACTTTAGTGTTGTTCTAGTGTAATAAGGCTGTTCTCATGTGACTTGATATCCTCTTAGGTCATTGTAACACAGAGTTTTACTTGAAACATGTCTGAAGGCCAGTACATGGCCAAATAGGTCTAATCTTGTCTGTATTCTGTTAGAGCAAGCTAGACGATTATCATGCCAGGAACAACAAAGGAGAACGTCTCAACCAGGACCAGCTTGTGAGTGGATGAATAAACACTTTCAATATTGTTTGCCTGATCAGCATGTTTCTGTTAACTATAGTGGGTTGTGTCTCTCTCAATGTTGTGTGTGTGGTTTTTTTTTTTTTTTTTTATAAACTTTGGTCTTGTTCATTTTGATATAGGAAGCTCTGTCCAAGTACCAGGAAGTCATCAACAACCTGGAATTTGCTCGGGAGCTGCATAAAAGTTTTCTGGCGTTGAGTCAGGATGTAAGTGTATTAATTCTTTTCTTGTCACCTGATATGAAAAGACGTTTTAGGAACATTCTGCCAAAAAATCTGTGTTTTATGTCCATCGCTGAATAAAAATTTTATATATATATATATATATATATATATATATATATGTGTATGTGTATGTGTGTGTGTGTGTGTGTGTGTGTGTGTGTGTGTGTGTGTGTGTGTGTGTGTGTGTGTATATTTGTTTATAATACACATATTAGCCTGCAGTGAATTATTAGTATCTTTGTAATGAAGTATAAGGACCTCAAAGCCAGTGTCTCAGTATGGATATTAAATGTGATTTTCAGAAAAAGGTGAACAGGTGTTGTAGCTGTGGTAAAATAGTGCAGAATGTTACCTGTTTGATGTACGTGTCTGCATGTATACATATTGGTGCTGTTAAAGTTGGTGTGTTGACATGGTAAATGATTAGTCCCACCGAACAGGAAACTAACAACAAATCAAGAAAGAACTTGACTGTTTGCAAGTTAGTGTCATAAAGGGAGGTGGACATTGGGATGTTTTTAAAAGTAGTAAATACGTTCTGCACATGTGTCCTTTAAATACAATCATAATACTTCAGAATTGTACCAGTGCATAATGTCTTAACCTGAGATTTTAGTCTGCTTAGTTTAGTTTTTTCCACCTCAGGGAGTTTTTTTTGTTTGTTTGTTTTGAAGCAATAATCGCAAATAACAACCTAGTTTATGTTGCTAATGAACAATGTGGTTTCCAAACTGAAAGCCCCAGTAAATATGCATGGGCATGTTCTGTTAAGGGTCAGAGGTGAGAGAAAATTTACATGTTTTGTGTTACTACGTTTGTTTATTTTTTTGTGTGTGTGTGTTTTTTTTTTTTTGTGTGTGTGTGGTTTTTTTTTGGGGGGGGGGCGCAGAAAGACCTGATGGACCTTAAATGTGCTTATAATGCTTAATAATGAAGTAAATTTTAAACTGTTGTGAAGGTGTCTAACCAAGTTTAATGTGTACTACAGTTGCAGAAGGCAGCAAAGAAGTCTGCACGGCGAGAGCAGCTCCAGCGAGAAGAGGCTGAACAGGCAAGGATTAAGAAAGTTCTGGAAGTACAGTTTCTCCTGGATAGGCTTGGAGATGAGGCTGTAAGACAGGAACTTCTCCAGAGTGCAGACGGAGTAGCACTGCTCACCGACAGCGACCTTGCTGGCCTAGATGAATTCTACAAACTGGTGGGGCCAGAACGTGACCAAAACATCAGGTCAGTGTAGTAAAATCTGTATTATTTTTCACCAAATTGCTGTTTATGGTTTTTCTAAGGCTGCATGCAATTGGAGTGTGTCTGTGTGTCTGATATTCACTCTCCTCTTTTCCCCGATACAGGTTGACTGACCAGTACCAAGAAGCTTCTCAGCATTTATGGGACCTCTTGGAGGGAAAAGAGAAAGCGGTTGCAGGAACAACATGTGTGTGGATACCAGTTTCTTTTAATGTCTTAACATTTAAAAGTACTTTTAAAGCTGTTCCAGAATTGGTGTAAAGACTAAAAGTGCTGGAACTGATCAAGTGATCTTATCCCCTGCATTCTGAATAGCTAGATTAAACAGTGATTGGTTGCAGTGATTATCTTTAGTTTACTGTTATTGTTGTCCCTAATATTCAAAATTAAGGATATATTAAAATGTTAGTGTAGAAATGTTTTGTGTGTGTACCATAGATATTAGCTATGTTAATGCTGTTTTGTAAATTGCCTGTTGCATATGAGGTTGAGCAGTGTCTGATTTCTCCCTTCAGATAAAGCTCTAAAGGAGTCACTAGAGCGGGCACTACAGAGTGGCTATTTTGATCGAATGCAGTCTCATCAGAATGGTGTGTGCACTGAGGACGAGGAGAAGCCTGCAGTCGTGGTGGAGACTTCTGAGACGGAGGAGCAGCATGCAGACACAGGTGACCCATTTCACCCAAAAATTGTTAATTCCTTTTTTTAATTTGTTGTGAAAGATTTCAGTATTTACAGTACATTAGTTTGCCAAGGAAGTAAAAAAAATCCTGTATGTTTCTGAACCAGTGGTGGTTCCCTTATCTTAAGGACAGATGAGTCATAGATGAAGAATGTGTACCACAAGACAGAGAAGAGTTTGGAGAATGGAAGGAACATTTTATGATCCATAGCATACCATCTGATCTAGAGGTGGTGTAATGACATTGGAGTGTATGGATGCCAATGGTGGCTTCCTAGTATTTATCAAGGATGTGCTTGCTGACATAAAAAAGAAGAGAAAAGCGTGTGGAATTTGTGTGCGCGTGTGTAGATTCAGCTAAATGCTTTAGTTTTACCAGAGCAGATGGACCTGAAGCATAATGTTACTAGACATTAGTCCAATCAAGCACAGAGTACATTTGCTAAAGGTAAGGATGACAAGTGAAGGTAAATGGCCAGTAAATTGGCTACACCCCCAATGACTATTTTGGTATAATTCTTAAGGTAAAAGGTTATGGAGAAAGAGGCCTAAAATCACTTGAGGCACATGGCAGAGGTTTAAAAGCTGTAAGTCTAGGTGGGGAGGTGAGATGGCAGGAGCACAAAACTCCCTAGGTCGAATAAATGCAACCTAACGGTGCAGCACCCTCCACTCTGAGACATGTAGCTATTCATCACAGAAAGGACTTCTCTCCTGAGATGACAAAACTATTTTTAAAATAGTTAACACAACTTGTTTTTTACATTTGGTTTTGGGCAGCTAGAAAACAATATTCCGTGAAAGACAAGATTACTACTTCTAAATGTCCGCAGTTGCATCTAACCACAACAGCTTTAAAATGGAACACTGGCACATTGATGGCTAGTTAAAGGCTTGAAGCAAATGTAAAACTTTAGAGTCCTGCCTGTTGCCAGCCAGTACTACATAACTGTGCTATATCTGATATACCTATCTCTAGGTAGAACTTGACTTGTTATATCTTTTCCACTTTAAGTCCTGCAGTTGCATCCTATCATCTGTCCAGGTGCCTGAATGTAACTGATAAACTGATAAGGTGGAATGAGGAAATACGCTAACTTAAGATTTAATTTCGATCCTTGTTTAAGTCTTGTGCTGCATTACTTGAGATGGAGGCTGCTGGTTTAATATTTAAATAACAGATATGCACTTTAATGTAGTATTTGCAGTTGTAATTGGTTTAAAGTAAGCAGGAATCCTCTCGACTCTCACAATTATGAACTGGGGCATTGGCAGTGAATAATGTGAAGTTAATTTAATGTACCTCATAACAAACTATGTCCTTATTAGGCCACGTCCCTCAGATGTGGCCAGGTGACAAGGCAGTAGTGTGAGCGAGAGAGCATGCATGTACAAGGAGAGCTGACCAGTAGTGGGAGATGCTTTGAGTATGTAATCGGCAAGACATAAGAGATTTAAGTTATTTCTGTTATTTCTAGTTTATAAAAATGTGGTCAGATAAATTGGATTATAGTTGGGCTGCAGGACAAACAGGCAGCCACAGTGTAGGTAATTAATGGAAAACGTGGCGCTTGACCTGACCTTCAGTGGCTCTGTTTCACCATGCAGACCTCAGCATATAAAATGAATGCTGGCCTCAGCAAATCTGTGAATGAATGAACCTCTGGAGCCTGCTTCATGTAGTATAATACCTAAACCTCTGTATAAAGAAGGGCCTGCTCTGGTGATTTCTGTAATCATGTGTGTACAGCAAGTGTGTGATTCAAGTAAACTTTGTAATACTTCTACTTCTAGTAGACTGTTGTGGGCAGTGCAGTGGCTATAAAACCCTTGAGTGGTTTGGGTGTAAATGTGGGTTATTTATCAAATCATTTGTTTCTAAAGCATCTGAACTGATTAGCATACGCCATGTTTTTCTTGTGTCCTTTAACAGAACCTGAAATGACAGAAGGATATCCAGAGCCTGCTATTATGGAAACTGCTGAGGTAAAAACTGGTACCTTTATTTATTTATTTATTTTGTACCTTGCACTTTACACATTCTTTTGATACTTTGACACTCAATACATTCTTAAGTGTAAATGCTTTATAAATATGTTGTATCATTTGTAATTTGTGTATCTGTAACATGCATATATTGGATGCATTTTTACCTATGAATAAATTGTTTGAGTATGGTTTTTGTTTCCTATCTCTATTCAGTTTGTAAATAGACAGTTCATTCCAGAGACCACATACAGCAACTGTGAGAAGGAGCAAGGAGAGGAGTGGAATGCTGAAATAAAAGTATTGACCTGTCTTTCTTTCCTTCCTTGTTATCAAAGTTCATTAACAGCTTTGCTGTGTTTTGTGTGGGTGTATTTTTATGTTTATCCTTTTAATAACCTCTTTGTCATCAGTTGGTAAATTCCCTGCAACAGCCGGTACCACCAGCCCCTGTTCCCGAGGTCCATCCGCTGACCTCAGAAAACTTCCCCAGCCCCTGTTTCCCGATGCAGGGGGTCATGCAGGTAAGCATCCGCTGACCTCAGAAACTCCCACACCCTCCCCAGACCCATTGGTAAGAAAGCAGGTGGTTCAGGATCTCATGGCACAGATGCACCTGTAACTTCTTTTTTAAGAGGGCCCTACAACTTCATGCAGGTATAAAAGCACCTGCCTACAAGTCCACAGTCTGTGAAGCGAAAGAGCTTGTCAGACACCTATGTCTTAGTCATTTTGAATCTTAATGGTGTTCTTTGATAACCAATCTCCGACACGTCCTAATCTCCCCTCGGGTCTGGGGCTCCCACGCAGCAGCTTGCATATCCACATGCAGTTCCTGCAGATTGCCACAGTTCTTTATCTAGCTAAGCTGGAGAGAACTTGTCTGAGCAACTTCTTTTCCTGGGTAGTGGAGGGTGCTGGAGCCTACCCTAGCCCTTGTTGGGTGCAAGGCCCCTTGGATGGGTTGCAACTAAGAAACAATGAATAATATGAATGCTTTTCAGGTTTACATTTTACCTTGACAAGCCAGCTCCTTGGTATATTTAGCGGACAAGTTCTCTAGGATCAAATTTTTTATTTTTATTTATTTATTTTTTTGTCAGCTTTGTTACTGTCGCATCACATTTTAATGGGAGATGAGATGAAAACGGGACCTTTTTATTTATTTATTTATTTATTTAATTTTTTTAAAGCAAGATTTGTGGTTAATTTGTGTCTGTGTGTGTGTGTGTGTGTGTGTGTGTGTGTGTGTGTGTGTGTGTGTGTGTGTGTGTGTGTGTGTGTGTGTGTGTGTGTGTGTGTGTGTGTGTGTGTGTGTGTGTGTTAGGACTCCATGCTAGAATTTGATGCACAGCCACTGGACCCAGCTATCGTATCAGCACAGCCTATGAAGTCAGCCAACAGTATGGAGATGCCTCAAATGGTTTGTCCACCAGGTTAGTACAATAATTGCTTAGTGTTTTACTGATTTCATGAGGATGGTGTTTTTTTTTGTTTGTTTTTTTCCCCCTCCCTGTAAAAATTGCCTTGTTGTTTTTTTTCCTCTTTTACTAATAGCTCACCCAGACTCCCATCTTGCACGACCTCCTGTTATTCCTGTACAGCCTGAGCCCACACAAGTAAGTGTATCCAGTGACATTAAAATGACATTTAAAATTTTTCCACGTATTCTTTTTTTTGTTTTCTAATTGCTCACAATACCTTACTTTATATTTAAACACATTTACACTGTAAAAAAAAAAAAAAGCAAAAACATATCATGTGCATAGATTTGCTAATGTTAGCGGTTTGCCTTTTACGCTGCTTGTTTATGTTGGGTCTAATGGTTAGGAACACTGTAATGTACAAATTGGTTTTTAATGCAAACTAAAATAAACCACTGCCTGCCACCACTCTTTACTTGTAAACTATTCATGTGTACTGCCTTTGAGAATTGACACAACTGAGACACACAATTGACTTATTACAAAACAGAATACCACACATTTAATAGTTGAAACACTTTTTGCATCCTTAAAAAAAGTACCAAGTGTAACCAAGTGTACAACCTATCAGTTGGAGATACAGAGATGCAAATTAAACATTTTCTACCAACGTCTGTATATGCCAAAACATTTTCATACAGTGTAGAGTCAGAGAAGCAGAGACAGAAGAGAATCATTGTCCTACACTCATTACAGCTGCGCTAATGTTGAATAATACCTACTCATCAACTCTGCATAGTTGCTTGATCGAAGGTGACTAATTTAGTTAGCTTGCTAATGCATGTCAGCCAGGCTAGTTTTACACATGGAACTCTTTAGGTGCTTTGCAGTCATTTACACTGACTGCTACTCCTTTAGAAAAATCGTTATGGTATTGAACTCTGTACGGCCAGGATTAAAAACACAGTGATGCTGCGTACATGGTTTTTGTTTTAATTGCGCTTTCTGTGTCATACGGATCTGTTCATATTAGACTAACCAGTCAGAGCTCTGTTATCATGGTTGCTGCCCTAACAAATGTCCGTCAGGATGGTAGGAAAACCCATGTGGTTTACAGTACAGCACAAAAAACCAAGCAACACACTGACTATGATAATTCAGATGAAATCAATATGGCAGAGTAGGGCTGGAAGGCTGTGAGTGATGGAGAGTAACATTATTTTTATGTATGTATGTATGTATGTATTCATGTATGTATGTATGTATATGTAATTTTTATGTAATTTTCATTCATGAGAGCCAAAATTTCCCTCACTCACAAAGAAATACCAGCAGAATTGCTTGCTATGCAGCTTCAGCTCCTGTAACAGGCAGCAAACCTGGGATTTACTCAGTTTGTGCAGCATAGGTGCCATGCTTAAAAGAAAAGAATGTTGTCTGAGTGACTAGACCTGCTTGGCCTGCATTACAATTGCATCTGTGTTTTTCGTCCAAAGACATACAAATTTCCCTACAGATGGTACTGATGACTTGTCACTGCAGACTTGTCCTACTGTCTGAATGATGCACCACTGCCATTTTGCATCATGGTGTCAAAGATTTTAATAAAAGGGCTGCTTAGGTCTTGGAATTTGTTTCCATTCAAAGTGTGTGTCTGTGATGTCTGGTGTGCCTCAGGTTCCCATTGTTTCCTCCTCTCCGGAAGCCTACTCTTCACCACCTTTATACCAGCCATCGCACACAACCGACCCCCGGCCACCATCAGATTCTGTCGATCCCATTCAGGCAAGTAGTTAACAGTCTTGTCATGGATTGCTGATCAGTGGTTTTGGTATTAAGTCTGCTGAGAAGGGAGTATGAGTCTAAAAGTATATACTGCACTGTGCAGGCCTCCATTTCGTTGACGGAGCAGCCACCTCCTTCCTCGTCTCTCTCTGCCACTTCTCAGGCACAGGTGTTCCAGCCCAACCCCAAACCTCTTCACAACAGTGGCATCAATGTCAATGCAGCACCATTCCATTCCATGCAGACGGTAAGTAACGTTTTGGCAATTAAGGCAATTTTATTCAATTTAATTCAATTTAACTTTTTCATTATACCAATGCAATCCTTCTCCAGTGGAGTTGTGTGAGTGTAAAGACAAAAACAGTGTGCATAAACAGTAAGACTAGGACATGTGCTAAACAGCTTACAGTACAGATTTTCAGTATATAGATAAAATGAATCTAGAAAAATAAGTACACAGCTGAGATGTTCAAGTATACAGATTAAAGTGCAGTGCAAACAGTCCTGTGAGGTAGTGGAGCCCAGTGTGTGTGCTGGGGTAATCCCGGTTAAACGTCAGTAACAATTAATTAATTCATTTAATTTATTAATTAATCCCTTGTCTTTTGCAGATCTTAAACATACTCTTAGAACACTGAAGTTAGTTTTATTTCAACAACTTCTGAAGAGAAGTTCAACAGTAAGAGAAGAGGATGTAAAGTATAACGTAATGTTCATGGTTTGTTTAAAATGCATTCAAACTTGTAATGCTGATTGTGTTTAGAAAGATAAGACACGTTATTGAATAAAATTCTTATTTGTTTTTGTTGGATGTGTTAATGGATGCCTCTCTGCCCATTTGGCAATTTAAATTGACCTATGAGTTCTGTAAAATATAATGTGTAATTTTTTATTTATTTTTTTGATGGTCCTTGGCTCATTTATGCTCACATGTCTCATTTATAGTGGTCTTCCACTATACTTGTGTTTCATTATTTATTTTTTTTGGTTTTTGTGTACATCTTGTAATGCCAGAATGTAACTGCAGTGACCAGTATTTAAAATAACGATCAAGATATCTTAACCTAGGTTGACAGGGGGAAGTAGTAAGCTGAGCCTGTACTGAATTGGTATAAGTGCAGGTAATGTTAAGCTTGTAAAACTTTTCAAAACAAGCTACAGACAGAGGAACAAAGATGATGTTGCACTAAGTATCAGATGGACAGGTAGCTGCATTGTAACCTACACTACTTATTAGGAAAGCTTTTTCTTTTGCTTTATGTTTTAGGATGCTAAAACTATTCTGAAAATCCTTTTCATGTCTTTTTGTAAAAGTTATTCAGGCATTTAAACTAATTTAATATTTTGTTCTTCAAAGGTCTTCAATCTTAACGCACCAGTCCCACCAACAAATGAGGTGGACTCTCCTAAGCAGACCAGCCAGTACCAGAGCAGCTACAGCCAGGGTTTTAGCAGCCAAACACAGCATCCTGTGGAACAGACAGACATGCAGTCAGAACAGCTTCAGTCTGGTGAGCATTCTTTGTCAAGAACAGACCTGCAAACCTGTACACATTTTCTGTAGATGAGACTAGCTGCCATAAAGTAGGAATATGCTTTGCCTGTAGATTGGCACTAAAAGTTGTAAATCTCAGGTCAGCGCAGACTGAAATGAGGTAGGGACTAATCAGATAAACAGGTTTCTGCATTACACTTTGATGTTCTGCCTGTGCCTGTAGAATGTTTATTACTTTTGTGCTGAAGTTAAAGGTTCAGAATGATTAATCTTAATGTTAACTTTTAGCAGAAAACATTTATATTTTTTAATTGTGAAAAAAACAAGTAGCATATCAAAGTGTTTTGTGCAATGACTTCTGGGCACAATCAAGAATCCACAGCACCAATAAATGTCACAGTTACTAAGTTTCAGAATGGTCGGTGAAAGTAGATGTTATTTTAAAATCTACTACTTAAAAAAAAAAAAAAAAAAAAGTTAGAATTACCATGAGTACTAGATCAACAAGGGCCATGTATGACAACTTGTGTTTCCATCTTCTACAGTGGTTGGGGCTTTCCAAGACCAGTCTCTACCCAATTCCACAGGCCATCAGCCCATGTCTCAGCAGCCAGCTGGTCAAGGCAACACATTCAACCGCCAGACACAGTCCTTTTACAATAGCAGGGGCATGTCTCGTGGTGGGCCTCGGAACTCAAGAGGCATGATCAACGGTTATAGAGGACCATCCAACGGTTTCAGAGGTACCAAATCTCAAATGTGCATTATTATTTAGCGTCGCTATGGTCAGTGTCTGTATAACCAGCCAAAAAGTTATAAAGTTATTGAAATAACAAACAGATAACCTCTTGTAGGAAATTATGATGGTTACCGCCCACCCTTCCCTGGCACATCAAATGCTGGGTATGGACAGGCCCAGTTTGGTACCGGTCGAGATTATTCCAACAGTAACTACCAGAGGGTAAGGAGGTTTCTGTTTTGTTTTTGTTTTTTTGTTTTTTTGGTCATCATGAAATTAATAAAGTAGATGCGTTTATTTTGTGGTCCTGGTCCAGGCCTGATGAGAATTTGTGCTAAATCGTCATTATTTATTCTCCACAGGAGGGCTACCACCAGAATTACAAACGTTCCACTGGACAAGGGCCTCGAGGTGTCTCACGAGGAAATGCTCAAGCCATGAGGTCCTAAAAGACTTTTAGACTCCCTTAACATCTTTGGCTACATCAGATGCTTGGTCAGACATGGAAAACCCATATGTTCCATCTTGCATTGTATTCTTGTCAGTGGTAATTTTCCTCCTGGCACTCGATGAACGTAAGACTGCATTGACACGCTTCTAAAGTAATGAACTTTCTGGGTACAGATTAAGCAAATTAAGGTTACACTGTCAGTATGTCCGTGATCTTTTTATGTAGTGCAGGACTGAACTCAATCTGTGTCTGAAAAACCACAGATGAAGTCCAGTCCTGCACTAAGTTCTTATGTTAATAGTAATAACCATCAAAGATCTGCACAGTGCAGGATTACACTTAATCTAGAAAATGGCCCTGTATTTTAAAGAGAGAATTGAAGAGTCACTGTCAAGGTAAGCTAGCCTGTAAACTTGAAAGATTTCATTAATTTATTTTTTTGTACAAATGCTAAATTTGTGAATGCAAAATTCCTGCCACCACTGGTTATGATACATGACTATACGGTTTTCTCTCTATTACTTTTAATTCCAAAAAACATTTTTCATTTGCAAAAAATTTAAAAACAAAAAGCCCCAAATCTTCAATTTGTATATTGATGTTGCTTTGAAAGTTTCAATAAAGATGTGTTGCATAACTCTGTTTGGTCCAGGTTATTTGTATTTATTTGAACCATAATATTATTTCTCTTGATTTAGATTATTATGAAAATATTTTTGGTCTGTCTGTCTGTGTACCAGAGTTGGGGGTCTCGAAGCAGACTAGAGTCGCAAATTTGAGGACTTCCTTGATTAAGTATTTGCATTCGGTTTAAGAAATCACGGATTGTTTAGGGAGTTTTTGATGAAACATGATAGGGTGATTTACTGTTGCAATGCGAGCACACCTGGCAACCTATCAGCATGGGAGACCTGCAGAGATCAATGTAAGTATTCTGTGTAATGAAGGTGGCTACGCAACGAATGGTGAGGTCTGGATTATGGGATTATATTGTGGGTGAAAGTGGTAGAGATACGGAGGGTTCTGCAGATCAATCATCAGTAACACGACCAGCTTCATCTGTCTCAATTAGTTGACGATATAACAGCCATAATGCTCGACAGGCTCCACATTTAACCTCTGCTTCATGACTAACCTACAATCAGCGCATCTACCAAACTGCTGCTGCTGCTGTTTACCCAGAGAGGGTAGTCTGTTAAATTAGGCTGATGTAGTTGAGTAAAGGTAGTTTAAAAACGGCTATTCACGTTTCAGGCCTCCAAGTGCTAATAATAACCTCAAACAATCTTCTTATGTGGTAAACAGACAAACTCTATATATATTTATATATCTCATTCAAGTTCAAGTGTTTATTGCCATATGCACAGAGAAACAAGCAGTTGCACTGTGTAATGACATTCTTACATATTACACATAGCTATAGCCAGAATCCCTGCAACAGGCACCTAATACAGTAAGGGCCAATCTCTGAGGTGTGGGTTCTGTTTAAAACGTGCAATATTTAGAGAGATGAGGGGCCTGTTGATGTTATTTAGAAATACTTGAAATGCACTGAAATACAAAAAACAATGTAAAAGACATACACTGTAAAACCTACTGCAGAATAAAACTGCGACAACAAGATGACATCTAAATGATCTAGATGATCTAAAATCAATTGTAGCGTAGAAACATCCGATGAACATATTACAGCTGTTATATTGGTGAAATAAAACTTCGTCCATCAAAACGTCCAATAAGACCTGTAGGTCCTGTGATGATGTTTTGAGACTTATCTTGTGGTCTGCTTATGGGCTAAACTTGCTGGAACAATCTGACCTGGCTATGTTGGCAGTTGCTATTTTGAGCACAGTGAAATGGCTGGTTTGAGTTGTTTTAAATTCATTCCCTGGCTCATATGCACCAACAACCTTTTATGAAGGCCAGATAACTTCTTGGATCTGACTGTGGTAATACCACTCACTTCAACAACCAGGAGTGGTTGGTGTAGCTCAGCGGATAACACCACTACCTGCCAGGGATGGGACGTTCTAATATGTTCCACACAAGAAAACTGCATTTCTGTTAAATACATTTTGAAAATTATTTTTAAAGACAGTTTCCTCAGTCTATCAGTATTGTTCATATGAAGATAGGCTGTCCAGATGTTTACATATGTTTAAAAGAACAAAGGTGTTTATTTGGTATATGTAATATTTTTACAAGACTATTTCGGTCAGGCTTTTTGTGCAGTGTAACAGGAAAACATTAATGCAGTTACATGTGAGAAACACCCTCAACAGATGAGTTAAAAGGCCAAAAAGAAATGAAACAGTATTTGTTAATGTTAAATATAATTTTATCTCTTTATGGTTACTTTCTTGTAATTGATTTAAATGTGGAGACTAGAGTTAGAGCTTCATAACTCCATATGACTTGATTTGAGACTTCCTTATAGTATAAAGTGTCCTCCCTCACAGAGGACTACTGACTTTACAGATCAGCAGAAACTTTTAGCAATTAAATTGTAAGAATAACACATGAGAGCCTCCTCTATAAGCCGTATTAAAGGAACGGCATTTCTGCCTGCTCAGTCTGTGTTAAACCTCAGCACCTCATGGAGAAACGGAAAGCTACAGCTACATGCAACTTAGAGAATATGGTTGTGTCCGGAACGCTGCCTTCCAAGACGACGGCGCAGAGAGCAACTGCACCTCTGTTATACTATGGAAAAATGCTCCATTTATTGTTATACGATGGGATGCGGGTCGCAGTTTATATTTAATATAAATGGTGGTAAATCGGGGAGGCCATTGTACGGACAGCTATGGTTTGGGTCCTTTTTGGTGCGCATCGAGTCGCAGAATCACTGACGTCTCTATCGGCGCTGTGGTCACACGTGAGCATAGAAGCGTGTTTCTGTGATGATCCGTTTATAGCACTTGTTGGGTTTTAATAAATCGTCCACATACATTGTTTTCCTTTTTGTTTGTTTTTTTTTTATAGGTAAGATTCATGTGGTAATTTGCCTTGGTGTGAATGTCGCGGTCAGTGTAATTAGCAAAAAGCACCATGTTACCGTAGGAAGTGTAACATTTTGATGTTCAGTAACACACTACATTTATTGCACTTATTGCTTTTTAAAGTAGTTCTCTGTTTGTTGTCCAGTCCTGACTGACTCAGAGGACCTAACCAGTCGTTTCTTTCAGTCAGCAGGTTCTGAAAGCATGGCGACAGTTCGGAAGAAGGTCGATAATCGCATTCGCGTCCAAATCGAAAATGGAGTCGCACAGCAGTATCGCACGATGTTTGTGATAGTAGGCGACCACGGGAGAGACCAGGTAGGTCACTGCAACAAGAGCCATTTAAAAAGTTGGGTAACAGCAACGTTGCATTAGTAATCAGTACAACTTATTTTGCTTTGCTTTAGCTTATGATAAATAGGCCAGTAATGTAGGCGGGTGGCTGAAGTTGGACCAGTGTAATGTAGGCGGGTGGCTGAAGTTGGACCAGTGTAATGTAGGCGGGTGGCTGAAGTTGGACCAGTGTAATGTAGGCGGGTGCCTGAAGTTGGACCAGTGTAATGTAGGCGGGTGCCTGAAGTTGGACCAGTGTAGTGTAGGCGGGCGGCTGAAGTTGGACCAGTGTAATGTAGGCGGGTGCCTGAAGTTGGACCAGTGTAATGTAGGCGGGTGCCTGAAGTTGGACCAGTGTAATGTAGGCGGGTGCCTGAAGTTGGACCAGTGTAATGTAGGCGGGCGCCTGAAGTTGGACCAGTGTAATGTAGGCGGGCGCCTGAAGTTGGACCAGTGTAATGTAGGCGGGTGCCTGAAGTTGGACCAGTGTAATGTAGGCGGGTGCCTGAAGTTGGACCAGTGTAATGTAGGCGGGTGCCTGAAGTTGGACCAGTGTAATGTAGGCGGGCGGCTGAAGTTGGACCAGTGTAATGTAGGCGGGCGGCTGAAGTTGGACCAGTGTAATGTAGGCGGGTGCCTGAAGTTGGACCAGTGTAATGTAGGCGGGCGGCTGAAGTTGGACCAGTGTAGTGTAGGCGGGCGGCTGAAGTTGGACCAGTGTAGTGTAGGCGGGCGGCTGAAGTTGGACCAGTGTAGTGTAGGCGGGCGGCTGAAGTTGGACCAGTGTAGTGTAGGCGGGCGGCTGAAGTTGGACCAGTGTAGTTGTCAGGCGGCGCGCTGAAGTTGGACCAGTGTAGGTAGGCGGGGGCGGCTGAAGTTGGACCAGTGTAGTGGTAGGCGGGCGCTGCCTGAAGTTGGCACCCAGTGTATGTGTAGTGTAGGCGTGTGCCTGAAGTTGCGGACCAGTGTAAATTGTAGGCGGGTGCCCTGAAGTTGGACCATTGTGTAATGTAGGCGGTGTGCCTGAAGTTGGACCAGTGTTATGTAGGCGGGGCGCCTGAAGTTGGACCAGTGTCTAATGTAAGCGGGGCGCTCTGAAGTTGGACCCAGTGTAATGTAGGCGGGCGGTCCTGCGGCTGAAGTTGGACCAGATGTAATGTAGGCGCGGGCGGCAAAGTTGGACCCAGTGGTAATTGTAGGCGGGCGGCTAAAGTTGGACCAGTGTAATGTAGGCGGGCGGCTAAAGTTGGACCAGTGTAATGTAGGCGGGCGGCTGAAGTTGGACCAGTGTAATGTAGGCGGGCGGCTGAAGTTGGACCAGTGTAATGTAGGCGGGCGGCTGAAGTTGGACCAGTGTAATGTAGGCGGGCGGCTGAAGTTGGACCAGTGTAATGTAGGCGGGCGGCTGAAGTTGGACCAGTGTAATGTAGGCGGGCGGCTGAAGTTGGACCAGTGTAATGTAGGCGGGGGTGGCGTAAGTTGGATTCAAACCAGTGTAATGTAGGCGGGCGGGGCCTGAAGTTGGACCAGTGTAATGTAGGCGGGGGGTGCCTGAAGTTGGACCAGTGTAAATGTAGGGGCGGGCGGCTGAAGTTGGACTCCAGTGTACTGTAGCGCGGGCGGCTGAAGTTGGACCAGTGTAATGTAGGCGGGTGGCTGAAGTTGGACCAGTGTAATGTAGGCGGGCGGCTGAAGTTGGACCAGTGTAATGTAGGCGGGTGGCTGAAGTTGGACCAGTGTAATGTAGGCGGGTGGCTGAAGTTGGACCAGTGTAATGTAGGCGGGTGCCTGAAGTTGGACCAGTGTAATGTAGGCGGGCGGCTGAAGTTGGACCAGTGTAATGTAGGCGGGTGCCTGAAGTTGGACCAGTGTAATGTAGGCGGGCGGCTGAAGTTGGACCAGCGTAATGTAGGCGGGCGGCTGAAGTTGGACCAGTGTAATGTAGGCGGGCGGCTGAAGTTAGATAGGAGCATAGGTAAGTGGTTGAAGATGTTACCATAGCAACTCGTGTAAAGCGTCAGTAGTATGTAAACACTTTTCATTCAAATACATTAGCATAACTTAAGTTTATTTAAGATGATAAAAAAGGTGAATTTATTTTGTCTTTTAAAATGCGAGATCATTTGAATCAGTCTTATCAGTCATACCTCTGACTAAGTTTTGACACCTGAAGTCTCACAACAAGAGAATCATAACGGCCGAAAAGTTTACATGTCCAGTATTTTTGAGAAGTTCTGCTGGAGCTCTGTGTTTGTTTACTTTATTTTTGGGTTGTTTTGATAGCTATTGTTTATCTCCGGATTCCCAGAATCTTTTTACAATATTATGTGTGGTGGATGTGAAAGAGCCAAGTTCCTTGCAGTCTTGCATTAAAAACTGTTTATTTGGAACTGATTGACAGTGTAGGTTTGGCATGACGTTTTGAACCATGTTAAACTCATCTTTGCTTACTAAGACTGACCCTGGAGGATAATCTTGTTAATTACTCTCTACTGGCATAATTTTAAAAATGTTCAGATTTACACAAGCCACATGGTCATCCAAACCAACAGTTTCTGTACTCGTTTAATTAAAGCTTCAGGAGTATTAACAAACTGTAAATTCTTTGGGTTTTGTTTTTGGCATTTTACAAAATGTCTCAAATTTTCCATAAATGAGGTTTGCACATTTGTTTAGTTTATTCAGCACTAGCTGTATTTGTAAGCAGGTTTCTCTGGACAGCACATGCTGGTCACTGAATAGAGTCTTAGACGGTCAGTGACAAGCAGTGAAAGCTGTCGTAAGAACGCTTTTATTCTGTGTCCAAATTTCCTGTAGGTTGTCATTCTGCACCACATGCTCTCCAAAGCCACTGTGCGAGCACGGCCCTCAGTCCTGTGGTGTTACAAGAAGGAGCTTGGCTTTAGCAGGTATGCTCACAGATTTCACAGTCTGGTTTTAATTTCCATGAAGAAAAGGAATGCTCTTGTGACTCTTAGTCTCTTATATTGCAGTAATCGAAAGAAGAGGATGCGGCAGCTGCAAAAAAAGATCAAAACTGGCACGCTAAATCTAAAACAAGATGACCCCTTTGAACTTTTTGTAGCTGCCACCAACATCCGCTACTGTTACTACAACGAAACTCACAAAATCCTGGGAAACACGTATGGCATGTGTGTCCTACAGGTTGGTGTTGCTGACTTCTTTTTATGAAGTCCAATTTTCTTGGATTGCAGTGCAGTATATATCCGTTTTGTTCTTTCTTAAAGGACTTTGAGGCCCTAACTCCCAACCTCTTGGCTCGGACTGTTGAGACAGTGGAAGGTGGAGGTATTGTGGTGATTTTGCTGAGGACCATGAACTCGCTGAAGCAGCTGTATACTATGACAATGGTAAAGGACTTGTGATTGATGGATTTACTCTAAATGTGTCTAAAAGTGACTAAAAATGATGATTGTAATTGTTTATGTTCTGTCTCAGGATGTTCATTCACGTTACCGGACTGAGGCTCATCAGGATGTTGTTGGACGATTTAATGAAAGGTGAGTGGAGTCTTGTGTCGAATGTTGTGCCTTCCTAAAGTAGTTGGTTTTTTAAGCAATCTATCTTGTGTGAGGTACTTGAATTGCATTTGCTACTCACGAGAGATGTGTACTAAAACCGATTCTGAAGTTCCAGGAACACATTTAAGGAAATAAAATTTCAAAACTTGCTTATTGGTTCCAACATGGCCATGACTGTAAGGACACAGCTATTTGCCAGGACCTGTGCATGTTGTGTTTTGGTAGGCTCCACTACAGCAAAAAGAGAATATAGAAAACAACCAGTTCAATATATGTAAAAGGCCAGTCTGTTGTAAAGAGGTTGCATCTCTAAAAAAAGTCTCAAAGCCAGGATGGTGTATTAGCCAGCTTCACGAACCAGATGGTTAACTTCATAGATATGCCTACCACATAGACATGAGGTTAACATTAGATTCTGCTGTGTTAAAAAGCATGGGGTCCAACAGAAGCATATTTATATATTTTGTTTACTGCAAACTCGTGCTTAGAATCCTTAGTTCACCGTTTGTAAATACGACTTTGTCAGCCATCCAAACACACTAAAGAGTAGGACAATTTGTATTCCCGTTTCAAACAACACTCGTACACAGTATCAGCACTGTTAGCAAAGTTGCCCTGACCAGCAGCAGCTGGGTGAGCATTTCTTAGAAGTATTGCCAGACCGTAACAAAACGTGCTAAAAACAAAACATGGCATAATGAATTAATCAAATAGGGACTCTCACTGATAGTCCTGCAGGTGATGTGGAAGTTCATAAACAACGCTGCTGACTTCCTATATAAAAGACATTCTTTATATCTAAACTTCTGTTGCACTATTTTAATCAAAACTTAAATAAAACTTGATTGAATGCAATTGATACCCAACCCTACTCCTCCCACTGTTCAGCTGGCATGATGTGGAATGTCAGCTTAATGTTAACACAGTGTCACCTTTTTATCATCGCAGGTTTATCCTATCTCTCTCCTCCTGCAAGACCTGTGTTGTCATTGATGATCAACTCAGTGTTTTACCAGTCTCCAAGCACATTGCAAATATCAAGCCTGTCCCACCTAAAACACAGGTATGTTTTGTCAACAATGTTTATTGTATTTGTTTTTCTTGGAGAACTGTTCTTCATGATCTGTGGCTTTTTCAATAGGAGGATGGTCTGTCACCACGGGAACAGGAGCTGAAGGACCTGAAAGAATCTCTGCAAGACACACAGCCAGTTGGTGTGCTGGTGGACAGCTGCAAAACCATGGACCAGGTATACCTAACTCATTGTATGAGATGTGCTGTCAATCAAGCTTATTGTGAATATGCATGATATTAGAGTTTATGAAATAACATAAATAAAAAGGAAATGGTAACACAACTCGTCAGCTCAATGTTAAAGTAGTTGGATCCCTATGATTGAGGGAAAAGTATACAAGTACTAAAACAGGTAGATGGGGTTTTACTTGCAGTGTCTGTTGGCACTATAGAACTTGGTCATAATGGAAAGAGCCATTTCATTTAAATAACATTTAAAACTATTTATCATGATTAGATAAAGTTTTGATTATTGATGTGGTGCAGAGTTATGACAGTTTGCAGGCTAATGGTGCTCCCTGCTGGAGACTGTAGGCTATGTTCATGCACTATACATATTAAATACAAGCCATTGTCAGCTGCGTTAATTCAACTAACCACTAGTGTACTGGAAAGCTGTACTTAGAAAGTAATCCAAGTTTTACTTGGGCACAAATAACCCTCAGTAGTAATGGTAAGGAATTCATGTTCATGCATTAAGTAATTGTTCCTTTTGCATCCATTAAGACATAAGGTACAGTCTCTCCACCAGCTCTAACCATAATAGGAACCCTTCAGAAAAGCCAGACATTTCCCCCACTTACTTCCACTCGCATCTGCAGCGGTTTAGTGTTTCTTTACGTACATATGTCTTACTATTTATTAAAGTTTTTTTTGTTTCTGTTTTGACTGCCTAGATGAAGTAGAATTTGCCTGAAATGCTGCTTAATAGGCTTGCTTTGCAGCTGTCTTAATCACTGTAGCTTGATTTACAATATGTAAACAAATGTATTCACAAAACACAATATTATGTAAAATGGAAGACAATGAAGAATACATCTATGCTGTTATGTGTGGCGATACATGTTTTAAGGTATTAGATGTTTTGTGTTTTCTTTGTTAATTCCTTTTTGATATTCTAAAAATGACAGTGGCATCATGACAAACTTAAATTTTATAAAGTCTAGTTATTTGAGGGTGGGTGCATGTATACCATAATCTCCTCCTATGTGACTCTTATGGGATGCACCCAGATTCCTAGTTCAATCTCTATGGAAGAACCAGACAGACCCTCTAATTTTCAGTACACTGTTTTAGGTGTTGATTTTTGGATTGTCTGTTACCATTGTTAGACATTTGAGTCAGATATGTCGAAGCGTGTATCTGTACTGTGACTGTGTAGGCATCATTTACCTAGGCCTATCAGACCCGGTCAGAGGTGGCAATTAACAAAGTACAAGTGCAACCAGTGACCCCCATCTCTACCAATGCCGCCCTGGTGTGCTACATTCAACTGAGACTCTGTGGGGGCTTAAGGGAGCTTTAATTCCCATTCCACCTTAAATGATGTAGAAGTCATGTTCAAACAGGTGACTTTTTAAGGTGTAACCAAAGTTTGAATAAGAATCTACAGGCTTGAGAGATTAGTAAATCGAATTGAGTCTGACTCTGTTAATCTGAACACCGTATCATCCAGTTTACAGCGTTGCTTTACTCCAGAAGCTAGTTGGGTTTTGTGAAGATACCAAAGCAAACAAAAGCAAACCTCTAGGGTTATGGATGGAGGTGGCGAACATGCTCCTGTGCCCGCTGTGGCAGTGCTGGCCTCCAGTAATTAGATCTGGTTTTATAAGATTGCTGTGATCTGTCAGGTCCTCTTTATTGGGTCTGTCCGCTGTGGCAGTATGTGTGTTTGCTGCGTGTGTTTATTCGTTTTTGCAGTTTTATCTTTGTGTACTTTACTATCTGATGTTAAGTGTTTTTGTGGTCTTCTCTGGGTAGAGCTTACTGTGGTGATTGTGGTGATTCAGTGATCTCCAATGCTGAACATTAGCTGTGTCTGTCTGTGTTGGTCTGCCTTATGTAGCCCCAGGTCATCTGACAAGGTACCACTCTGGCCCTGGTCTCAAAGGAATCATCTAAACTGGTACTTGGTACTGACTGCTAAAATAAGAATCAGCTATTTTATTTTCTTAGTAGAGATTCCAATAATATCCATCTCAAATTCTGGATAAAGCATGAGTTGATGGTATATATCACCATATGCCTGGTTTCGTAGTTGTGCAGCTTTAACCCTTAATGAGCGTATATAATAATATATAATGTTTACAAATTAATTAGAAATAATTTTTAAAGAACTACTTGTGCTTTTTTACTGTAAGTAGATTGTTGAGTCAGTCCTTTTATACTTTTATAAAAATCTAAGTAACACTGAGTTTTTTTACTTGTGGTTTTTCTTTTGTTTTTTTTTTTTTGTTTTTTTTGCTTATATTGTACTTAAAGACTTGTGTAGTTTTTTTCTGCCTCTGGACTCCCTGTTTCATTCCTTATGGTAAAGTGTAAAAGCAGTTTTTAAAAATTATTTTATTTATTTATATTGAAGTGGATGTGTCTGTAAGAGAGAGCAAATATTAATTTGTGAGTGTGTGTGTGTGTGTGTTATAGGCTAAAGCTGTGCTGAAGTTTATCGAAGCGATTTCAGAAAAGACACTGCGGAGCACTGTAGCCCTCACTGCTGCCAGAGGCCGGGGCAAGTCAGCAGCACTGGGACTTGCAATTGCAGGAGCTGTTGCCTTTGGGTATGTATAAGGATATTCTGTATAGAGGATCAACTCATACACAATAGTCTGTCAACATTTTCTCTCTATCTGGTTTTTAGTTATTCTTCTTAACTCTAAGATGTGCTTATTTGTTTAAAACAGCTATTCCAACATCTTTGTCACCTCCCCGAGCCCAGACAATTTGCATACATTGTTTGAGTTCATATTCAAAGGCTTTGATGCTCTTCAGTATCAGGTAACACTCTGTTTCATACTAAAATGCCATTCTTATGAGCCGTAGCTTTGGACTGTGAGTTGCTCTTTGTTAATGTAAAGCGCACCACTAGACATCAGCCTCTTAATATTCAACATGCAGGATTTATTATTTCCACACCCATGATATAAAAATCACTGAGGGGTTATCATGTGCTTTAACAGTAACATCAAGATTAATATTTTATTTATTTATTATTATTATTTTTTTGGACATGTTCAATATATTGGTCTGTGATCAGTTCGATAAGTATTCATGTGATTTTGACTCTTAATCTAATGTCCTTGGGCATACCACAAAGCCAGCACTACCAAAAGACCACTCAATATTTTCAGAGCAGTTTTTTGGTTCTTTATTTTTGAAATGCTGGTTTCTGAAGTAGGACAGTGCTTATTGTGCATGAGGAAAAGATGAGTACAAGTCTAGGGTTGTATAACTGGATTGTCTAATAGTTGTACTGCAAATTTTAGTTTGAAATGTCAGAGAAATATATTAGTTTAAAAATATAAGATTTTTTATTTATTTATTTTTGGACAGGAACATCTGGATTATGAAATTATTCAGTCTTTAAACCCTGACTTCAATAAAGCTGTGGTCAGAGTCAACATCTTCAAGGAACATCGACAGACCATTCAGGTAGATTGGCATCCCTCTTTGCTGCTGCTGCTGTTATTGTTGTTGTTTTTTATTGTTGCCCGCGTGCAGTGCAGAAAATAATGTGTGTGTTTGTAATTACTATGTTGTCTACAGTACATCCATCCTGCTGATGCTGTCAAATTGGGTCAGGCAGAGTTGGTAGCCATTGATGAAGCTGCAGCTATCCCGTTGCCTCTGGTGAAGAAGCTGCTTGGACCTTACCTTGTCTTCATGGCTTCTACAATCAATGGGTCAGTTTTCCACGTGTTATAGTGTGCGTTTGCTGTATCTGTACCATGCCACACTAAGTGAGCTTGGTCTGTTTGTGACTATTCACACTAAACCTAGTTTTATTTGGACGGGAAGGAGTAGGTGACTGTGTGGCTTGGGAACAAGCGACTTAAACACCAAAAATTCGGTAACATTTTGCATTAAATATTTGACAAATTTACAAAGTAATACTTTAGTTAACATGAAATAATACATTAACAGTGGTTAGTGAATGTACACATGTAACAGCAACTCTTATGTAAACATGTAGTTATTTATGTTTGTTTGATAGCGTAGCTTAACCACTGTTAATGCATTACTTTCTTAGAAAATCAACACTTAATGTAAAGTGTTACCAAAAATTTGTCTGTAGCAGTTTAGGGCTTATGTATTTACAAAGCCGTAATTAATATAAATGCAAATTGTGTGCTGTTTCTTTGTGAAGGTATGAGGGCACCGGACGCTCCCTTTCTCTCAAGCTTATTCAGCAGCTCAGGCAACAAAGTGCTGATAGCCAACAGAGTCTCTCAGCTGAAAACAAATCAACCAGCACAGCCAGACTGGCAACAGGTATGGTCACAGTATGGTACAGACGAGGTATGATTTCTGGTTCTCTATCAGAGACTACCAGTGCTACTAGTGTCTGATGCCTCTAATGGTGTCCAGAGTCCAGTGTGTTCGACAAGTGTAATCACGGCATAATGTGCCCAATCCCTGGCATGGAACTCAAACATGTCACCAATTATGGACCGTCACATGAAACAAACCTGTTGGCATAGGGATTACTTGGATCCATGCCTCCTGAATGTTATTGCTGCTTAAATGGGAACTTGGAACAAGAACTTTAGTCTCAAAGGCAAGGCAAGTGCAGCTGCCAAAATGCAGTAGAGGAAATTTGAAGGGGAAGTGGGAGTAAATGCCCAGAATTTTGGCACATTATGGCTAAGATGATCCCTGGAGCGAAGTCATAAGCCTCTACTGCAGTGCCAGTTTGGGGAGACACGCAATTACCTGTTCAGCAATAAACTGTAAACACGCTTAATTTTTACTAGTCGGCGCATCGGCCGAGGTAATCATGCATGGGCAACGCTGAGGGAACGTGGGATGGACTACATTGGTTCTGATTGGATCTGATTTTTACATATGTGTCAGATGATATTTGTGGCAAAATATTACAAGCAATAGAACAAATTTGGAGAAATAAGCTATTACTGGCCATCACTGTAACTAATATCCTAATTGTTTAATCTTACTCTGCAGCACGGTCTCTCCATGAGGTGTCTCTACATGAGTCCATCCGCTATGCTCCAGGAGACCCTGTGGAAAAATGGCTGAATGATCTCTTGTGTTTGGACTGTCTGAGTGTCCCACGCATCATCTCGGGCTGTCCCCTCCCTGAAAACTGTGACCTGTATCCTCCTGCAGCTTAAAGTTAGGCTACGGTTTTTTCACCCAGCTACTTTATGAGCAGCATAATTCACATTGTTAATTACTACTGTAATTTTTCACAATAAGCATAGCAACAGGCTGCTGTTGTGCTCTTGGCTTGTTCAGGGGTGTTCATTTGTCAGGTTTGTAAGCCCCTTAAAATGTCTCCTTGCACTCATAAATCTCTCTTGCTAAAAGAACAATTTGTTGAATCTTTATATCTAAAAATGTAGCATGTACATTATGTGTGTAACACATGGCAGTCCCATGCCCTGACATTACACCCCCTGCTTAGTCCCCCGCTCCTTAGACCATACACAAAGTGGACTCAATGAATATTGAGAGAGCATTCGTTACCATTCCACCTCAAATGATGTAGCAGTCACGTTCATACAAGTGAACTGGTGCTGCGTGTCCACACGATGTTTTAAAGTCGAATTTAGCCCGATTCTGCGAATCTGAACACAATATCGTTCATGAACATTCAGGATTGCTGCGTTATCACACACACATCTGCTGTTTGATGTAACCGTCATGTCCTCTTTATTGCGTCTGTCCACTGTGGCAATAAGCAGTTTGTGCATCTTTAACTCTGTAGACAGAGGTGTCTGTGGTGATCGGCCATGTGAATCCAGCTTTCTGATTGGTTGCGGTTATTTGATATGAGGTTGTTGGAATATGTAGGGTGAGGACTGCACTGCTGCTGTTAGGAATGCAGTCTGATGCTTGGATGGATGGATGGATGAGAGGGGAAAGTCACATATTAGCTATTTCTGTGTGTGTGTGGTTTGGGGTGGGTTGGTTTGCCTTATAAAGCTCCAGGTCTGAAAAAATTCCACTCTCGGAATCATCGGATCTAGTATTTTTTTCTTAGTAGAGATTCCAACAATGTCCATTTCACATTCTGGATGAAGCATTAAGTTCTAGTATAAATCACCATATGCTCAGTTTTATAGATGTGCAGCTTTTACCCTCAATAAAAATGTTTTTAAAATGGATTAAATATTTATTTTTTAAAATAAATACTTTAAGTAGAGTCAGTACTTTTATATTTACAAAATTGCCATATTTTGACATGTAATTTTTTATTTGGGTAAAGGACTTGACATGTTAGCTCTGTATCATGGTCTCTCTGAATTGCAATCTAGAAGACATTGTTGATTAAATAGTTCAAATATTTAGCAGTGAGTATCTCTTAGTCAGGGGATGGTGGGTGGAGTGTAGGGGTGGTCTCTCCTGTTCCTGTTAAAGTACCCCGTGTAATTTCATGACTGGCTAATGGAATGAACTTGAATGATCATTTTTGGAGCCTTTGTATAAGAGGATAGATGTACTTGGTGCATGATGAATGTGGTTTTCCTTAGCTTGTAATTACAGGTACTATGTGAACAGAGACACTTTATTCTGTTACCATAAAGCCTCTGAGGCCTTCCTCCAGCGTCTCATGGCCCTCTATGTAGCGTCTCACTATAAGGTGAGTATACTGTTCTGTCCCAAGTCTTCCTACAGAAGCATACATGAACTGTGCATGAACTGTAAATGTTTCTCTGCAGAATTCCCCCAATGACCTGCAGCTTCTCTCAGATGCTCCAGCTCATCACCTGTTTTGTCTGTTGCCTCCTGTTCCACCAACACACAACTCTTTGCCAGAAGTCTTAGCAGTTGTGCAGGTATACAATTCGCCTCCTTCAGTTACACAGTTAGAATTAAAACATTGTTACTGTCTAAAACAGCAAGGCCTTTTATAGGCCGATGGGTACAACAAGTGGGCGATATGGCAAACGTGATTCCCGAGGGTTTTTTTAACAATACTTCCGTTACCACTTTTTTTAATGAATAAAAAACCCACAACTATCACAGTAAAGAATACACTGATTCTTGTTGAATAAATTTGCTCTGTTAAAAAAAACTTGCATTTTGTGACTACTGTGTAGCATGTGCACAGAAAACTTGACATGGTTTATCACAGTAATAACTATGCCCATGCTGACCACGCCCACACTAAGTTTTATTAATTAGTGCTGTAATTACTACTATTATATTATTATCCATCTTTAGATAATACTGATCAAGTTTCACCTTGCCTTAAAGGTATGTCTGGAGGGAGAGATTTCCCAGCAATCGATCCTCAGCGGGTTGTCTAGAGGGAAGAAAGCATCAGGGGACCTCATCCCATGGACTGTATCAGAGCAGGTATCTTGGCCCATTGACCAGTTGTTAGATTGTCAAATTACCGATTTACAGATTAAAAAAAAAAAAAAAAATTAAATTACAGATTAAATTTTTATAATGCCATCAGTATTGACCAAGTTTAAATGTTGTTTTGTACATTTAGTTTCAAGATTCTGACTTTGGCGGCCTCTCAGGGGGAAGAGTGGTCCGAATTGCAGTGAACCCAGACTACCAGGGGGTAAAGAGATATATAGTCTTGTATTGCTTCATCACTGTTAACTTTTATTCATTCATGGTGAACTGAATTTAAATGGACCCTAAGATGATCATGTTACACAAAATTGTCATTAACCGAAGTGTTTTTCTTTTGGATTAATTTTCTCAGATGGGCTATGGAAGCCGTGCTTTGCAGTTGCTGCAGCGCTACTATGAGGGACAGTTTCCTCTCCTTGATGAAAGGGAACAGCCAACTGCCAGTACAATAAACTCTGTCAGCAGTGAGGTAATGTTTACACAAAGTATTTTACTATCTGGGATTTTTTTGTTGTTGTTTGTTTTGTTTTTTTTTTCTTCAGTTTTGGGGTGTAATTATAGAAGTATAATTAAGCAACTGAAAAAGGACCTTTTATTAATTCTTTTGTATGTTGATTTATTGGAAATAAAACACATCTGAACTATTTTGAAGGCATGTATTCTGTATGTTTACATAGGCTGTTAACCTCTTAGAGGAGGTAGTGTCTCCCCGGACAGACCTGCCACCCCTTTTGTTAAAGCTGAATGAAAGGACGGCAGAGAGACTGGATTACTTGGGAGTGTCGTATGGTCTTACACCACAGCTGTTGAAGTAAATACACACATTACATATATACATACATTACATAGACACTTTTTTGCTTTTCACAAATGCTTATGCATCTTTCCTCTCCATTTGCAGATTCTGGAAGAAAGCTGGCTTCATTCCAGTTTATTTAAGACAAACTCCAGTAAGGATGAAGAGTTTTTTTTATTGTTGCATTCTATTTATTTACTTTTAAATGAGCATTTTTCCTTCTTAACAGCACAAAATGTGTGGTTCCAATGCAAATTCTCTCCTATTGCGATTTGTAGAATGACCTGACAGGAGAACACTCCTGTGTGATGTTAAAGGAGCTAAACACAGACAATTCATCAGGACAGTGGCTTCCTGCCTTCTGGAAAGGTAAATCTCTTTACACACATTCTGACAAAACGGATTCATCTTCTGCACTTGGATGGGGTGGGGTGCAGTGGAGGGGGGGGGGCCCTGATGCAGTCTAACACCACAATTTCTTTTGGGTTTATAGGCCCATATGTTATCATTTAATTCATAATTTATTATGCATTAAGCAGGTTATTGGGAGTATAAGGATGCCATAATGCATCTAATTTTTAATTTGTAGGACCATTAGACAATTTCCATTCAGGTGTAAAATCACAATATATTGCATGCAGTACATTACGTTGCATGTCCTTTACCCTCAGCAGTGGTTTCTATGCAGCTATCCTGTAAATCGTCCTCTGTAAACTCACTGGATTCTCATACAAAAAAACTGTCTTCCACATTAAGGTGTTTTTTTTTTGTTTGTTTTTTTTATTTTTTTTTATTTTTTTCTAATTCCCCCCACACTCTAGTTAATGTTTTTTCTTAATGTCTGGTCTGAGGGGGGCATCTCAGCATTTGGGGACAGTTCTGAACAATCGACCTGGAACATCTGTTCCAGAAGGCTGCGCTATATAATGATTTAACTAATTTGGAATTATACTCAGTATCAGTGACTAGCTACGTGAGCAAGTGCACAAAAGATGCAAGATCCTTCTAGACTATCGCTACAAATGCTAACCAGAAGCTGTGGATGACTGTGGAGGTGCACATGCTGCTGAAAACCTGCAGTGTTGTACTGAGTTTATTCCAGATGATCGGGCAGCTCCTAACACAGCAGGAGCAAATCTATTGAGCTATTAGACAGGCAAAGTGCAGCTATACACAGATTATGCGAAAATGTTGTAGACCATGTTGAGCCACCTGCATTTGGTACAGTTCAATGTAGAACTAATTTATTTAATTTTTTTTTTTTGGATATTCTCATTCTGTTCTACAGATTTTCGACGGAGGTTTCTTTCTCTGCTGTCCTATCAGTTCAGCAGTTTTAGCCCCACTTTAGCCCTGAATATACTGCAGAACAAAAATGTCAAAGATGACCACCCAGCAAGTAGGCATCACAACTCACGACTCACTTCAACACTTAAATTGTGTTTTGCTTTGTCAGGAGAATTAATATATTTTATTTTCAACTCAGCACTCAGTAGTGTGGAGTTGGCTGCCCAGTTCACCTCATATGATCTGAAGCGTTTGGAGATGTACTCCAGGAACATGGTTGACTATCATCTCATTATGGACATGGTCCCTGCTGTGGCCCGGATGTTTTTCCTCAAACAGCTGGGCGGTATCTCACTTTCTGCTGCTCAGTCGGTGAGTGTGTGCTTGACTTTAATATGTATGTACCTACCGATATGCATTTGGGTTTGTTTACCTTTATAGCTCTGTTCCAGGCTTTGCTCTTGGGACTTGGACTCCAGCACAAGTCTATAGATGACTTGGAGAAGAATATTGAGCTGCCCAGCTCCCAGCTTATGGGTCTATTTAACCGTCTCATCCGCAAGGTGGTACAGGTGAGGAAAAACATAACTTAATGCTGTTACGTCCCTACTGTTGTCTAAACTATTATGCTATTTATGCTATTAATTATTATTAATTATGCTATTAATGCTATTAATTGCTATATTTGTAGCAAAATTGTTGGAATCACTCCTTTTGTTGAGTTGAACTTTATTTATCTATGTTTTATTGGATTATCCTTTTTCTACAGTTCTTTAGCACCATCCAGGAGAAGGCAGTTGAGGCAGAGATGGTTGCCTTCAAGGACGTAAACATGGAACCAACTACTCGGCCGCTTCATGAGGATCTGGTGTGGAACTCTTCTGAGAATTCAGTCTAGACAGTTTGGCAAATGATCAACCAAACAAATGTAGCTGTTGGTTTTAAATACAGTATGATTAATGCTACGTCTGTGTTAATTTTCTTTGCCTTCAGGATGAGGCGGCGAAAGAGTTTGAAGAGAAACACAAAAAGGACATGGAAAAGATCAAGGATATGAAGCTTTCCCAGTAGGTGTTCAAAACAGCTAATATAGGCTTTATTGCACATGTATGTGTAGCGTTCATATTTGTTTTAGATGATTTATGTCAGTGCTGGTTTTCCCAAAATTGCAGAAGAGAACAGAACAACTTAGTTTAAAATTAAGTTCTCAGAGCTCTTAAATACCACTAATATCTACAGCTTGGCAGGGGGCAGTGGTAATGTCCCAATTTCTCTTGCAGTGAATGTGTCACTATAAACAACTGATATTTCCCTGATATGTGGCATTTTGTGTAATGTCTATTCTACACAGGTACATGATCCGAGGAGATGATGAGGAATGGGACCAGGTACTGAAGACTGCAGGTCAGACAGCTATTGTAAGCATAAAGAGGTAAGAGAAATGAAAGATCGTTGAATGTTTTTTTTTGTTTTTTTTTAAAGACTTGGCTCTTTATTGGTTTAAATGACTCTTGTTGATTACATGTTTCTTTTTTCCTTTTAGTGACAAGAAAAGAAAGTTAGATGGAACAAATACAAAAAACCAGTGGCAAGGCAACAAGCTGAAGAAAAACAAGGGTAAAAAGTCCAAATTTGGAAAGAAGGCATAACTATTGGACAAAATGCTGATTTAATTAGTTTCCTACATATACATAAAATGGCTTTACTTTTGAGGAATTTCATATTCATGTTTGAATTAAATAGACTGGTTTTGTCAGTCATTTAAACATGGTTGGAGAATTTGTGCAAGTACTGAAAAAACAAAGTCTGTTTAATGAGTGCCTGAAATTAGAGTTTTGTTTTAATTTTTCTTTTTCATGCACACAGTCATGTCATTCATTTTTGGATAATTTAACCCTTGTACTATAACTGTACTATACACTTTACACTGAGTAAATAAACCATTTTATAAAGTTAAGTGGTATTGTTTTTTTATCAAATTGGCAATTTGGTTAATGTCCTATTTTACAAGATATTTCATCATAAATACAGATAATGAATCTAGATTACTATAGGGAAGTTGTATTGGCAAGTGTGTTTAATGTTATTCGGCAAAGGAACCGATGCAAATTTTCAGCCCAGTTATCTACTTGTTTGAAAAATGGGTATGACTATTTCTACAGTCCTCTGGTTGCTTACTTCTTTTGGTTTAGTTAGTCAGAAAGGTCCGTGGAATTCAGTGGATTTCCTTGGTGCAGCAAAACTTATGTACACTGCTCAAAAAAATAAAGGGAACACTTAAACAACACAATATAACTCCAAGTAAATCAAACTTCTGTGAAATCAAACTGTCCACTTAGGAAGCCACAGTGATTGACAATCAATTTCACATGCTGTTGTGCAAATGGAATAGACAACAGGTGGAAATTATTGGCAATAGCAAGACACACTCAATAAAGGAGTGGTTCTGCAGGTGGGGACCACAGACCACTTCTCAGTACCTATGCTTTCTGGCTGATGTTTTGGTCACTTCTGACTGTTGGTGGTGCTTTCACACTCGTGGTAGCATGAGACGGACTCTACAACCACACAAGTGGCTCAGGTAGTGCAGCTCATCCAGGATAGCACATCAATCGTGCTATGGCAAGAAGGTTTGCTGTGTCTGTCAGTGTAGTGTCCAGAGCCTGGAGGCGCTACCAGGAGACAGGCCAGTACACCAGGAGACGTGGAGGGGGCCGTAGGAGGGCAACAACCCAGCAGCAGGACCGCTACCTCCGCCTTTGTGCAAGGAGGAACAGAAGGAGCACTGCCAGAGCCCTGCAAAATGACCTCCAGCAGGCCACAAATGTGCATGTGTCTGCACAAACGGTTAGAAACCGACTCCATGAGGATGGTATGAGGTCCCAAAGTCCACAGATGGGGGTTGTGCTCACAGCCCAACACCGTGCAGGACGCTTGGCATTTGCCAGAGAACACCAGGATTGGCAAATTCGCCACTGGTGCCCTGTGCCCTTCGCAGATGAAAGCAGGTTCACACTGAGCATGTGACAGACATGACAGAGTCTGGAGACGCTGTGGAGAGCGATCTGCTGCCTGCAACATCCTTCAGCATGACCGGTTTGGCAGTGAGTCAGTAATTGTGTGGGATGGCATTTCTTTAGAGGGCCGCACAGCCCTCCATGTGCTCGCCAGAGGTAGCCTGACTGCCACCTCAGATCCCTTGTGAGACTACATGTTGGTGCGGTTGGCCCTGGGTTCCTCCTAATGCAGGACAATGCTAGACCTCATGTGGCTGGAGTGTGTCAGCAGTTCCTGCAAGAAGAAGCCATTGAAGCTATGGACTGGCCCGCCCATTCCCCAGACCTGAATCCGATTGAGCACATCTGGGACATCATGTCTTGCTCCATCCACCAATGTCACGTTACACCACAGACTGTCCAGGAGTTGGCAGATGCTTTAGTCCAGGTCTGGGAGGAGATCACTCAGAAGACCATCCGCCACCTCATGAGGAGCATGCCCAGGTGTTGTAGGGAGGTCATACAGGCACGTGGAGGCCACACACAATACTGAGCCTCATTTTGACTTGTTTTAAGGACATTACATCAAAGTTGGATCAGCCTGTAGTGTGTTTTCCACTTTAATTTTGTGTGTGACTCCAAATCCAGGCCTCCATTGGTTAATAAATTTGATTTCCATTGATGATTTTTGTGTGATTTTGTTGTCAGCACATTCAACTTTGTACAGAACAAAGTATTCAATGAGAATATTTCATTCATTCGGATCTAGGATGTGTTATTTGAGTGTTCCCCTCATTTTTTCTTGAGTAGTGTATTAAACGTGTGGAAGTAAAGGAGCAAGAAGAATTTGAAGGATTAAAATGATAACTGAACATTATATCACAATTTTGCATTTATAGACATAAGGTCCATTTAATGTATTTAAAATTGTTACAGATTTGGGTATCTTTTTGCAGCTAGTCTGTTGGAAAGCTCTTACAGGCCCATATTTTTCCTCACAAAATGTCAGATGTCTTGATTGATTACGTACGTACTTTTTTTTTTTTTTTTTTTTTAAACATGTCTTTACGTGTTCTAACATCTTAGATTTGAATGTGCTGGTTTTAAGATATACAGAAACTAGCTCTCTTGATTGTCTGCCTGCACTGTCCTTTAGTAGTAATCTATGCTGGCTTGTAAGGAACATAGTGTCATATATTGGGGAAAATGTATATTCATTTGTAATGTATTAAAAAAAATAATAAATAAATAAATCAGACTTTAATTTGGATCATTTGGATGTCACTAATAACATCAAATAGATTTTGGCTGTGCAATTGTTGCTAACACTGCAGTATACGCTAATCTTTATAGTACGAGTTTTCTACAGACCTGCAAATTTACCTTTTTCCCAGTTATCAGCTGTGATTTGCCATAGCCATAATGGCGTACTACATACCACACGCATATTTAATCTGCCTAAAAGTAGTATGTAGTATACAGTATGCAACCAAATTCAAAATTTGTCGTGCACTGAAGGAACCCAGATGGTATCAAAGTTTCTGTATCTGTATCCCATCATGCACTGCGGCCACACCAGTGCAGCCTGCTGAAAATGGTGGTGGGTACACTGGGGAGCAAAATGCATCCAGCTCGGAGTATAAATGTGGGTGTAGTGAATGTAGTGGGGCATGTTTTCATCAGAATAAGAAAGTTAAACTACTCAGGTCTGAAATTTAATAAAAGAGTGAAATAGCTGAGGTGAAATCCAAGGTGGCTAGTGTTTTGTCTGAGCTTACCTATTCTGTTTGCAGCTGATCATATAATGCTCTTAATACGAACCTAATGTTGTTGATGTCATTTATTATCTATAACTCTAATGTTTTAATATTATATACACTAGTCCTACTATTTACACCTGATGATATCAAAACTGGTCCTAAACCATTCCTTAGCCAATGTGGCACTGGCAATCTACTATGAACCAAAGGTGGCCCACATATTTAAAAAATCCATCTGGCCCACTTGTCTCAAAACAGGCTGAGACATGGCCCACATCCTGATACCGGGAGATGTCCACCTAAGTGCCATCAACGCATGTGGCAAGTGGGCCAGATCAATTTTGTTGTCTAAGAGCGCTAAAATAAACAAAACAAAACTTATTACAAGGTATCTGTAACATTTTAATCAGTCCATCTGGGTGAAGGTTTTTCAATCTGTCATGTGTCTTTGGAGCTATATTAACTGAGGACTGTTTGCATTATCCCACCTTTGGACAGATGTTAATCAGCGGGTACATATTTCAGCAACCTAATTTGCAGCGTCGCACCTAACGTGTAGAAAACCAGGTAGTGTAACATGCAAACTGGGAAACTCACAAATTAATAGCTCAGTGCTGTGAAGTGGGATGGCCTACCTCCCTTAACGCCATTGGATAGTTTCCCTCCTTTACGCAAACGCAGATGAACGTTGTTGTACCCTGAACTCACGACCACCGACCAGTCCACTCAGAAGACGTGCAGCCGACATGGACTCAATACCTGTGGTCGACTTTGGTGCCTACAGACTCGGAGTTAACGACGTGACCAATGACAAACTGCAACAGCTTTGTGAAGAAGTGAAAACAGCCTTCATCGAAGTGGGGTTCGTGTATCTGAAGAACACTGGGATAGATGAGAAAGAGGTAAGTGCTTCATTTCCTTTAAGAAAAGTTTGATGCGTTTGTTCTGAGCAGGTCAGCAGATAAGGCGTGTAATCATTTGGACCATGACACAGTGCCGTGTCAGTAGTTTAGTGGAAATGAGCCGCACGACGTTCAGCTGAAACCATTGTAATGCGCCATATTAGCGACACCGTAAATTAAAGCGACGCAGTAAAAGTTGTTGTATGCGTGTTTCTGCGCACTGGTGTGTTTGCGTCTCGTAGCTGGAACTTTAAAATGGGCCTTTTACGTAAAGGGTGTGTGTGTGCATGCGTGCGTGTGTGTGTGTGTGTGTGTGTGTGTGTGTGTGTGTGTGTGTGTGTGTGTGTTCGTTAATGAATGTAAAAGCGTGACATGGGTATAAACAATGAGGATGAAATTCAGTGTACTGTACATGGATCCTTACCGACGCACCCACCAGCAGCTGTGGGATGCACTGCAGTCAGCATGGTTCTAGATAGCTGTGACAACCCACCATGACCTTAGTAAGTCACGCTCAGCCCGTATAGCTGCAGTTACTCCGGTTATTAACTGGTGGTTCTAATAATGTGACTCGACTGTGTACATCTTCCTCATTAGAAAAGTGACAGCATGAAAATAATGTCAGGGTTATCAGTCTTGCTGGCCGAGTGGTCCTACGGAGCCTGTGCATATTTTTAGTACATCTTTTTTTTTATTTTAAATGTTTTATTGTGTTTTTAGGTGTGATTGTTTATAGATGCAGCTTAATATCATACATATCACTGATGAAGATATTAAAAATATCATAGTTATCCACACAAGCTCAAATACACACATCCAGAATGTTCAGTAGAGCTCAGACTGCTACTTCTTTAATGCTTTAATTAATAAAGTTATAATAAAGTTAACAATTGAAGAAATCACCTAAACTGAAAGGGGTATCAGATTATTGCATACCATCTAAAATGGTATGCATTATGAATAACCTTAATCTAATTATTTACACTAATCCAGTAAGTAATGTTTTAAATGTTAGAAATAATAAACAAAAAATGCCACATCTTTATTAAGCATAAAAATAAGTGACACTGTCAGTCTGGCACTCCTGGCCCTGCACTCACATTGTTAAAATATATGTTTTGTTTTGTTTTGTTTTATTTTTATAGTCATAATTTTGGTATTATTAGGAGTCAGACATTTTTGACCCAAAATCAACAAAAACAAAACACCAAAAAGATTTTGTAGATAAATTTAAGTATTTAAAAAAAAAAAAATGGTTTAAATGAGCATGTTGTTCATAAACAGTCTGATTTGTTGATTAGTTTACTTCTCATTGCTTTATGGCTGTTATTAGTAATGAGTGAAATATGAACCTCAGACCAACTCAAAAGTACTGGTATATGTTAACAAAAGCTGTAGCAAAAATGCAAGATCAAACATCGTGATTGGCTGAAAATGTGATGCTCCAACCTTATGTGACCCATTTCAACTGACTCCACCTTCAATAAGTAATAACAAAACACCTTTCTTGATTTTTGTAGGTGGAATGTATCAGGGCCATTTCTAAGAAGTTCTTTCTGCTTCCTGAGGAAAAGAAAAAACGCTTCAGTCGCGGCAGCTTTTCAAACAACTTAAATCATGGCTGGATCTCATCAGGGACTGAGAGGTATAGCCGGTGAACAGTTTCTCATGTGGAAAAAAGGTCTAACTCTTATATGAAAAAGCTCCGCACTTTTAGACCCACACATAGTGTGTTACAGTAGTTGAGAGGCGTGTGGAAGTGCCCTTAGGGTAAAATGCAATAAATTATGTTGATGTGCCCTCTAGAGCAAAAACATTTAAAATTGTGTTTTAAGGTGCCCCTACAGAGGTCTAAACTTGACATTCCCTATGAGTGCCTTTATAATTGAAAAGCGCCCTCTATGCTACATGAAGTGTTGTAATTTCTTCGTTTTGGTGTCAGTTGAAGACAGGAGACCACTCGGGATATGATGTTAGTTTTCTGAGCTTTGGTTCCAGAATGCAGGCTCAGGGCACAAAACTTGCAGGGCCCTTTTATACCAATGCTGAACAAACTTTGAAGCCTCAATTCCTGTTGTAAGATGCATATTCTGTTCTGGGAAGGCAAACTCTTCCCCAGGAGGTAAGCTTTTGAGCAAACTGTTCCCGGGGGGTATAGCCATTAGACGGTCATAAATGAAGCTTGTGGTAGAACTAACAGAGAACAAGAAAGTAAAACAAATTTACAACAGTGTCTTCACCAGTACTGCAGCACTACAGGTGAGGAAACAGGATTAAGTGGCCAATAAGGTGCGCCTCTATTGGAGAAGTGCCACTCCAGTGGATAAAATGTAATGCAGCTCTGCAGATTGACACTACTGAGACATGTGAAGGTATTGTTTTTTTGGTGATTAATTCAAGTATTTCTAACTCTGGTCACTCTCGTTTACAGTTTGAATCCTCGCCGCCCAGGGGACTTGAAGGAAGCCTTTAACACAGCCTCTTTGAGCAGAAATATTGTAATAGCATCATCATTTACAACCTGACATTCTGTCGTTGCTGCTAATATTGCTGCTAATATGCAAGTACATTAATTGACTTGGGTGGTTTGTCACTTTTTTGTCAACTTGCTTAGGAATGGCCCTCAGGTGATCTTGATGAGTTTCATGGCATCCAGGAGTCTTTCTTTCTACACTGTAAGGAGCTCTCGCTTCGAGTGCTCAGAGTGATGGCTCTCAGCCTGGGTCTGGAGTTCGATTGCTTTCTCAAAGCACACAAACTCATTGGAAGTAAGCTTGATTATGTGCAATGTGCTTGCATGCTCTAATATGCACAAATGACATACTCTTGTGTTTTAGCAAAAACACTTTTAGCTTTAGCAGAAGTTTAGCTTAAGCAAGGAAAAACTCCCAGGAAAGGAACAAGTAGTCAACTCTGAAAAAGACCAACATTAAACATACATGCAGATCAGGAGTTCATTAGACTGAAATACTGGAGTCTCCAGTAGAATTAAGTGAGGCTATTGGAAACTGGTAGAAGCTGCAAATGAAAAGCGTGAAGCGTATTAATGAAATTCAGTCCACTATGGAGACATGGTATCAGAGGTTCAACTCCAGCATCCCACTCTGGGGTCATTTTGGGCTGCATGTTTGGTAGGCTGATTCAGATAGTCGAATGATTTCACTTTCAAAATGTACTTCACACAATTACTAGATACTACAAGGTGCACCCTACAGATCACCGTAATATAAATTTCTTGATCCCAACTAAGTCCTTGCACCATGTAAAAAAATTAGCTTATGACAAAACAAAAGGTTGAAAAGCAGAGATAATACAAAAAGTGACCAAACACCTGAATGACCTGAAATACAAACATCTGAATGTCCAACCTTGTATGGCATTTTCAGCCCCACAGAAGTGTACTGTGAACATACACTATATTGCATGCAGAGTGCTTCTACAGACATTAGTGAAAGAATGGGTCGTTCTCAGGAGCTCAGTGAATTTCAGTATGGTACAGTGATAGGATGCCACTTATGCCATCAAGTCCAGTGAAACTACACAAGGTTCCTCTAGGACCATGGTGCATCATTAGTAGTATCTTATTAATGTGAAATGTAGCTGTTTTTCAATATGCTGAAATGAGAATAACATGGCTAAAGGTTCTGCTTCCAGAAAGAATTCAAACTGCTGCTTTTCTGGACTAACTGGAGTTGTGTTTACACATCTCATAGAACATATCTGTCTTCATGTTGATAAATAAAGACTGAAAACCAGGTTCTAAAATTAATTTCTTTTGATGCTAAGGTGATGAGAATGGCACTACGCTGCGTTCTCTGTATTACCCCCCAGTGAAGAGTGAGAGTGTGAAGGATGGTCAGCTCCGCTGTGGGGAACACTCTGACTATGGTAGCATCACTCTCGTCTTCCAAAGCCACGAGGGTGGCTTGCAGGTGAGAAAACTGAGTGACAGGACTGGTAACGCAGGACAAGTAAATAATTATCTCCTGCAGCCTTCCTTAAAGGGGCCTAGAGAAGTAAACAGGTAAATTCCTTGGGCTATTATCATATCGCTATCATATTATTAGTTCACAATAGTTATGTTTAAGCTGCTGTACTGTTCCCTTTAGGTCCTGAACCGTAAAGGGGAGTATATTTCGGCCCCAAGCATTCCTGAAACTGTTCTGGTAAACATCGCAGACTTAATGCAGCGATGGACCAGCGATGTGTTTGTATCTGCTGTAAATATCCCCATTGATTCAAATGTTGCTTGAACAAACAGTAAAGCAAATACTGCAATTATTCTTACATTTCAGTCCAACAACATGTGTTGCTCTATGCCCCCTCAGGTCCACAGGGTTTTGCTGCCCCCTGCTAATGACTCAAGCACACGACAGAGTTTGGCCTTCTTTGTGCAGCCAGATGACGACGCCATAATAACTTGTTGTGATGGATCAAACAAATATCCTCCTGTGAAGTCTCTGGATTACCTTAAGGCAAAATTCAAGGAGTCCTATGGCAGAAACTAGGTTTGCTCACTGTCACCTGAAACAGTGGTCTTTACAGTAGGAAAGGCTGATGTGAACATTAATATAAAAATCATTAAATTATTAAACAACTGATATAGCTGAAATAACCACATTCATATTTTTCATATACTTTATTTTATTTTAGCATTGTGCAACTAAAAAGAAAAAAACTAATTGTCCTTTGTGTCACACACAAAACGGACGGAGCTACTGGAACAGGCAGCCACTCGCGCCGGAAGAGTGTTGAATTTCGCTCTGGGATCAATAAAGTATCTATCTATCTGTCTATCTGTCTGTCTATCTATCTGTCTATCTATCTATCTATCTATCTATCTATCTATCTATCTATCTATTTATCTATCTATCTATCTATCTATCTACATAAAAACATTCTAACAGATTTTGGGTGCATGACACACTGATTTAAATTAAATAGATTTGTTTTAATAATGTCACATTCAGCACAACCAGGTACTGAATAACTGTAGATATTTGTTGACTTGGCAGAGTCAGCTACCAGAAACGTGGGGGGTGGGTGGGTGGGGGGGGGGACTTTACCAATGTTTTAAAATTTCATAATAGTTAGTAATTGTTGATGTAAAGAAAATCACCACCATGGATTTATGTGAAATGGTGGAATGAATCAGACTCCCGTTTCTTTGTAGTAATAAAATGAGAAGATCCACAGGTCACAATGTGATTAACATCCAGTCCCTCTGCTTCCCTTTTTAAAGTCTATTTTATGTAAAGTTTAAGGATTAAAGACCCACACAACATGTAAAGAATTAAAGTGCTGAACATATGATTATATGTCAATGATTTTTGTATTGTAGATTAAAGCACCATTTATAATAAAAAATATTATCTTATTGACTGTGAACTGGGTTTATATGCTTCTGTTTTTTGGGAACTCTGTAAACATTAAGGTTAAATGTTAGTAAAAATAAAGCATCTTAATGCAATAACAATGCTTCAGGTTCTTTTACATACTGCCAATGCAGAAGTAGCTCTATTCAGACAAACAGACTGATAGTAAGCTCTGTCCTCAATAACATGACAAATATAAACAGAACGGGACATCATTCAGGGTGAAAAAGGGTAACAGGACAAAGACTGTATTGTACTGTACTGGCTGGATGCCATAAGTTAAGCTTGGATCAGCCTTCTTTAGATTTTCTTCTTTGACTCAGTTCCGTAAACACTTATTTTACCACAATTGCGACTTTCAAAGATGGCAAAAGAGTTTTGAGATAGAATTATCTTTTATTTAAATTCTTTTAAATTTAATATTTATATAAATAGAAGAAAATGTTGGACACCAGTTACACAGACATACTTGCACATTAGCATTACTAAGGAAACTTTGCATTGATGCTAAGAGTGTGTAGAGACAGCTTGTTTGTAACTTGCAGGCATGGGCTGATTATTTCCTGGTAGTACTCCCACAGCTTCTTCAAGGGCTGCTGCGGGAACTGAACTTCCTGTAATGGAAGAAAAATGAAGGTGGGAGGGTTAAACTTGCTTCTAGTGGCTTTTTGAAATAAGAAGACGGTACTTACATTTTCTATTTACTTAATTTAAAAGAATCAACCCAGCACCCACTAATGTTTGTATGTAGTTGTACTGACCTTTGACCCCCCCTGGAAGCTCAGCTTTCTGTGCTTTTAAGCGTTCCATGTGTTCCACTGCCTGAGGAAAAGAATTTGTGTGTTAGTTTTGTTTAGGTTAATGCAGATTCCTTGTACTACAATGGGACACTACATAGGAAGCGAACTAAATACACAAAAAGGGAAAATGCTCATGCACAAGTCTGCGCATTTGAGCTGTTATGGAAGATCCTATAAATAGCACACTCTCAATGTTAATTTCTGGTTCTTTCATGGCGTGTTCCACCATGTTGGGAGGTTCATGCTGAGTGGTCAGAAGATGTGTTGCTCCAACTCTGTTGACCAATTGAGAAGGCAGATGACCTTTTACGATTTAAACCCCATAAAAATGTGGGGGGAAAAAAACACACAACTTGCAATTTTCTTTGGGAAAAAATTCTTATCCTTTATTATCTGGTTTCACTTCTGGCCAGAGGTTAAGAAGCTTTCTAGTGTCAAATTGAAAATAATTAAATGTCAGATCAAGTGAGGGGCAATTTTTTGTTTTACTGTATATTAATGATACTAACACTGGTAATACAATTATTTAATAATACATATTTTTAAAAAAATGATGGCACGTAACAAAACTCAATGCAAATGTTGGTTCTACCTGTTGTAATTCAAGTTTCTGGGTGTTCAGCTGCTGTTGCTGCTTTTCTAGGTCTTCTCTCTGTTTCTGCAGGTCAGCAGTCTTCTGCTTCAGGTCATTCTCTTCTCGAGCCAGGTGCTCCTCAAACTGTCTCATCTCCTCTTCGGTGTAGACTGGGTTCTGTTCCAAAGTCTAGAGAAATGCACAAAATGTACATCCATGACATGGTTATGAAATTAGGACCACACTTTTTGTTACCCAAGATGTTGCTAGACTTGACTGTCAAACGAAAAGTGCGCCATTTGGAATGTTTTCCCTCTTTAAAAGCAGTTACTAAAGAAAACTGTTTTCTAATCATATATATACTGTGGAAATGAGGGGAAAAACATACCTCCCATGCATCTGGTTCTAGAAACTCTTTACTCTTTGTGGCAATCATGAATTCTTCTAAAGAGACCAATCTATCTCTGTTCGTGTCAACCTGAGAACAGAGGGGGAAATTACAACTACTAAAATACTAAATAAAACGTAACCAGGTGTGCACATAGGTTTTATTCAGAGGGTTCACCTCATTCATAACATGCTCTCTCATCCGTAGTCTTTCTTCCTCCATCTCCACCATGTCATCTTCCTCCTGTGTGGGGTCATAGATTTTCTCCAACTGTATACAGTAAGGGGTGGGGAGTGAAAACCATCATTGACCTTTTTGCACAATATTCTCAAATTACACCTCACTGCAGTAAAAGTTATGAACATAAACCTCTTTGGTAAATAGTGCTTCTAGCTCTTGTTCATCAAAGTAGCCATCACCATTAGTGTCTGTGAAAACAAACAGATGGTAATGACGCTGTGCTTGTTTATTTAGCTATTATGAGTGATGACACAGCATCTGCAGACCAAACATTTGCATTAACTTACCATGCAGTTTAAAAAAAGTCTTTGGGTTGAAGTCATTAGGGTCCAAACCATCTGCCTCCTCCCAGACCTCTTTCAGTTGGTCCTGACTACCCTACAGAGGCATATGTTGAAACATGTTAAGGCCCATTTCACCCCTTTCCCCCAACACCTAGCCCTACCCCTCTGATTTGTGCGTTTAAATGGTGAAGCAGTTATGTTCTGGTACCTGAGGTTGCTGCACCATTTAAAGTGGACCAACGAAAATTTGATCATGAAGCTGGCTATCAAAAAGTTCAGCTTCACATCACTGAAGAATTCTTGGTTATACGAATAATTGTCATCCCCTCTTTGAAGGCATATGATGCCCCAAATGTATTTAAACAGCAAGGAGCTGAACATTACCCTTCTCTGCTATCACTACAGACTGGCACAGTTGCATACACATCACCGCTAGTAGCATGTTAATGAAGTAAAGTAGTTTTTAGTTGCACTCAAACATTCTGAAACATGACGTATCGGGTTTTGAAGGTTGTCCCATTTCATAGGGGGAAAAATTACATTACATTACATTTACTTTACTTTAGTTACACATGAAAACAAGGGGTAGGAGTAAAAATAAGAAACCGGATTTGGTCTAAGTGTAATTTAAAAAATAAAAAAAAACAAAACATTTTGACATCATAAGACATGTGAATGAATAAAGTTTTATTGTCAACTGCACCAGCATGGACCGGACCTTTTCACTGTACCTGACTGACTATATAAGGTTATCCTGTTTTGCGTGCTCTCCATTCTGACTCATGTTGTAGTGTAGCTAGCATTGCAAGTGAAGGATGCCTCGAGGAAAACTTTGAAAGCAATTTGAGCAGTTAGAAGACTTGGAGAGGGGTCCCGCTGTAGGTCTCCAGGAAACTGGATGGTCTTATCAATGTACTGTGCAGTACCGGCCGTGCGGATACTGAGATAGCACCCTGTGGGGCGGCAGTGGATAGAAGAAGTCGGGCACTGGCGATATGAAGTATCTGAGAGACACGAATTACGGAGAGAGAGAACCAACAACTGTCCAGCATGCTGATTGACCCAACAGCTATGATTGCGGACATTCAGAATACTGACGCCATACTGAGGGCAGGTACCTGTAGCTCAAGAAGTATTGCCCATATCATTTTAAATTGATCATAATTTATTAACCTTAACCAGTAATATTTATCTTCCTTACAAATAGCATTACTTCCAACACTTCTTTCTGGGTGCAACTATGTTTTGACGAATATAATATGAATTAAATTTATGAATGCATTATTCTGCACTACAGAATCGGCTCCATGTGAAATATATGCTTACCATTTGAATATGGTTAAAGCGTATGAATTGTAATTGTATTAAGCATTAAGAGTGCAGCTCCTTGTACTGTACTGAGGTTAAATTGAACAATTCCTTGATTAGTAGTTATTTTAGTTTTTGCCTTTGTACCTGGCTATAGTGTGGTTAAGTGACTTATGTTTTGAACTCACAGGGTGGTTGATTTTGGGATGGTCAGCATGTTTCTTCTTCATCTCTTCATAGTGTTCTTGCTCTTTTTTGCGCGTTTCATCATCCAGTGTCTTCAACCGCTCTCGCCTCTCATGTTCTTTCATCATCTCGTATCTCTTGAATTCTTCATGTCGCTCCTTGTCGTAGTTCTCCAGGTCATGAGTTGCCTTCAGTTACCAAGAGAGTTTAAAGAGGGTCATATGCAGTTCTGTGACAGTATCTGGACAGACAGCTCCCATTCCTAAATCAAGTGGAAAATTATTAGAATAAAACTGATCCCACTGGGTAAGCTTCGTGGCTTAAGAACTACTGTCATAAATTGGTGGCATTTTTCTTAAAAATACTTTCTTAAAACGAGCATTACCTCAAACTACAACAGTAACACTCTGCTTTTACTTATTGTGAAATACCATATACCATGGAACCACACCATTTTCTGAGATGGCTATCATGCATTTGCAACTCTACTGTTACGTGGTAGATTAGGGTGGAACTGGTTTAGGGCCGTTAAAGCTTCAGTTTCATAAACCTATATTAACATCATAAATCTATAATAACACTGTAGGTTTTAAGGTTAACCTAAAATCAGCCTTTTTACATGATTCGCTCATATTAAGGACAATTCATCAGCTCATTGAAAATACAAAATAGATACAAAAATCTTTCATCGCAATATCTCTTATCTATCAATATCTCGAAAATGTTTTTTTTTTTTTGGTCAATGCATAAAAATAACCAATCAAAACATGTTCCCCCTCGCCCTCCCACCACCCTCACCAATCTTCAAATAAAAAAGCCCAGTTAGCTCAGAGATCCTCCCTAATTCTGTTTTTCACTCAGAAATACGGTATGCAATTAAAAGGAGTTTCATAATTGCATGGACTTTAATACTCAAATCACATTTTCTTTGTATCGATATATACATGGTTTTACGCATTTTATAGTTGACACTTACCGATTTAATGAGACGGTCCAAATCATCCACCTCAAATGTATGTGGGTTCATGTGATTCAGGTGCTCAAACTGTTTCAGCAAGGCTTGGTGGTCTACTGTCATTCCTAAAGTGAAAATGAAGAAATTATGTACTGCTTTCTGGTATTTAATAGCACATGACATTCTCACATGAACTATTTATCTTGCGCTGTCTAAATGAGAACTGTCCATTTTAAGTTTTTTTCTTCTTCACACTTACAAGACATAATTCAGTGTTTAAAGCATGTCAGAAGCTGCTTGTTTAATGACAAAACATGAACATGCATGTTCTTTTACAGCACAGGTGCCTTTATTCCAATTACTGACACAGATCATATAAACACAAATGTTGTCCAGATTAGAAAGATTAGATATGAACAAAAGAAATCACTAATGAGAATAGCCTAATTGCAAAAATACCTATGGATTTATCCTTGTTCAATTAGGCACTCGTTTTACTTTGTTTCATTTTACTTGATAATAGATCTGCTGTGATCATAGTGTAATTACAACATTTTAATGCTAGCATCGTTACGTATAACTGCAGAGTGGAAGTCTAACAGCACTATGGGTACCAGCTAGGTAATGAACAATAAGTCTTTGACAGCTTGTTAAGCACTGCCTTTGCTGAAACATTTGGATTTAATCAATTAGAATCACCAATCCAATATTCACAACTAGAAAGCTGTGCATTCTATTATGTAGGCTAAAAAAATACAAGAAGAAAGACCTTTTCCTCCTTCCATGTCTTGTTTGGCTTTTATGAGGGTGCGCAGCCGGTTCACCTCCTGCCTCTTCAACTCATCCAGTTTGGTTCTCACATGATGGCTGACAAAGTCCAGCTCTTTGGCAAGCTTCCCTTGCTATTTATAAATACCGTAAATAAGAGTTTAATCTTGTGTAATCCTATTTTTCCTCAGACAAACAGAATCTGTAACTGTGAGCCATACTACCTTGATGTCCTCCATGTCTGTGTTTTGAAGTTTTTCTCTGAAATGGGGATCCTTCTCCAGGAAATCCACAACCTCTCTAAGGTAGCGGTCATAGTGCAGGCCGGTGTCCTGAAGGAATACATGTTAGACATTTACATGTCTGTTCAGGTAGCATAAACCAAGCCTGTTTTGCATGTTTGTCTTAAATCATCAAGCAAATTTAAATATTAGTCAAAGACAACACAAGTAAACACAAAATGCAGTATTTAAATTAAGGTTTTTATTATTAAAGGAGAAAAAAATCCAAACCTACATTGCACAGTGTGAAAAAGTGTTTGCCCCCAGTTAAAACATAACTTACCTGTGGTTTATCACATCAGAGTTCAATTTCTCTAGCCACACCCAGGCCTGATTACTGCCACCCTGTTCTTAATCAAGAAATAACTTAAATAGGACCTGCCTGACAAAGCGAAGTAGACCAAAAGGTACTCAAAAGCTAGACATGATGCCAAAATCCAAAGAAATTCAGGAACAAATAAGAAAGAAAGTAATTGAGATCTATCAGTCTGGAAAAGGTTATAAAGCCATTTCTAAAGTTTTGGGACTCCAGCGAACCACAGTGAAAGCCATTATCCACAAATGGCGAAAATGTGGAACAGTGGTGAACCTTTCCAGAAGTGTCTGGCCGACCAACATTAGCTCAAGAGTGCAGCGATGACTCATCCAAGAGGTCACAGAAGACCCCACAACAACATCCAAAAACCTGAAGGCCTCACTTGCCTCAGTGAAGGTCTGCGACTCCACCATAAGAAAGAGACTGGGCAAAAATGGCCTGCATGGAAGAATGCCAAGATGGAAACCACTGCTGAGCGAAATGAACATTAAAGCTTGTCTCAATTTTGCCAGAAAAGATCTTGATGATCCCCAAGATCTCGCAAAATACTCTGTGGACTGACAAGACAAAAGTTGAACATTAAAATGTAGGTATTAGGTAGGTAGTAGGTAGTGTGATGGTCTGGGGCTGTTTTGCTGCTTCAGGACCTGGAAGACTTGCTGTGATAAATGGAACCATGAATTCCGCTGTCTACCAAAAGATACTGAAGGAGAATGTCCAGCCATCTGTTCATCACCTCAAGCTGAAACAAACTTGGGTTCTGCAACAGGACAATGATCCAAAACACACCAGCAACCTCTGAATGGCTAAAGAAAAACAAAGTGAAGACTTTGGAGTGGCTTAGTCAAAGTCCTGACCTGAATCCTACTGAGATGCTGTGGCATGACCATAAAAAGGCGGTTCATGCTTGAAAACCCTCCAATGTGGCTGAAATACAACAATTCTGCAAAGATAAGTGGGCCAAAATTCCTCCGCAACGCTGTAAAAGACTCGTTGCAAGTTACCTTAAAATGTTTGATTGAAGTTGTTGCTAAGGGTGGCCCAAGCAGTTATTAGGTTTAGGGGGCAAACACTTTTTCACACAGGGTCATGTAGGTTTGATTTTGTTTTCTCCCTTAATAATAAAAACCTTCATTTAAGAACTACATTTTGTGTTAACTTGTGTTGTCTTTAGTTAATATTTTAATTTGTTAGATGATGTAAAACATTTAAGAGACAAACATGCAAAAAAATAAGAAACCATGAGGGGGCAAACACTTTTTCACACCACTGTATATATTTTATGCATATAAAAAAGACAGGCAGAAAGGGAGGGGGGAACATCTGGTCAACTTGTGTCAGTGTATTTGTAGCTGTTTAACCAGCTTGCATGAAAGACTCCAGGCGTGAGATCCTGTGTTTGCACTTACTGTACTTCTGGGAGGCTCTAGATTCTCCTCTGGAGGGCTGACTATGGTCTTATCCACGGCGATGGGAACGGCCTCCAAGCACACCAGGAGACACAATGCAAAAAAGCACACTGCAACACTTCTCCACATCTAAGTACACATAATTACAAAGCACATTTATTATCTATTAATAACATCCTTATGGCAGTGTCACTACTACTCTCCTCGTCTTTTTGCTTGTCCCAACAAACAGACATTTCAGACTAGACCTGTTACAGCTGCAGGGAAAGCTCTCTAAACCACGGAGTGTATAGAGACTCAGGAGGCCATCTCCTTCTCTGGAAACACAGATGGGCAACATTTAGCCTAGGAGTCCACATCCACCTGCTGCTGGATGCATCAGCTCATAACAGAGCAGTGCTTATGAGTTTTAATTAGATCTGAGAGGAAACACCCCCAAACAGGACGAGATCTCTGGGTTAACTCGTGCCCGTTATTTCTACCGTTTTAATTCGTTGTTGTGGGATAAAAACTGTTGGTTAGACCAAGCGGCTAATTTCCATCTAGTTCAGTTAGGCGCGGAGGACAGCATCACACCATATGTCCATATGGCTAAATATTTCCCTAACACATTTTTAACATTTGAACGCGGACTCACGGAAACGGAATGTCGGGGTTATAATTAGGTTTGTTCTGTGTCTGACTAAATAATAATGCCTTTAAACAGAACAGCCAATAATTACTTAGTTTGGTAAATAGTAACGAGCCCTCACCGTCACCGATAGAGCTGCTGTCTGCTGGCCAACCGCCGTGTTTGTTTTGCTCCGCCACTAAAGATAACGCGACCTAACGGCCGTTTAACTCCACATTAAAACTTCTTTGAAAGAAATTCAGCGACGCCGTCGCCAATTCCGGCTGCGAATCCGTGTACACGGCGAAGAACCTCTCCTCGGCTGGTCACGGCCCCTCGGTGTGGTGTGCGCGTTGCTCCGCCATTGGTCACTTGTCCTGTCCGTCTTCTGGCAGCGCTGCGTCAAGTTACGTTGCCGGTTACATGACGTAATCGAAGGTGCTGTAACACGGTAACTACGTTTTTCGTTTGGAAGGTGATATCATTTGGTCATGATAAGAATAGGATGATAATAAAAAACACCACACGCTTAATGTATCCGCCGATGTGAGATCGTACATCAGGACACGCATATTCATACAAAACAATTACAACCAATCAATGACTGTCAACGTGTATATGCAGCCTCAATGCTTCTTTAAAATATCATAATATATATTACTCATGATGCAGTGAGTGCTGTGGTCAAGCTGAAAATGAAAGGAACTGTCCCGAAACTCATATGACCATACTAAATAGTTTGCTGGTATAGTACTGAATATATAATGTCTCTGAATGTCTTAAGTGTATGAGATATACAGGGGTTGGACAATGAAACTGAAACACCTGGTTTTAGACCACAATCATTTATTAGTATGGTGTAGGGCCTCCTTTTGCGGTCAGTACAGCGTCAGTTGGTCTTGGGAATGACATATACTGCATCCTGCACAGTGGTCAGAGGGATTTTAAGCAATTCTTCTTGCAGGATAGTGGCCAGGTCACTACATGATGCTGGTGGAGGTTCGTCCTTCTTGGTGGTATGCTGACATTACCCTGGATACCGTGGCTCTTGATACATCACAAAGACTTGCTGTCTTGGTCACAGATGCGCCAGCAAGACGTGCACCAACAATCTGTCCTCTTTTGAACTCTGGTATGTCACCCATAATGTTGTGTGCATTGCAGTATTTTGAGCAGAACTGTGCTCTTACCTGCTAACTGAACCTTCACACTCTGCTCTTACTGGTGCAATGTGCAATTAATGAAGATTGGCCACCAGGCTGGTCCAATTTAGCCATGAGACCTCCCACACTAAAATGACAGGTGTTTCAGTTTCATTGTCCAACCCCTGTAGTATTTCATCACTATACATAAAAGGTGATATTTTCTGAATAGCAGAATGGCACATGGGGAACAGCGGTAATTTTTTTCTTAACTGTTTCTTGTGTTAATAAATAAATAATATATAATAATAAAATAAATGTTATTTCTACATGGATCCCGCTACAAAGCGCATAAGCAAGTCCAGCACTACACTGATACTAAGCTTATCATTTATATCCACTTCTTCAATTATCCTTCAGAAGAGCTTCATCCAACTGAGTTATCAGTCTTAGTCTACTCAAACTTCACTTCTTTAGATCATGTATGTTGTGCACTGTGCTTATGTAAAATAGTTAATCAACGATCACTGACGACGTATGTTTCAAAGATGATTTATATATTTGTTAACGCAACATGCCAGATGTCTCAGCATGGAGTTGTAGAGGTTCCTAATGGTGTTCTGTGATAATCCATCCCAGCTTCAATATTCTTACACAGTTCCTGCGGATTTTGCTGTAGGGGTGGAGTTGGAAGCGTGACACATGACAAAAACATTTATACTCGTGCTGCCACTGTGCCTCCACACACGGACTCATTGGTTGTCTCCACCAAAACAAAAACGGGATCCTCACTGAAGATGACCCGCTGCCATTTTGAGTCACTTTATGACCCGACATACGCCCTGGCACGACACCATTTAGGTCTTTGGTGATGTTGACGTGGTGTTAAGGGCAGTCATTGTAATGATCTGTGTGCATTAAGTTCTGCGTCGTGCAGCCGTCTGTCAATGGTGCTGGAACTGAATGTGTACAGTCGTGGGTATACGAGTATATCGGACAATTCGCCGGTTCTGTCTTCCCATACTGGGAATATGTATCCAGAATACAGACATTAAGTACTTGTATTCAGTCCATGTTGCATTAAGACACTGCATACATCTTAACCCTAATATTACATGTGGTTTTGGATGTAATACATGCAGTTTTGAATGAACAACATTAATAACCCTATGTTAAGGCTAGCCAATACTCTACAGTAAGGGTGCATGTATACCCTGTCAGGTAAATTTCATGAATGGAACAAACATTTACTTCAATTAAGACAGAAATAACATTCAGACATGATTTATTTTTATGTTTATTGATTATTTGTGGTTAACTGTCTTCATTACTCTTTAACTGTTTTTGTGGTGGGAACATAGATAAGAAGGTCTTTGTGGTCATTGTTCTTTCAGACTGAACAAATAATGCATTAGTAAATGAAGGACACACACATGCATACTGTTCAAATAATATTTTCACAGGGTCCTTCTGTTGGATTCTCTGAGCAAACAGGAACTACATCCTCTTGCCTGGCCTGGATGATTTGTAATCAGAATATACCTAACAGGAATATACAGTCTGAAATTATAATGATCCAGCATCCATAGTACTCCCACAGCAAAATGATCTGTGATCACTCCTAATAGGGAGTAGAATAGTTTTGTACATTTGGCCTCTTAAATGCCTAGACATTAACTGGCCCCCATCAGTAATGTAGTGTTCTAAAATGATGAAAAATTTTTTTATTTTATTTTTAGTTTTATTATGGATAACAAATACCATGTCATGCAGTGTCTGAAATTCCCAGCACAGTGTGAATGTGTTTATTGATTAGCCTTGTACCTGGAGAGGAAAAAGTGCTATACTTTGTGTCTTCACTGTTGGTTTTTTACACTTGAATGTTGGAAATGCTTGTTTAGCCCTAACTGCCCCATGTGAAAAAGTAGTCACCAAAGAGTTAAGATGAAAATCTTAACATCTGCACATCACCTTCCTCTGTTAAGGTTAATGTATTCAATTCCACTATAAGAAAGACACAGAGTGAAAATGGCACCCATGGACAAACTGGAAGGCTCAAACCACTGCTGACCAAAACTAACAGAAAAGCTGATCTTGCAATTTTCCATAAATCATCTAGATGACCCCCAAGACCTGGGATGATATTCTAAGGACTGATAAATTCAAGGTGAAACTTTGTAGAACACATGGGTCCCATTATATCTGGCAAAAAACAAACACCACATCCCAGCCTAAGAACATCAAAACAGCAGGTGGTCTCGGGCTGCTTTGCTCATGTAGAACCTGGACAATTTATCCTACCTGGATGGAACCAGGAATTCTGCTATCAGACAATTCTGCTTAAATGTACCTGGGCTGTGCATCAGGACAATGATCCGAAGCACACAAGCAAGTCCATCTCTGAATGGCCCAGAATAGAGTAAAGGTTTTGGAGTGTGTAACGCTTTAGCCTAGAGAATGAGGGAGAGCCTTCATGGTAGCCAAGAGGAGAAAAGTTAGCATAAGCACTTGAGCCACACAGACATTTGTGCGAGTACTCCATGCTGGTTTATTTACATTTACCAACTGAGCCCAGGGTCACGGGTACAGTCCACTTATGTATAAGTTAGACTGTAGTTAAGCTCTATGACAGCGTTACAGAGAATGCAGAGTAAGAATGGTAGGATAGCCACAGAAGCCCACTCTCCTCTCCACTCTGCTCTCCTCTTTTGCAGAGGTCACACAGAAATATATAAACACAATGCCCCCTTCTTAAAGGCACAGCATAAACCCAAAATTATGTGCAAGAGCATAAACTGGCAGCTCGTGCTAAAAAAGACTTCAATGTAGTTAAAATAAAATTATTCTGCAAGAGTCAGCCAAAAACCATCTGATTCCATTTGTTACTGCCAAGGGTGGCACAACCAGTTATTAGGCTTAGAAGAATCCCCACAGTTTAAAGCTCTAGCTTGCATAATATCATAATGTGGATATTTTTATGAACACCTCATTTGGCCAAGGATTGATTTAAAACAGGTGGTAGTAAAACAACTTCCTGTGTAATCTCAGCTTACTGTGGATAATATTTTTATGGAAAGATGAATACTTACGCAACTTTGCAACTGTTTAAGGATTTCTTGGAATTATTGAAAAATACTGTGAAAATGTAAAAAAGCATTAGTGTTTCAAGCTATTGAAAAAAAAACACACACACACACACACAGAAGAGTTTAGGCCAGTTTGAGTGAGAGCACAGAATAAAAACCTTTATTGAGCTGCATGATCTTTTCTCTTCCTAATAAGAGTAACACAGTTTAACATATCAGTGATTTATGTACAGTGATACGCAATAACAACAGATGTTGGAAATGTGAGTGCTCTCCTTCCACTGACAGATAAAACGATTTTCAGATTTGATTCCTAATCTTATTTACAGAAATGTAGACTCATTTGGTCAGTTAGATTAGGCTGGTGCATTAATTCACAAAGCTGACTTTCTAGACTCTTGACTTTTGGCTTGAGTTGACTCAATGCTCTCTCATCCTGTCCTAAAAATCACACTGTAGTCTTCCTGTCATACCACAAGCCTCACTTTCTTATTACACTAAAGTCACCACATGTATCACACACTTCTCAAAACAAATCTTAACCTTGCTATTACCATACCTGTATTAGCATCTCCAGAGAACTTTTTCTTTCAATACATTTCATTACAAGTCTAATCCTTTCTTCACAGTGAAATATAATTGCAATGAAATCTACTATCTTCTTAGATTTAAAAAAAGCTATTTCCTCTTTTTTACGATGTATCTACAAAATGACATCCGGAAAATGTACATATATATATAGTCCTAAACAGAAATAAAATGGACACAAATCACATATTATACTTGTGGGTACTTGCTAACATTCACAACTTTTATACATTAAACTGTCATTGGATAAAATAGATTTTTTAAGGATTGTCAGAGGTTTAAATCCTGGTGATTACTGCTAAGGTTCATTTATACCATACAACAAAAGTAAACTAACTGAAGTGGTAAAGAACTGGAAGAAAAGAATAACCTGTGCATTGTTGTAATTCTTTTCACATTGAATCCGATTAACTCATTTTATAATGTCACAGTGTTTGAATGGGGATCTAAGGTAAGTGGTCATCAAGTAGATGCAGGGTAAACTATTCTAATACAAATGAATGTTACTATGTACATTTGGCTGTGTGAACACTGTCTATAAATGTGCACAAAAAAAAAATGAAGAGATAAGTACTTTTTGGTGTGTAATTTTCTGCTTATAGTCTCTGTATATTCTATGTTTTCTCTGGTCTCACAAATATGAAAAAATAAAATGTTTCCCTCTTTCCTTCCCGTTACTTTGTTCAATCAATCTTATCATAGGCTTGTGCTGAATAAATGGATGAATACAGTTTATTAGAGGGCTGAAATGTGTAGATTACAATGTCTTTTGTTGGGTGATGTGCGTTTGTAGGATGATGATTTGCAGGCCAGCCATTCTTTTCTTCACCAAAGTTGAGAGGCTTTCATGTACATTATCTATTATTCTGTGCTAGGAAAGGAAAGGATGCACAAAGGAAGAGGAAATGTTTACTATCGCTTTCAACTGCTATTATCCTTTATCAGTGTATACATGGGAGTGCATTTGAACATTTTTATTAAAGTATACATTTATACTCACATTTTATTAGGCATTTCCACCCTCTGTCAGAGAGAGAGAGAGAGAGAGAGAGAGAGAGAGAGAGAGAGAGAGAGAGAGAGAAAGAAAATGAAATGTTAGCTATTATATTACCACCCTGGAGGTCATCTTCAACTTTTGTACTCCAACTTTATGTAGACCAATACAAGTCTTCATTATTGTGGATAAAATCATCAGCTGGTCAGCCAGCCTCCAGTATTGGCAGGGTTTACATAAATAGGTCAAATTACTTATGCCATCTTTAAATAACTGTTTGCCAACCCTTCCTGCAGCTCCAACCTTAGTCTGCCCCACCTGATCTAATTATTGCCTGGATAAGCAGAATGAGGTTAGATTTGGGTTGGGGCTGAAGCCTGTAGGTCTCCAGATGGTGGGTTTGTTTCCTATTCTTAAGATCACATATGATTCTGCTGTAAAGTTTTGAGGTTTGAGTTATTTACTTTCTATGGCAGCAGTCTGAGTGAACAGCCACTAGTGGTTTAATGTTAGACCTCTGCAGGACACGGTTAAAGCATAGTGTATTTTCATTCAGTTGCTTTCATACCTCCTTTTATTTCTCCCTCTGCCAAACCAATATTAACTTATCAAATTTTAGCAGAGTGTCATGGAAAATTGAATGAATTGCAGATATTGCAGTTTTGACATTTTCATGATTACACTAGAACATTATTAGATATTAACACTAGATTATAATATTCACATGCACATGGATTCTTACCCTTGCTCTCAGCCAGAAGTTTTTCAGCCATAAGCCCATCCTGTCTGTTACCCAGCACAAACGCCAAGAATGAGAGGATGAACGCGTCCAGAATGCCCATGATGGCTAGGATGTAAGCCCAGCGAACAGAGCAGGCACCTATGGTATATTTGCCTGTTTGCTCTCCACACAGTCGTCTCACCTCATCTGAATCCCAGCCATCAGGGTAGATCATGCAGCCCAGCACCAGACACACACCTTAAACAAAAAAGACACAGTATAGTGATAAACGAGAGGAAAATAAGGAAAGAAGTATATAAAAGCATTGCAGTAGTAAATATCTTCCCCTCAGTGCTTCAAAACCCTTGATCGCCTACTCATCACCTACTTTTATTTCTCCAACTGTTTCTCCAAATTGTTTTTTGATGTTATTATAAATATTACACTATATTATTTGTCCTTTCTAAGAAGAATTAAGTGCCTCTCATGTCAATTACATTGTAAAAAAACCCAAAAAACATTATTTTACAGATGTCTTTCTGAATTATACTTTCACTGTTAAAAAAGTTTATAAATACAGTAAAATACTGGCCTGTGGTTTCTGGCATGAAGGCTTTTAAGAAGCGTGGCTCGTCCAGGTTAGATGCAAGTAAATATTAGCAAGTACTAATGTATGATCCTGAATTACAGCTTGAATTAGTGGAATCCTAATTCTATTCGTTGACTCTCTAATACATTTATATACATCTGTTTATTAAGCAGGACAGTGTGTTCCTAGTAAAACCTCCATAAGACCAAAAACCCATCCAGTCATTACAGAGCGTTTTTACATTTAACATCAGTGAGAAGTTTTTTTATGCAGAGAGACTAAACCACATTTCCTGGATTTCAAGACAGACATAACCTTACTTCTTTTAAATATAATGGTTAAACCGTTTATACCCCATGTGGTAACACTCCAGCAGCACACAGCACTTCCTAAATAAATATATTTTAAAACAGACTTTAAAGTTCTGCTACTGGTCTATAAAGCTCTAAATAATCTAGCACCAGCTTACATCACAGAGTGTCTATCTGATTATGTTCCATGTAAGTGATCTTGGATCTGCAGATACTGACCTTCTGCTAAACCTTTGTATGCAGGTGTATCTAAGGCTTTTCTATTAACATTAAAAATATGTGGTGTGTGCCATCTATGTTTTTGTGAAATATGTCTAAATAATGAATTACTACAGTGTTTTAAAAACACACTATTTGTTCATGAAATTATAGTTCCTCTATCTATCTCCACTCTCTCTACTCAAGAAGACTGAAGATCAAGTCTGCCTTGTTTAAGAGGTCTAACCCCATCGGATATCCGCAGCTCTGTAATACACACATGTTTAATATTCTCCAGGAGTTTCAAGAAAATAGAGAAGTAGAAAGAGAGTGAGAATGAAAGTGTGTGTGTGTGTGATAGAGAGAGAGAGAGAGAGAGAGAGAGAGAGAGAGAGAGAGAGAGAGAGAGAGAGAGAGAGAGAGAGAGAGAGAGAAAGCAAGATGTACTGCAATAAACTGCAGACATATATAGTAAAAACTGCAAGCTCCACTTTACACCCCTTTTGCCCTTTAGTTTAGCTTTCCAAAGCACATTGTAGGAGAGTTTTAAGTACAGACAGAATCAAAATGAAGGCGCAGACTAACACATCACTACCACGCCAGTGTCACTGCAGTGCTGAGAATGATCCACCTCCCACATGATACCTGCTCTGTGATGGTCATTTAAGGGGCTAACAAAAACCACAGTGAATCAGATGGACTTTAGTCTGCAATTTTAGAACTACAAAGTGCACCTATATACATGCTTAGCAATGTTTACATCACGTTGTAACAACATTTAATAAATGTTTGGAATCTGAAGACACCAAATGTTGTAATTTTGAAAGTTTTTCTTATTTCATGTCTCCTCAGAAGTCCAGGGTCTCCATTGTTATATATTAGACTTAAAATGCAGCACATACTTTCAAAGGGAGACTGATCTAGCCTGCAAGTCGTAAAGTAAAGGAGAAAAGAAGAGCTCTGAGAGTAAAAAGAGGAAAAGAAAGGCCTGGGAACTCGATTTAAGTTGGTGTTAAGTTCCTTAAACATCTCCTTTGTTTGAGTGCACAAAAATAAGTGTGTCCTTTGTTTGAGATTCCCGCCATTTTGTTTTGTATCCCATTTCGACAGTTTGCTTTATGTTCTACCATGCAGCCTCAGTGGCGCAGCGGTTTCAAAAGCACAGCATTGACAGCGACTTAAATAAATAAACAAAGTATAAAGCATTTCGCTCTGCATTTGGGTCCACCATCCCCACCAAACCGTAACATCAGCATACCAGTTTGGAATCTTTAGAATGGAGTCATGCTGTTGTAACCTGTGCAGAATGTGGCTTTGTGTTGTCCCTGAAAATTACAATGGCAGGATATGCTACATGTGCATTCACAGATGTGCAACTTACTTATGCCATTTGTACTAGACCCCTATTCTTTGACAGATGCTGGCTTTTGAACTTTGCATTGGTAAAAAATGGAATTGCCCATTACCTTTCTGGCCCAGAAAAACCACTTGCATAATTAAACTTTTTAGGCTTTGCGATCTTGTCAGAGCACAGGACACATTCATGCAGTGCTGAGTGAGAGACTAAAGGTCATAGACTTTCCATATTGGTTTTCCATTTTGGTTAAATCTTTTAATAAATGTTAGGGGCTGTAGATGAGTAAATCCTAAATTTCTTGCAAACGAGGACTGAGAAGCACTGGTAAGCTGCTGGACCACTGGCTCAGACCGTTTATCACAAAGTGGAAACTGAGACTTTTTTAAAAGCACCTTTTATATCCAAACATGACCGCTTCATCTGTTATGTATTTACCTGTTTATTTACCCATTAATCCTAGAAAGTTCCAAAACATGCATTTTTTTAAACATTCCACTAACAGGATCCAGCCTTTGCAATAAATAAATAATATTGAAGATATTAATAATACTGATAGCACTAATAATAATAATAATTCCAAATGATCCCCTACAACTAAAACTTTCATGTAATGGCAGTGACTCCTATCTATCAATGCCAGGTCTATGCATATGTTCTCTTTTTAAACCATAACGGCTAAAGACAACACAATTCAAGCAAAGCAAAAAATACACCAGGGATGTGAATTCTACATATGTGCATTTTGTGGTTTGAGAGACATTTTGAATCAGATTCAGCAGCATAACAGTTCAACTCAGATGAGTTACACAAATTAGGCTGGAAAATGGACAAGCATGAGGATTCTCTATTTCTTCCTCAGGATGAGTGCCAAAGCTCTTTGACCACTTCTGCTGTATAGAAGTAATGCTTTTAACCTTTATAGATGACCAGGAGTCACAGCGCCTCACCTGGGCTTCTGAGGTTGCTAACTGGACACTAGGGGACTGACAACATGGACCGATGAGTCATGGTACTTGTTTTGTACTGATGGTAGGGTTCATGTGTGGCACAGACCCCATGAAGCCATGGATCCCAGTTGTTAACAAGGCACTGTGCCGGCTTGTTGTGGTTCCATACTGGCGTGGGGTGTGATCTCATGGCATCGATTTGGTTCAGTGGTCTGTCTGTGATCAATTCTGTGAATATCATCCTAACATTGATCTCAAAGCCAAATGTCCAAAATCATTCAAAATCTTTACATTTTCGTAGGGAGAATGGCCACCAAGTGCCAAGTACTTCTTTTAACCTCCTGAGACCTGGACTTGCTTGGTGTGCTATTTTAATTCCTCCTAACTATTTTTGATAAGTAGGACATAACAAGTGTAAATACTAAACATTGTCTTTGTACAGGAAATTCATTTGGCAAAAAACAATGTCCTCATATGAGGCCAAAGGCTCAACGTTTTAAAAAGTATCATGGTGCAGAGAAGCAGAAATGTAATGTCCTCATATGAGGACGCAGGAGGTTAAGGCAGTCCTTTAATGGTGCTTGGACTGGCTTATTAGATAGATAGATAGATAGATAGATAGATAGATAGATAGATAGATAGATAGATAGATAGATAGATAGATAGATAGATAGATAGATAGAAAAAAAAACTCCTGAGTAAAAAGTATCATGGTGCAGAGAAGCAGAAATGTAATGTCCTCATATGAGGACGCAGGAGGTTAAGGCAGTCCTTTATTGGTGCTTGGACTGGCTTATTGCCCCCTACAAATCAATGGTACCTAAAATAGCAGTGTGGTATTCAGCCAGTTGTTGCTCACCATGAAAGTATCTTCCCTCTGATATGAAGGTGGTCTTTTTAAATTTTAATTTTTAAATCTCACTCCTGGAACCTGTAAAATGAACTAGCTAAAACGACCTGTTTATAAATGTGATACAACATTCTGTAAAGTAAACTGATTAATATATGTAGTAATTCTTTTTAAGTAATAAAACCATATGTAGTATAGGATTTTAACAAATAAAGGAAACTATGTATGGGTTTTTGCACAAAAGGCAGAGGCATATGTTTGTAGTCACAAATTAAATGTATATAAAAATAAACAGTATTATTTTTTAAACATACATTTATTAAACATACACAACATCAAAATACGGTTTTGTTAAACTAGGTCTTGGCTTAACAGCTCATATAGCTGACAGACTAATAGGCCCCATGAACAAGCTGAAATATGAAGTATTTTCTGTACCAAGTAAAGAATAGTAGAGCTTTCATACCTATTATCAACCCTGTGCAGGTAAGTGAAATACACTATGTGAGAAAAACAGTCTGCATTAATAAACATCCTGCTGTTCCTGCAGGTCTCACATTGTCAGTGAGTTGGCCTCTGTCAGTGAGATATTTAATATTTATTTCTGTTGTATCTTATAACTTTTAGATTCACTGAAGCAAACACTTTGATACAAAAACAATCTTTGGTCCATGGAAAAAAAAAATGATGACACCACTAATAATGGGGGAAAAATAACAAATCTGTAGAAGTCAAGAACGACGTGACATATAACTGATGAACTGCATCAGGTGTTCACAACATGTCAAGGATTCTAGAACGGTGGTCCCTAGAACTGGAGTTGGGAAACAGATTGCCAATGATCATCATGCCTGATAAGATGTCCTTCGTAATTGCTGCAGATAAATTTCATTAAGTGGAATACACTCATCATCAAAAGAATAGATGCACAATTAGTTGCACCCGGAAGGAATCAAGTTAGTGGGTAGGTGTGGCATTGTGAGACAAGTGCATGATAGTGTTAGCAAACATGGTTGCCTGACACAATATTGAGAGACACTACTTCTGTATGTGTAACTTAATAAATAGAGCACATATCAGTCTACATTTATGATCATTTATTGTTCCTGGTAACCTTTATCTTATTTACCAACAGCATTGCAATCTGACACTTCCTTCTTTGTGCAACTATCTATTTTGATAAGTGGAAAGTAGGAAGTCCCAACCTTGGGTAAATCCTGGGTAAGGATGCACACTTAAAGTAAATTGAATAAGAAGCTTATACGGTATCATGACTAAAAAGCTGGTAACATACAACCTGTATTTGTATCTCAAGCATGATATATAACATATACCATATTACGTCACAATTGGCATGAATGTTTTACACTACATTTTCTGGGACTTTAGATTAATGATTACAAAATCATTGTAAACATCTTTCACCTTACAGCAAGAGGTGCCTTTCTGTGTGGAGTCTGCATGTTCTCCCCATACCTGCATGGGTTTCCTACCACAGTCTGAAGACATGCTGTCAGTTGAACTGGAAATGCTAAATTGGTCCTAGGTGCGAGTGAATGTGTGGCCTGACCATGATCTTTCCTGCCTTCCACCCAGTAAGTGCTGGAATAGTATGTAAAACGCAGCTTAAAAAATGAATGAATAAATGACTGAATGAATAAACACACAAAAGCACCTGCCAGCAGTCATGCTACAATGCAGCATTGCCTAATCTGTCCATCTGCAATCCATATATGTTACATAACAGGTCTTAATCAGACACCAGAAGAAGTAATGCTGTAGAAAAAACACATACAATTTAAGCTATAACCGGGCAGTTGGACAGCTGGGGTAGGATCAACAGTGCGCAAAGCACTAAGTCAGTATACAGTACCCATACAGTAAATTATAAACTATATGTCAATTATTTATTTAAACAGTTATGAATAGTAACAGCTGTAATGCCATATGTTAACTAGGCCTACTGCATATTTGTAGGCCATGTATGCTGTGCAGGACTGCACATAATATGGGGTCCCAAACAGAAAATGGTGGATGGAGTCTCTGGCAAATCCCAGCTATTCAAAGAGTTTTCGATGAATAGTGACACCAGCATCTAATTCTGAGCGGGCAGGACACTGATGTCCTTGAGTCTGTCAACATGGCCAGAAACTCTCAGGAGAGAGCTATTTTACCCTGTGATCAGTCAGACCTGTCCTGTAATTCCTGACCGGATCATTGTGGGATGAAGGTTAGGAAACAAGCCTTGTGATCAGAAATTTGCCTGTTTAACTCCCTGAACCAACAGTACAATGCCGAGGTGCCTGTGGGTAAGGCACCTAACCCCAACTGCTACCTGGGGACTGTGTAAAGGACTCATAAGTGTGCTCATTGGTCCCTAGCATAGCCAACTGCAGCAGAAAAGTGTGCTGTGGTCACAGACAACTACCTCTGCATTTATTTAAGAGGGCTTGAGCAGATACCAAACTTATGCAACACCTACAGGAGGAGACTATAGACTTTTACGCAGAACCTCTTGCCTTGTGGCACAACATCCAAACATCTTCTGCTTTTTAAAGAAGCTCCAAATTGTTTGGTATGTTCTTCCTCTCTGTTTTGCACAGAGGAAGTAACTTCCTATCAGTTTGTACATTGCTTTGAAAGTTCTTTACACCAGGTTTCCACTTTCTCATCTAAAGTGATTAAAACATTTTCCATTTATGACTTATGAATTCACCCTTTCCTGCATTGTGGCTCTTTCAGCAGACCCCAGCAGCTGTAGAAGTGACTGTGATAATCTGAACAGCAAGCAAAAAGACAGAAGGGGCATATATTAGCATATATTCACCATATGTATAGTATATGTAATCTCTGTATTTTATCCAATTACCCATTTGTCTTTACATACCCCATTATTTATTTTGCATTTTTCAGCAGTTGCAGGAGTGCAAGTTTTCTGGACTGTCCTTTTCTGAACTCTATCACTACTGAAAACTTTGAAGTCATTTAAGAGTATCATGAATCTTTTTTGGTTGAAGAGTTGGAGATTAAGCTATGTTCACCAACAGTCAGCATTACATTTATATTTACATTTAAGGCATTTAGCTGGTGCTCTTATACAGAAAGACTTACAACCATACTTAGTGTTCCGTCAGATGGTGTTTCCTAGCTAATACAAAGTTAAAGTCTAAAACTTGCCTTGAGCTCAGACGAGCAAGGGTCAGTGCTAAGACCTAGACAGAAGAATACAGAGATAAATACAGTACAAGTGTACTACCTAGCAATCCCAAACCAGCAGTAATAACTACAGTTTCTACCTAGATTAGAATGTTAAGGAGGTAGGGAGACAGTATTAGGAACTATTAGGTTCCTAAGTATTATGAAAAAAAATCATAAATAAAATCAGTAAGAATGAAAATGTTCTGATTAAACAGATTTATGCTGTTGGTAAATAATTGAATTATATGGACGGGTCATCCAGAGTACCAGTAAGTATCTATGACCTTTGTGGATCTGGAATATGCTCAGAACCTTATTCACAAAGTGAGAAACATAGGAACATAGTGAAGATGAGGTGTCTTTTATAGACATCTGCCTGTAGAAACTGAGCATAAGGTTCTAATTTAATTTGCCAGTTTAGCCTAAAAATTACTTTAAGGGGTTGCATAACTTCTATAACTACTCCTGCTGGTAATACTTTACTCCTCCTTATTCCAGTCATGGGTATTTCTCTGGATCAACATTCATTCCATTTACCGATTGAAAAAAAACATTGCTTCAGAATCAGTATACTGAAACAGGTGAAAGGTTACACAATTGCCAGTTCAAATGAGGCTCCGCACAACCCCTTGGCAAGTTTTCTGTGGTGTGAATCATGCCATGAATGTCAGCTGGCGAACATGCTGGCAACCCCATATGAACCACTGCACGCATTAGCATAGAGGAAAAGTTTCACTATGTTCTGTACCTGAGATAAAAACATGCATACTTACTCAGTGCATGTATAATATACTTTCTGACTGGTTCAGAGCTTTTTCTTACCAGTGCTACCCATAATATATATGGGTCACAAATACAGTGCTTATAGAAAATATTTAAAAGTCTTTATAAGTCACTTTTTTGTCTTATAGCTTGAAATCAAAACTTTCTTGCTTTATTTACACATTTGCCTTACAATGTTGAAGTAATGAGAGGACAATAATGTTTCTGAAAATTAATGAAAAAATAATTAAAATAACTGAGTTAATAACAGAGATATGTCCCTTTCAGTTTTGCAGAGTTAGACTGGGGAATATTTGCCCATTTTTCTTTGCATAGTTGTTCGAGTTCAGGGATACACTGGTTCTACCACAGATTTCCTATAGTATTTAGGTCAGGGTTCTGACTTGGCCACTGAAGGATATTCACCTTCCTATCATTAAACTGCTGATTTTTTTTTTTTTTTTTTTTGTGCTTATTCATTGTTGTGCTAGAAGTTAAACCTTCTGCCATTCTTCAGCTTTCCAGCAGTCAGATGTTTTCCTCAAGGATTGGATTGTTATTCGCAGCATCCAATTTTTACTTAATTCCTAGCCAATTACCCAGTCCCTGCTGAAGACAAACATCTCTATGATAATGTTGCCATCACTGTGCTTTACTGTAGGTATGGAACATTGTTGGTGTGTTGTGTTTTGATTTTGCCAAACATACTGCTTGGTGTTAAGTCTTTTGGAGTTCAGCCAAAAGGACTTGTACATCCTTCAAAATTGGCATTGGTCTCTTGGTAGCTTTCCTGAACTATTTCCTCCTGTCATCAAGTTTGGAGAGAGGGCTCAATTTTACTAAGGCTTTGACACTGGTACACTTAACACTTCTTGATAATGCTCTGAACAGTAAAAGCACTTGAATCCTCAACAAACAGCTGTTTTTATTCTGATGTAATCAAAACCACTACAACTAGTCAGGTGTGGGGCAATAAGCCTGGTTTGTGAGGTAAAAGGTTTATAAGGAGCTGGTTACTTATCCAAACCAGCTACTTTACAAAATATTGTACAGATTATATTAAAAATTCTACTTATCTATCTGATTTTTTTTGCAAGTATAATTAAAACAATAAAAAACCTAATTCATTTTTCTTTTTTATGGAATGAAGTGAAGAAGGCACTTCACTTTACTTGCATCCATACAGTACTGTATTCTCCCTTTCTTTTTTCTTTACTTGGTTGTACTTAGTGTACATATATATATATATATATATTATACTTCTTATTTTTCTCTCTCCTTTTATATTGATATTTATTTTTTAAGCCTGTCGGGAATGGAGGAACTGCAAAGTAAGAATTTCATTGTACAATGTAACTGCTTGTTATGCTGTGCATATGACAATAAAACTCTTGAAATGCTTGAAATATTGTTAGGGTATGTTTTTCTATAGCTACTGGTAATTAACATCTGTTAATCTGAGAATAGATTTCTTCCACCAAAATTGTCAGAGAACACTTATTTTAGCAAATGCGTGCTAAGGCAGTGCTAACAGCCTTTCAGCATTAATGTCTAAGTTGGCTCATTGCCAACGAGCTAAGGGTAATGGCATAAGATGAGGCGAGTTCTAGGGGCAGGATGTAGTTAAAATTATATATCTGAACTATTACTAAGGTGAGGTAAAGCAGGATGGGGGTTGCTGGCAAACAGTTTGTGAGCAGTCAGAGCTGCTTATATAACAGGTCCAGATGCATCTGTGCCTTCGCTGCCATGTGCAGTGTAAGGTCACGTGAGGGTGATCCAAAAAATAGTAGTAAAAAGACAACCAACTTTATTCAGACAACCGCTAAAATGCCTTCTCGGCAAAGTTCTAGGCAAGACATACAAAACCACCTTTGCCTATTATCTTCAGGCTTCATTTAATGTTAGGGCTATTGTAGTATGTTGATATAATGTAGAGACCATATTTCACACCCTGTAAAAATGATTTATTAAACATCGTTTTTATTCAGACTTATTGGTTGAAAATAACAAGATATATACTATAATACTGCACAGTCCTGACTCAGTCGTAGCGGCGTGTTTCAGTTCTGCTAACATCACCTTCACACCTTCATCAGCTGTTGGTTCTAACAACAGTACTGCCTTCAACTAGATATTTTGGTTGGGTAATTGAACCTTTTTATCATGTATCCAGGTGAAATATTTCCTAATCACTATGTATCTATGTATCATTCAGAGTGATATATTTCCTATGCAGTGAATTTTGTATCTGGTTTTAGTGACATGACCTTTACAGCAAGCAGCAGATAACTGATAATAGTCTCTAGCTTCATGCTCAAACTCAAGCTACACGTGGTTTGAGGTTCCTCTTTTTTTTTATACACAATGTACTTTAACTCAACTTCCACTTGTATTGGAGTAATATTTGACCAGGAGTTTCTAAAAAATTGCCAAGAAAACAGTACTCATAATTTTACACCACCTCCACTGTCTGGACTGTTGACCTGAGGCAGGTTGGATCCTTTGAATTCATGCTGTTGGCTTAAAATTCTGACCCTACCATCTATGTGCCCGAAGGCAGAAGTTGAGATTGATCAGACCTCGCACCTAGCCCTCCTATTAACCTTGTGGTTGGATGAGTTGTTCATTCTAAAATGCTTTTTCAGTTGCCTTTCGGTATGCCATGGTCAAAATAACTGAGATCACAATTTTAGCCTATTCTGATTGTTATTGTGAACATGGTCCATATCACACTGGGTGTCTAGATAATTAGTAATTAGTCATTTAACTTACTCCTTTAGCCAAAATGACAATTACTGCCAAGACAACTCATAAACACTTCTATCCAATAAACAACTAGGCTGTTTTCCTCAAGAAACTCAGGACAATCAAGACTCTGGTCTATATCGCAACACTGAAAAACTGCAGCTCATTTCGTGAAACATTGCTTCTTTTCTTGTTTCGTCATGATATCCAGCAGTTTTTTTTTTCTTCACATTTTTAGAGTATCATGCAGCCCTACTTATAAGCATTCATGTTATGAACAGGTGCGTTGGAAAGAATGGGGAGCACATAGGATACTGAAATATTATTAGAGTATGCTTTCATTTATTTTGCCTCAGCCATTTCCCACAGCCAAATTAAAAATTCCGCTGAAATCTTTAAAATGGTCTGAACACCTTTATTTTTTCAGTACATCTAATGCATTTCCATAGGCAGAAAGTAATAAGGTAAGATAGGTACGATGCGGCAAAATGTTATATCACAATTCCTAAGTACCTAAGGATACATAATGTGCCACAAGGTTTATATTTTTTTATGTCTGCTCACAGCTCATGCCTTGCAGATTCTGAAAGGAGATGGAGAGCATGATGATTTTGACTGGCCACAGCACTCACAGAAAATAAAACAAAGTACATTATCCTAAAATGAACAGAATACTGATTGGGTAGGCCTGTGATTAATCTGTGTGTATGCCCAAACCTACCCAAGACTACCCATGTCAGTGCTCTGTCATCTAAGCTCTCCGTCCGTCAGTCATCATGAGACTCTACGGTTTGCAAATCCCAATATGTTTAGAGCTTATTTTCTTTGCACCATTAAGGCTGCCGCACACCGGATGTCCAGTATTGCACCACACATACAGCAGTATTATATAAAAGCTGAGGTTATTTTTACACTCTACTCACATAAACTAAATGAAATGAAGCTAAATTACTTTTCACACTTGATATAAGTTTACCCCTTTTCATTCCAGCTTAATAAAAGGATATGCTAGTACTGTTAGCTGAGCTAACAGACAACTAGCATTTGTCTGTTTATCTAAAAGACTGGCCTTTCTCTGTGTACATTACACTCCTCTTCCTGTGCCTCAGTATGGCACCGATGTAGGAGCTGAACAGTGCTCAGAGTAGCTGAGCACCAGCATGGTGTCGGCACTGGTGTACCTCCGTTAAAAACAATGGTTTCAAAGTTTTGGATGCAGCACATACCGTGCATAGCAGTCTTTATATGGCATACCTGTAACATTTGATGACAGGAAGCTTAAAATAACAGGAGCTATGATCTAAAAGAACACGCCATATGCATCTGTCAGATTGTTGTAAACCTAAATATATTCAGACTCTTCAGCATATAATCCAAGAAACTTAAAATACATAATACAGAACATAATAAATTAAGGTTTTCAAAGGCATGCTAAAAAAAATTAAAACTGGGTTTACTTTCTGCTCACTGTTCATTACAGGTCAGCTTATCGAGCAAAAATGTTTATTAATTACACAAAAAACAAGGCTCTTTATCAAAGTAGCAACTTAAAATTAGGAACTTGCAGTAGATGCAGGATGTGGTCATGCCAGTGAATTCCTACTTCTTACTGATAAGGAGTTATGTTCTAGGTTTAATTAATTAACCTTTTTTTATTAAAAGGCTGACCTGTGTTCAGTATCTCAAAAGAAAAGTTTTTTTGTTTTTTTTTAAATATTCCAGTTTGGCAGAAATGACTAGGCATTAATAACCAAAAAGTTACTTTGGTCTTATTTTAAGCCATTAATGGCTAATACACATCATACCAATCTGATGAAGAGCTATAACTCATGCAGATCACTCAGCTGAGGCAGGCTAACTGTAAACTCCCAGTTCAGTGAGTGAAGGATCATTTAACTTACAGATATAAATATTATTACAGAGAATATGAAAAATGCAAGGTTAATAGGTGATTTTAAACCCTCTGTGTTTACACCTGTGATCTGTATTTGTGCTGTTGCTTCATTTAGAACTATATGTTTATTTTACTTATATTCCAGCGTAAAGCACATAGACTTTACAAAAAACATTATAAAAATATTACTAAAATGAAAAATACTGCATTAAAAGAGGATTAACAAAAATACTGTATTAATTTCCTTCATAGTACCTCTATGTTCACAGACTCAAAAAAAAACTTGACAGACTAACAATAATAAATATTAGAATTATTTTTAATATACCAGAAATATACTGGAACCCACAGGTCTCGCCAAATGCAGAGTTACATCCCCTGGGATGCTTTGCCAGAGATGCTATAGATCTTTTGGCATTTCTAAACCTGGCATAGCTGAGTAATTAATCAAGTGTATATTATTAGAACAGATATATGGCTGTGCATTCCAATTCATGATTACAAATTACAAGTTAACAACAGAAAACTGAATGACCTGCTACTTCATAACATGGATTTCTGTGTGCACAGTTAGAATGGTTATGCTGATCAAGTCCTGGGGCGGCACTGCAATAAAAACAAATATGAGTCAATACTGGAAATAACTGCATAGGCTCACGAACTGAAAACCATTACCTGTTAACACAGTTTGTTTCTGCAGCCACAAATAAACTCTACGATGCAAAGAAGACACCGTATATAAACGCCACTGCTTTCTCTGGGCCAGAACTCATTTAAGATGTGGAAAGTGGAAAAGTGTCTTGTGGTCCAACCAATCAAAATTTTTTGGAAATCATAGACGTTGCATTGTCTGGGCTAAAGAGAAATGGGACTGTGATGGTTTGGTGTACTTTAGTGCACATGGCATGGTTGATGCGCATATCTATAAAGACACCATTATGGTTGAACAATATTCAGGTTTGAGAGCAACATGTTGCCATCCAAATGACTTTCTTTTAGGGAAGGTCTTTCTTATGACAACAAGTCTATGATGAACCATGTTGTATGTATTACAACAGCATGGCTCTGTAGTAAGAATCTGCCTGCAATCCAGACTGGTCATCCACTGACTACATCTGGCACATCATGAATGGAAATATATGATAAAGGAGACTTGAACTGTTGAGCACCTAAAATCATATTTTAAGAAAGAACAGAAAGGATTTCACTTTAAAAACAACAGCAATTGGTCTCCTTGGTTACAGAGAGAAGAAGAACTGATGAACAAAGTGGAAAACTTGTCCCTGTCCCAAATTTTTGAAACATGTTGCTGGCATCAAATTCAAAATGCACTCTAAACAATTAAATACTGGATTTGCTTTAAAATGTTACGTCATACGGTTGTGTTCAGTAACTTTTAGAATGTTCCTTTGAGGATTACATACCCATTGAATTTACATAAATCACACATGACTTTAGCTGAACTGATCATTTTTATGCATTACTTGTTTTTAACTTAATGTATTCAGGTTCTAAAGGAGAAAACCTAAAGGAGAAAACGTTTCAGATCTACATCTGCATCATTCTGTCAAGTTTCTTCTGTGCTTCTGAGCTCTCATACAATTACACTTAGCGGTCACATGGTAGCAATGTAGCTCTGCTGTTATCATAGAACATAACAAAGATACACACACATTGCCAGGGGGGAAGACAACACAAAGATGGTGCATAAAAAGTACAACAATCTGCAAATAGAAGTGATAAAGGTTTAAGAGTTTAGTCAAGAAGAGTACACTGACCAAACAAACACTCCTGAAGTAAACCTGACAATTCACCTAATTTCACTGAAATAACACAACTGAGCCAAAGTCAACAAAAAACAGACCGATTTCACATCTTAGCATGAGTTAGCATATTTTTTTCAGTGTCAACATTTGTTTCTCCTAATACTACTATTACTGCTCATTGTTTCATCAGCTAAAATATTTAGCCTAGTGTGCAATGTGCACAACTGTTGTGCACAACTGTGCACAACAACAATGCAAACTGTGTAGAACTGGACAATATGACTATTGATATTACATTTATCTATTTATATTACATTTCCTAACTGTGGATAATTTAACTGGATTTAGTGCAGTATTAAATAAAAAGTTAAATAAACTTGTATTTTTAACAGAACCTTTTTTTAGTGTGCCACCACTTTGTCTGATCCAGCTAATGAGACCTGAGAAAAAATTAATACTATGATTTATTGCAGGGTAACAATTACCCTCTAAACCACAAACCGAGTGTAGGCCCATGGAGTTAACCTTGACTGTTAGTTGGCAAGTCTAAAGGAACTTCAGATTCTGCACTGATTACTGAAAGGTTAATACTGTTACAGTCTCTGATTCATATTCCTTAACCTTTCATGGATGACTGTGTAGATAACATTGGTGCTGTTCATTTCACTTTTAAATGAAATCTCCTAGGCATTCTTTTGACCCATGAAGCTACAGATATTTCTTCTTTTGCAACTGCTGATGAAATTCTACAGTACACCGATTTCAGTAACTGTAACTCGAATAATGGGGCTATTGTAGCACATCCTGGCACTGCACATGCACCAACATCTTAACTTTGCTATGAAACAGGAATGTAACTTATGCAGCGAGTCTGAATGTTAAAATCTTACTGGTACACTGTAAACTAACTGGACAAACACAAACAAACAAGAATGTGGGTTACCCTTGCTTTGATTCCATGTTCATGCAGCTTTTTTCATACTAGTTTAGAAGCCAGTTTTGTGCAGGTTGAGCAAAAATTATAAGATATTTTATCCTTTCCTGATCCAGTAAATGATAGTGTGCACAGCTCGCATAAGTATAACAAAGACGTGTCATGTTGGGAAAATATCTTTCAATAGCAACAATTCTTCCTATTTCAATTAGCCAACAATTCCAAGAGCTTTTGCAAATTCACATGCTATAATCTTAATACTCTTAATATTACACTGGTGAGGACTGGCTGTTATTAAGTTCCCTATGCCTGTTTTAAACCATCATATATATATTATAAATCGACTTGATAATTATAATTGATTGTTATATGTTAATAATTTATATAGATTTGTTTGGGTACAGTGTTGATGCATTATAATGCACATATGGCTATGTCATTAGTATGGTTATCATGATTCGTATTATTTAGATATGTAGGTATATAATGGTTTGGTGTGTGAATTAAATAGGTATTTATTGGTAAACATTAAATAGGTATTAAATGACTGAGAACTGTTAATAAGCTGACTGTAAATGTCAGAGCACTTACCCGAGCCCAGCTGCATCCAGCCGCAGATTTTGTAAACGGTGAGAGTGCTACAGAAGAAGAAGAGTGCAAAACAGCCAATACAGGACAGCACAAGAACCATGGACGTTCCGACAAAAAAGGATGCGGCCTTGAAAGCACCCGAAGGAATGGAGCCAAACTCGGTGAAGCTACCTTTACAGGTCAGATCCCGGGACAATCCATTCCCAATGCAATAGTGGAAAAGGCCAAAGTAGCCGGCCTGGGGTGTGTCGATACCGTCCCCTATCCAGTACGGCTGGATGAAGCACACAACGTTCACGATAGCAAACAGGATGGTGAAAATGGCCCACAGGACTCCGATAGCGCGAGAGTTCCTGATGTAGTTAGTCTGGTAGATTTTGGCGGCTTCAGAGGCAGAGAGCATTGCTGCCGGAGCTCCAGGGACCATGCTCTGTGAAAGATACTTGTAGGGTGTGCGATGGGCTTGAGCCTCGGTTTAGCGTGATGGGTTAGGTTTTTAAAGGGTGATGATGTTATAACAGCCTGGCTTCTTAGCGTCCCTGCAACCTGCAGTTCAGCATCTCTCCACGGCTAGAATCCTAATGAACACCTTTCCTCCCATCCTCACTTGGTAAGGCGCTACAGCGGACTGCCTCTCGCGGGCCTGTATTTAGCCTGTTAATGGAGAACCTGGCGCTATATATGTGTCATAAATCTGTTTCCTTACTGGCATTTAATCTGCTCCTCCGCGGTGGTCTTCATATGTCTCTCCTTGATTTAAAGTCACGTCAGCGTCAGTCAGCGAGGACGCAGATGCTCTACGACTGAACCGAAAAGATGCGTGACGGGCTTTTCCTCTGGAATATCGACACACGAGGACGTGTCCGAACGTCTAGTTCAGAATCAAACGCAGCCGTCTGTCTGCCATGAAAATGACATTTACGCCGTGCCGTCGGCAGCCTCCTCCTCTATGGAGATAATAATTTAAAGTGCAGAGATGATCGAATGAACACGAAGCAGGAACGACGGCCCTGACGCCTCTGCTTAAAATGTCATCGTCCGTGTTTCAGCTGACGTTAGAATAATAGTCTACCTTTGGTCGCTTCATGAAACGCAGGTGTATTACGCACGAACAGGCGTTGTCTGCAGCCCAGCAGTGATGCCCGATTCGTGAATGAATCGTACTTTTGAACCGGTTCTTTTCAATGAATCGGTCGAACCGATTCACAAACCCAAATGAATCGAACATGTTCTGTAGCACTGTAGCAGCGTTTAGGTCCGTGTTACAGGTTTTAAAAATCTACAGAAAATATCTGATAAAATCTGCCAAATGAAATGTCACTACCTATTTGACTTTTTCTCAGTATGTGTTGTATCATGCAGCACTTTCTGTTTTGTTTGTACGCCAATTCAGAGAGGCTGTATTCGAAAGAGCACAACACTATACTGCATGCTGCATACTGCATACTACAGTATTGTACAGTACTACACACACGGGGCAGGGGGAAGTATGCAGTACGGTAACTAGTGAGAAAGTCAGTGGTGGACAGTAACTAAGTAAATGTTATTAGTTACTTTACTGCACACTGTAGACTACTGTAGTATGCAGTGTGCAGTATAGTAGTGTCCCGTACAGTAACAAGTGACAAAGTCAGTGGTGGACAGTAACTAAGTAAATGTACTTAAGTAGTTTGTACTTTAACTTTTACATTTAACTACATTTGAAACTCAAATCGCTTATACTCCACTACATAACTACGTTCTTAGTTAAGTACAAGCTTATTCATGGATTCTTAGCATCCAGGGAAAGGTCCATTTCAGGCCTGGAAGACCACCTGGAGGAAGGCAAAGCAGGATGGGGTTAGTAAACAGATTTTTAAAAAACATTCTTGACTCTGCGTGTAAATAGACCACAATATAGAAATATGTACACTCGTGACTGGCAAATTTATTCAGACACTTATTCCTTTAATAGTAAATTTGTTTTGGCTAGTTTATGTTTATGAGAGGCACAGATGCAATATCAATAAGGAAAACTCATTTGTGAACCTGTTTAAAGCAATTTGTATTCAACTTTAACCTGTAACTAAGTCACTAATAAATGTTAAACCGAAACTTTGCTTGTTAGCTCCTTTCCACTGTAAAATATATCAGCTGTTATCTAGCATTAACAAGCAAGCTAACAATGGCTTCATCTTCAGGCCAGCAGTCAAGTTGGTAGCAACAGTGTCAAATTTGTATTTCAGTTCAGAAATCTTGGTAAAATTCACTATTAATGTATTAGTTTGTATACACTGCAGGAAACAAAGCAGCAGACTAAATATGCAGAGCAGGCTGAGGAAACAATCCTCAGGGTTTCAGGTGAGGTGTTTGAAAGTAAACTGTAAGTAAATATTATTACACCTTTTTAAAAGATCCCAAATTCACATATTGCAAAGTGAGAAGAGTAAATACACATCAAATGTCATACAAGACAAAATAACAGACACTTTCGCCAAAACAGTTATGGTCCAAATATGCAGAGGCAGACTCTCCTTGGCGTTGCATTACAAGTGATGGCAGAAAATTAGTTCTATATTCCTTTACACAAACAAACAAAAAAGACAATATATATGATAGATAGATAGATAGATAGATACTTTATTGATCCCAGAGGGAAATTCAAGGCATCCAGTAGCAGATATACAAACCATACAGAAGCAACAACAGAAGCAAGATAGATTGTACAAACAGAGACAGAGACACAACACAAAGTATAAATGGAGGTAGTGGTAAACAATTTGCTAAGCAAATTAAGAAGATGGCTGTTGTCAGCCATATAGACAGTGCAAGTACGCAGTAATATAAATAATTTATCAGTGCAAAAAGTGTAAACAGTACAGAATGGAGTAGAATAATACAATATAAATAGAAATAGGGCATTTAGGAGGGAGTGTGTGCAGAGATGGGGGTGTGTCCATTGGAGGGACCGGAATGAAAGAGTGTCCAGAGTTTTTCATTTGCTGTACTGAGAGGAGTTGAACAGTCTTATGGCCTGAGGGACAAAAGACTTCCTGAGTCTGTCTGTGGAGCAGGACTGGGACAGCAGTCTGCCACTGAATGAGCTCCTCTGCCTGATGATCGTGCTGTGCAGAGGATGGTGAACATTGTCCATGATGTGCAGCAGCTTGCTGAGGGCTCTCCTCTCTGCCAGTGGTGTTAAGGACTCCAGCTCTAGTCCCAGCACAGAACCAGCTTTCCTCACCAGCCTGTCGAGTCGTCCAGCATCCCTCTTGCTGATACTGCCTCCCCAACACACCACAGCATAGAAGAGGACGCTGGCTACCACAGACTGGTAGAACATCAGGAGGAGTTTCTGGCAGATCCTGAAGGACCCCAGCCTCCTGAGGAAGTACAGTCTGCTCTGTGCTTTCTTGTAGACTATGTCAGTGTTTACTGACCAGTCCAGCCTCTCGTCCAGGTGCACACCAAGGTATCTGTAGGACCTGACCACCTCCACATCAACCCCCTTGATGGAGATTGGCTGCTGAGAGGGCCTGGACCTCCTGAAGTCTATACACATCTCCTTGGTTTTGGTGATGTTCAGCTTCAGATGGTTGGTAGTGCACCACTCCACAAAGTCCTCAACCAGGCTTCTGTACTCCCTCTCCTGACCATTACGCACACACCCCACGATTGCAGTGTCATCAGAGAACTTCTGCATGTGGCATAACTCCGAGTTGTATTTGAAGTCCGATGTGTACAGGGTGAACAGGACTGGAGAGAGAACAGTCCCCTGTGGTGCTCCTGTGCTGCTGATCACCGTATCAGAGGAGCAGTCCCTGATCCTGACATGCTGTGGTCTCCCGGTGAGGTAGTCAGTGATCCAGGTGACCAGGTGCATGTCCACCTCCATCTTCATCAGCTTGTCTCTCAGTAGTAGGGGCTGAATGGTGTTGAAGGCACTGGAGAAGTCAAAGAACATGACCCTCACAGCACAACCCCCCTTGTCCAGATGAGAGTGAGTTCTGTGTAGAAGATAGAGGATGGCATCTTCCACTCCCACCTTCTCCCGGTACGCAAACTGCAGTGGGTCCTCAGCATGGTGGACCTGAGGTCTGAGGTGGTTCAGCAGCAGTCGCTCCATGGTCTTCATCACGTGAGACGTCAAAGCAACCGGCCTGTAGTCATTCAGCTCCTTCGGGTGTGCCTTCTTGGGGACTGGAATGAGGCAGGTTGTCTTCCACGTGGCAGGAACCCTTCCGAGACGTAGACTCAGGTTAAAGACATGCTGGAGGGGCTCCCCCAGTTGGGCAGCACATGCCTTAAGCATTCAAAAACATGCCTTAAGCATTCGCACATATATATATATATATATATATATATATATATATATATATATATATAATTAAATTGCATTTGCTAATAATATTGGCTCTAGAGCTTGTTCTGTCCTAGGCAGAACCTATCCTAGTTCACTCTCTGCTCTCTATGTTTGCTCACAGGCTGCATAGTTTATGCAAATGCTACAAGCAACTTCACTAACACTTAACCTGCTATGCAATTGTTATGAGTTGTGATTACTTCTTTGTCCTGTTTCAGAATCCGTTTCACACTCTCCGCATCTTTAGTGATGGTTTTTTAAACTTATGTTTTTACTCAGGGTTGAAGCTGCACATCTATGAAACTGGGTATATGGTAATTTATACTAGAACTTCATGCATCATGCAGAATTGTAGATGGACATTATTAGATTCTCTACTAAGAAAAAAAAATTGATTTTCATTTTAGCAGTCAAAACTGAACACCAAATCAGATGATTTCGTTAGACCAGGGCCAGAGTGGGACTTTTTCAGACCTGGAGGTACATAAGGCAGAGCAACCCACCAAGCTACAAACTACACAGACAGACACATGTCCACCAACGGGGACCAGGCTACATTACTGGCAGCAGTACAGTCCTCACCCTACATATTCCAAAACGCTGACACCAATCAGAAAGCTGGATTGACATACACATACTCGATTAACATAGATATCATATGGCCACTCATAAACCACACCTCTGTCCAGAGAAGACCGTAAATAAGTTAACATAGACAGGTATTAAAATAAAGATGCACACACTAATAAACACACAGCTTACTGCCACAGAGTATACAGACCCATAAAGAGGACATGAAGGTTAAATCAAACAGCTGATGTGTGAATATGAGGAAAAACATAACAATCTTAAAAACCCAGTTTAAATCACTGTAGGCCAGCACTGCCACAGCGGGCACAGGGGCATGTTCGTCACTTCCACCCATAAGTCTTTGGTATCTTTATAAAGCCCAGCTAGCTTCTGTAGTAAAGCAGCGCTGTACACTGGATGATACTGTGTTCAGATTAACTGAGTCAAATGAATTCGACCCACGGATCTCTCGAGTCCGAAGGTTCTATTCGAGTTTCCGTTCCACCGTCGCAGCGCCGGTCCACTCGTCTGAACGTGACTGTTACATCATTTAAGGGATAATGGAAACGGAAGCTACATTCATATTTACTAAATCCATTTGACCTATGTTAGTTACAGTAGTAGTTAACTCACCGGGGCTGTATCAGTAGAGACGGGGGTTCTGGTTTTATTTCTGTAAGTAAACATTACAGGTATAAACTCGGGGGTTACATTCGTAGAGGATTCTCGTGTTTATGTATGTGAGTTTTCACATTAGCTCACAGTAAGCGGACTAAAACACGATCGGCTCACCGGGAATTCTTCTCCTGCTCTCCTGATCACCCATTCCAACCTCACCCGTATAAACCGCTCGGTTACTGTCCTGGGTGGTCACTGCTGGGGGCCTGAAAGCTGTGGAAGCAGCCAATCACAGGGTCACTCCGGGCCCATATCACGTGTCGGATGTGATGCTAATGTTATGTTACAAGAAGCATTTTTTCCACTAACTCGAAAGTCTGCTGTCGAAACGGCACTAAAATGCAGATCACTGTGAATCATTTGCTTGGCAGATTATAATGTTGACCAGTTTTTTGTTTACCTTCGATTTAAGTTTTAGGTTAGTGTTGCTTGAAGGTATTGTTTTAAATCTATCACCAGTGCACACCTACTGATGAAATGTGCAAAATACAACAATACAAATATAGCCGCAAGCGGCAATTGAGGGTCCTAGCACGTCATAAGTCCACTGAGGCCTTTTGGACCAGCAAGGCCTCACAAGGCCTAAAGCAGTTCGGACCTTGTTTCTAGATCTATAAAGATAATACAGGCTTTACAGCTTAGGCAGCTCTCCTGTCATTTGGCACCATGTCATTCCTTTGTATCTGGCTCCATCTAGTGGTGAGAAGGAGAACTGTTGTAGAGACCCTTGGTTTTAGGAGCTGTAATTTCTGAACGAATAGGTCGAAATAGCAGAGCAGTAGTCCATTTCCTGACACAACATGTAATTACAAAGGTGTGCAGGAGTGAGAGCTGAATCAAATGACATCTGGGTTTTGGCTATAGATTGTGTAATAACATTGTACTAGTCAATGATGACTAGTCAATGACTAGTCAAAAATGATTTCTAACAGCTTTATCTTTTGACTAGTCTGGTCAGCCACAGACTTTTAACAAATAAGGCAAAATCAGAGGCAGGGTAAATATTGCATTTGCGAGTTGAACTCAAAGAAAAAAATCTATTCTTTTATTTTCCTGTCACTACATTTTTTTTATTCTGGGGAAGTCTGCCTTTATTTCTGAACTCTGGCTTTACATATGCAAATACTTCCATCTAATGTTTATTTAAGATTTAGCTGTTAGCACTAAATGTGAAAAGTTAAATTACTTTAATATGGTTATACTTTGGATTAGGTCACAATTACATTCATTGTGTAACCGTAATCTGTAACGAAATGCCTTTTTAAAGTACCCACCTTGTGTAACTCCAGTGGGTGATTTGTTTAATAAAGAGTGAATGACACCAGAGATCCAGCTTGGGTGGTCAGATACCCTGCCTGCTGATCCCACTTGTGCTACAATCTGCAGCACTGTACACTTTGTGTTCTTTTTTTGTTATCACATTGTCTCAAGAAATAAATATTAAGCTCTGCCTCTTTTAACTGGACATTCAGACATTTGTTTTCAACACAGGGTGTTTTTTAATTGCACACTCCAAAACAAGAACTGACCCAAATAGTAACCGACACAACCAATAGAATTTAAGTATTGAGTCGTGTAGAATTAAAGAAAGCTCATGCACAAATAATTCTAAAAACAGCAATGGGTACATCAACATACACTTCTAGTTTACACTGTGGTGTTCTGGAGCTGCCACTGGGATATCACAGCATCAGTTTTCTGATGTTAGTACTTGGTACAGTGTAAGAACACCTTTATTAGATCTTTATTAGACTTTATTGGACTTTTCAGAATTGAGATGAGCTGGAAGAAACAACAGATGTTGCCCTCATCACTATGATTAAAAGCTCAGTCTCATCTAAATGAAATTCTACTTTCCATGCTCTCAAAGAGTAACACTCCAGTATTCGGATGGAATCACAATTCTTAATGTAGTGAAGTAGTCAAAAGAGATAAATATAAATATAAACATGTCAGTCAAATAAAACAAGGAACACTTGGCTCACATGCACTGTCAGTACAGATCCATATACATTTTGAAGTTTTCTAATAGTCCACCATGCTAATCGTTTCCGCATGGTCTTCTGTACTGCTCGATGACTGAGAAGTTTTGTCCTTTAAGTCTGTAAAGAAAAGGAATATTGTTAGTGACCAAGGAGAATCAGTCAGACTTCTGCCAAAGAGCTCAGCAACCTTACATGAAGACAGCATTTAAAGAACTTTCAGCATGTCAAAGTATGTGAACAATTTTGGTTTACAGAGAAAGACGAGAGAATATGGCATCATATTCCTGATCTTTATTCCTAATTCAAAAACATATTTGAAAATTCTAGTTCAACTTTATATTTAGAATTGCATTTCTAATAGAACTGCAATGTATGCAACTGACATTGCCATTTTTTTCTCCCTGCGATATATACTGCAATATGAAAACAAAATTCAGGAATTTTTACCAGATGACTTGAACATCAATATTTAGATAACTTTATTCAATGTAAAATTATTGTGGGTGAAAACAATAAAAAAAAAAAAACCTCTTGTGAGTGTGAACCATGTGTTCTGGAAATCTATTGCTCTGGAATCGGTTTCAGTGCACCAAACAAAAAAGCAGGTGAGCACTGGGACTACTCTTCTCTGTGCATCTGACAACCTTAGGTCAGACTCCGGGAATCATAACGTCAGGAAGTTTTACTGACATGTATGTTGTATGACATGTTTTGTTTAATTTGTCTTACTTAAAATGGCATGTCATACAATGTGAGTATTGCACATGTGCACATCGCGATGAGGATGCTGAAATAATATATATTGTGCAGCCCTAATTTCCACATGTGCTACCCAGGCCTAGAATAATACTATGAAAAATCACTTTTACTACATTCACGGAGTGTTATAGATATTCGTATTAGATTGCAGTATGACTCAGCTAACGTCAACATCTTTATTACCTTTGCTTTCACTGCTTTAATGCGACCTATAAAAATAGTCAGGGACTGTGAACAAACTGGGTGGCCAAATTAAAAAGCATTTAATTTCTAAACTTCTTAAGAAGCATGGTCCCTAATAACTATATCTATCATTGACCATCCAGGCCCTAAAACAGTCTGAAGCCTCTGCCTGAAAACCAGTCAAGTTACTAACACTGATGCATGAGTAGACCAGTAGCAAAGGTTGCTAATGCGCCAGCACCACGACTTAAACATCCCCTGTGATGTTCCACCTGCAGCAGCGTTTAATTGGCATTAAGCCTTGCTGACAGGATTGCAATTGCATTTTTTTGGCAGAGCTGAAGCATGACAATGAGGAACTGCAGTTGAAATCACAGATTGTTATTCCTTTTCAATATGGCAGACTCAGACCATGAGGGCGATGAAAATGCAATGTCAAAAGTGTTTTGCATGAGTTTGAATTATGTCTCAAATAGTGTGCACTCACATCGAAATTTTTTCATTTGCATTTGAGTTTTAAAATGTAAATAAATTTAACTTTGAATAAAGTCCAGAATATGCTGCCATAGTATCAAATTAATAAATGCCAGAATAATAAAAACTAAATCTTACACTGAAGAACTGTTCTGTACACCTGACTGTAGCCAGCCTCAGGGTTTCTGTTCAAGTCCACAGTGTAGAAGAAGCGCAGTTCATGTGGAATCTCTGAGATGTGCATGTCTATGACAGCGGGGATGATTCTCTGAGACATGGGCCCCTCTGATATGACCTGATGCATCTGGTACCAGCACCAGTCATCCTTCAGAAAGTGTGGACTGATGAGCAGCACCCAACAGTGGCTAGATTGGACAGCTCTACAAAGCTCAGTAGAAATGGCCCCACCCAGTGAACCGTCACGAGTTTGTAAGTAACAGCGAAGCCCTCTGGAAGGGGACTCCAGGAAAGAGGACAAAGCATGAGCCTGGGAAATGTTTTCTTCACTGTGGCATACACATACATCGTATCTGCAGGTCAGGCGAAATGAAAGCTTAAGAACAGGAGGGAACTGCTGTGAGGGACCCTGAGAGGAACCAGGGCAAGTGGAGAGGGAAGGCACCCTCAGTGCAGTGGAATTACAGTCTGTATTTGAGACGGTGTCGTAAGATGATTTCTCACTGGAAGGAGACTCATTGTTCTGTGCCTGTTTTCTTCTGAAAAATGAAATGGACTCATTTTTCGCTTTTCCAAAGTACTGTTGAAACCAGTCTAAATGTAAGAACAAAATAAACAGTTAGCAAACAAAAGAACGTGAAACCAAGCTAAACATACCACACTATTTATAAGAACACTGACACAATGATTTAAGAATGGTGCTATGTGATCAAAGTGTGCTGCTATGTATATAAGGAGTGTATACTTACTGGCCTCTTTGTTAGATACAAAAAACATCCAGAATATGGTCAAAGGTATGTGGACACCCCGCCTAATAACTGAGTTTGTGTGATTTAGTAACATTAATAACAGGTACAACAAAAGTTCACCAATGTCACGCTACCGGGTCTTCCCTGCGCCCGTGTCTCTCCGGACTCAACTTCCCAGAAGGCAACGCTCGATGACGCCACACACGCATGCCCACAACCGTCCAATCCGCTCCGCTCTCCGTCGCCAGAATTTTAGTAACAGCTGAACTTAAATAACTTTTTAACTGTTGCTCGTCTCTCCCGGTTCTGAACTCTGCCTGTCCCTGAATACGTTTTGCCGTGGCCCTATGTTGTACCGTGTGTTACCGTCTGCTCAGTTGGAGGCTTAGTTCATTGTGTAATAAAACCAAATTGACTTTTAGCTCTGCTCACGTCGACCCGAGTTCTTTGTTCTTGACAACCAACAAAGCAGTACTTGCAAACTCACAGAGCAGGGCAATCAAGCAATGAAGCATGTAGCATGTATCTACATTCCTACTGTTTATCCTCTTTTGCTTCATTCACTACGGAGTTCCACGAGAATTGGGTGTCGGAGCTTCAAGAAATGGGTGCCTATTGCGAAGCTATGTGCAATGCCAAGCGTCAACTGGAGTGGGGTAAAGTACACCGCCTGTTTTGCCCTCTGATTTAAGTTAGTAAGAAAGGGCTGATTTCATTGTTCGTGGTAAATGGTTTGTATCAAATGTATGACTGGCTCTTATTTTAACACATCGTAAGAGGCACACTGTGCATTATGGAGGTAGAAGTCCAGATAGTAGACAGACCACGTGAACAGCAGATGTGTTCATAGAGAGAGCTATTACTGTGTCATACACCTTTTTACACTCTCGAAAGCAATGTCTATAAGTTCCTTTGTTGTTTATAACTTTAGCTGTCATGCATATGTAACCTAAAAAGCTAATGCTAATGCTAACAGTAATAGATTCTGGCTTGCAACAATGCTTTAGTTTTATATATTATGTGCTAATGTACGACCAGGTTAGCAAGGAGCAAGTGCTCGTTGAAAAAAAGAGTTTGAGCTGTTTAACTGCGTTAATATACTGGTTGTATAGAAGCGAAAACAGTGCACCGCCACTGGAGCAGTTCACACATTCTCTGGATTGATGAATCGTGCTTTACTGTCTCGCAGTCTCATACATGAATTTGGTTTCGGATTATAGTTTTGGAATGGGATGAAGTGTGAAGGGCATGTGTCCACATACTTTTGGTCCAAAAAAATGAAAGATACCCAGCATCACAACTGTGTATCAATAGTATATATTAATGTATAAAATTTACCACATTCTTCAGTAGTTTATGACTAAATGCATTAAGGCCATAAATAATTCATGCTTTTTATGCATATCACATGGTTAATAAAGATAAATCTATAAATCACATTGTATGCATTAGCAATAACTTACCAATAATACTAATGTCATGTTTTTTCTCCATCCTCACCGGTTCTTTATTTCTAAAAGGAACAAATGTGACCTGCATTGGCAATGACTTCACATTAGACTTATCAGACGAACCTGGCTGTAACCTTTGCTTGAAATATATACTTGGAGCCTCACTAGTTCAACTGATAAACATAGTCATAGACAAAAGTTTTTGTGTGTGCAAAATAGCTATCCATTGCCCTAAATACCTAACTCAAACAAACTGGTTTATTACTTACTTTAAGTAACTGAAATAATTCTAAGAGTCCCAGAAATGTCTTTATATGGCACTTGTGGATGTTTGGCTATGCAACATGTTTTATGATACCCAATCTAAATCTCCTGTCAGACCTTTAATGTCTACAGTGTTGTGGGGCTGTTATTTTGCCATGTAATCCAGAGTTTGGATTGGTCACCCACAATATTGCACTTTCATTTATTCGTTGATCTAATCAGCTGATTATGGAGCTCAGTGGGCCATATGTATTACATTTCCAACAGAAGTCTTCCACTGGAAATACCAACTTGTATTTACAGAGTGAAAGTATACATATGCCTGAACAAGAACTACTTTGAACAAGAACTATATTAATGGTTTTATTAATCTGTCTTTTAAGCACAAATGTGAAGTATTTGGTTTAACATTAATCATGGAAGCAAGCTGTGCTAAAGTGCCTCTCTTTAGTATTTTAAACATTAGGCCTTGCAGTTTGAAAGTGATGACATTATTCACTTCAGTAAATGTAATAACTGATGGCTTAAAGTCTATGACTTTGTCTAAATATGTAGTTCTTGTCAAGTAGTTCTTGTTCAACTTGGAGGTGTTCTCATTCTTATCATTCTAAAGATTGCTAACTAAACATGATCCCGATGGAATGGACTCTAAAGTAAATGAAATTATGTGCTAGGTTAAAACACTCCCCAACCTATCATTAATGATGTAACAGACCATGACAATTTCATGAATAGCTTTTTCTGCCGTTGCTTTCTACTAATTAATTGTAGTTGTATCCAAATATTTCAAGCATGACAAGACTAGTAACATATGGGAGGCAAGCCCAGGGAAAAAGATATTGTAAGCAAAACAGTAAAGTGTAAATGCAAACCTCTATTTGCCATTTCTTTTTTCAAACATCTGCACAAAAATCCTGTCAGAACTGAAAATGAAATGAAATAGCTGCATCAGAAAATTATTTCCATTTGTATCATTTGTGTCAAAATAAAAATATTTTATAAATATTTTTAGTATTTGTCATTTCATTTTGTCATCATCCTGGTATTTCATTGCCATATCTAAAATGGAAAAGTTAATAAAAAAATGAAAACCCAAGTCTCACTTTGGTTTTTCCTTTTGTTCATGAAATGCATGATACATCAAACAAAAAAAAAAAAACCACTGAAGTTGTGTTCTCTAGTTGGCAGTATAACGTGGATATTGGCTGAAGAACTGCTTCAAAGTTTGTACAGAAACTGAAAGAATGATGCTGTGTGGCCGATCGCTAATGCCACTAGCCAGCTAGCTAATGTCTGTTACTAATTTGCTGTTTACCTAAATTCTTCAACAGTCCCTTTGATTTTGATTTATCCATTTTGCAATTTGTAAAATTTTCATTTTCACAGATGCAGCCTATTGCTGTGAAAAAGAAATAACAGCGTTAATACTGCATATACTTTTGGCCTGTATATGCTTTTCATGAAGAAAAGGCAAAGCCAAAATGAAGTCCGTTTTTCTTTTCCCTCATAGCTTTTACATTTTAGATATGATCATGAAATTCCAGGACAATGACAAAACGAAAGGACAAATAGCTGTTTAAAATGTGTTTTTATTTAGGTCACTCATGGCTATGTTGAAAGGTTAAATTGTAAATGTAGGTATTTGAATTGATTTTCTGTTTGGGCAGGATATTTGAGAAAAAGAAACAGCAATAGAGGTTTAGATTTACATTTTACTGTTTTAGTTATAATATCTTTTTTGCCTTCCAAAGTAACATGTTAGGGCACATCAAACTTTCATAAGTAAACCTAATCAAATGAAAGCACTTCTATGTGTGACCACTTAAATTTCCCACTTCTTATATAGTACAGAAGACAGACTTACCTAGTTTAAGGCATGGAAACCGCTGGTTCCAACCATTCGGCTAGCCCTGAATCTAAAAAGAAATATTAACATTAACAGCTTGGTTAAGAATTTTGACTTGTGCCACTTCTCTTTATGGATTGACCAACAAATGACTACACGTGCTAAACATATCAATTGATTTGAAGGCTCCAATAACATCACACCACACTAAAACAACTCTAACATGACTCACAACATATGACATGACATTACATGATGCACAAGCACAAAAAACAATCATGAAAGTCAATACCGCTGCCATGTACTTACAGTTCCAGATTGCAGTGATGGCAAAATAAAGGAAGGAACTCAATTATTTAACGGAAACAGAAAAATGGAAGCAGAAGTGACGTTATGGTGTTGTAACTTCTCCTTTTCTATTTGTCAGTTCTCTTCTACAGACAGACACAAAACCAAGTCACTACTACAGTATATTCATACTCAGTTGTCATCAAATAGCAGCCATGGCCAACAAGATCTACTCCCATTCGGGAGAACCCAGAAGGAAAACATAAAACTGTGAAAGTCACTGTGGTAATGTTCCATCACAGTGACAGTCTGTGGCAAATATTCAGATAATGGAAATCCCCCACCCTTGCCATGACAGCACATGACCATGGTGAGTGTTGGAGCATGCATGTCATTTCTGTGGATCATAGCTGTTGTTTATATTAAAAGTGTTATGTTATGGAAAACAAGCTATTAAAAGTGAGAAATGTTGTTTGAACTACCCCAATAAGAATTTTAGACAATCCACAAATCCACAGCCCTGTCAAAACCTGTGTCATACAATAAAAGCGTTTACATGGTCAGCACCATCAGCTTTAAAAGATGCTTTACAGAAAATACAAGACATTAATATTGTGTGTATGTATGTATGTGTATATATATATATATATATATATATATATATATATATATATATATATATATATATATATATATATATAATATAAATATAATGTTTTTTTTAATAAAATGGTACCAATGATTGTGTCCATTGTATGTGTAAATTGTTGAAATAATTCAAATATACACTTACATGATATCCTTTGTGGCAATATTTCTTCCTGTGTCACAATAAACATTTTTGCGAGGGTGGATTTTATAAGGCTAAATATCGTAGTGTCCTGCTATTGGCTCATATTGCCAATGCACAGCGCTGTAGCTGCAGTAAGAGAGATGTTAATCTTAACAGTTGTGGTTGGTAGCTTAATGGTGCCCATTCATTTTGCCCTTGTGCTTTCTCTAAAATTCCTTGAATTTTTTTCATATTACGCATTGTTAATAGTTTAAGGTTTAGTGGCATCTAGTGGTAAGGTTGCAGATTCCATCCATCTAAATACCCCTCCTTCACCCCTCCTCCCTTACTTCTTCCTTCCAAGTATGTAATAAAAAAATGTTTGTACAAAAAAATAACAGTTATACTAAATAGTATTTATATTTAAGGAAATGGTTCATTAACATTAGCACATTCAGTAAATCTAATCTGAATTTGTGTGGGCCTTTGGCTCATGGAGGCCCTAGTGCAAAGATGTGAGAGGTGTTCTAATCTCCCCTGGATTGACCAAACACTAGGCGGTAGTGTGGGAGAGTCCAAAAAACATACAGTTCATTTGTATTTTTATCATACCAGTATTTGTATTTATCATACCAGTTTATCATACGGGAGTTGGAACCAGGCTGCAGAATAGAAGCTGAACTGCTAAACAAACCAGTAGCATTTGGATCACTAATTTTACAACAACAAAGCTAAATATATTTTGTGATATATTTTACAATCAGCTGGTGAACAGAAATGTTGTCCTCGATTGTCTTATGCATGAATTACAACTGATCCTGATTTGTTCACAAAAGATGGTTTATTATAAACCCTGAACATAAGCAAAAACGTATTTGTATGTGTATATGCAATAAAGGTGAGAATCTCCTGTAATCAAAATTTTGTCTATTTATAATAGAATATTTAAGTATATACTTCAGCCACCCAGGAAGAAGAGGTTTTTGGCTTTTGTGTGTCTGGGGGACGTGTGACATTGTCCTTCACATGCTGGGTGTGACGTGAGATAAGACCTTGTTTAAGCTCATCTCCAATCTATCCTACCAGACACAACGGTGGACGGCACTGGCAAATTAATGGGCAGTACTCTACTTTTCCTAAGTCCTGCTTACTCTTGAATTAGTTAGGTTAAGTTGAATTAAATATACTTCCTAGTGTAATGTATTAGAATTATTTAAAACAACAAATTAAGTAGGTAATTTTGTACAGTAGAAAATAAATTACTTAGATAAGACTAAAATCGCTCATTTCTGAGGATTTCGAATATGATGTCTGTCATAGTAATAGACTGAACGGGTAAACCTGAACCATTATTCCGGGTTTAATAGGTCATTACCTTTATTGGTGCCACTATATACCGCAGAGTATATATTTATATTTGTATAATTGTTTTTAAGTTTGTTTTTCAATCACTGGACTTATGTTTGACCTGTGAATGCAACCTAATGAACAACTTGTATGGTCTGTCTACGTGAAATGTTTCTCTTAAAGTTAACACTATGCACTGAAAAAAGTGATGTATTTAACTAACGTGATTAAAATCAGATTTTCCTCATTATAGGCTAAAACGTGTTATGTCGCCATAACTCTGTCTTTCAGTTTACTTTCAGCATTAGTTCTATGAATGATATTTTATTCATGTGGAAATTGGAGATGCTATTACTAAGACTGTCCTCAACTGTGATGCTGCCACAACGATAGACAAGGGGTGTGTCCGAAACTTAAGGCAGCTGCCACGACGCTTTGCTGCCTGCGCTGCCTGTGTAGAAGGCGCCCGTGTCATCTACTCTTTTCCTGTTGGAATCTGTGACCCATAGTATTATGGGATGTGTAAGACAGTAAAGGATACACCTACACTGTCTTCATAAAACAGTCAAACAGAGGAACCTTAACAGACAGGGTTTATAGAAACATTACATCGCACTGTTTAAGGGCAGTATCAAATATGACGTTTCAGACAGAGCCACGATGAGAAACGCCCCCTCTACTATTCTGATTGGGCTGCTTTCTTTCGACGGGTCATAGATAAGATCTGATTGGAACTCTTTGTATAGTTGTCCAGACTTTTTGCCTGTGCAGATTATATTTCAAACTTAATAGTTTTTTTAAAATATATATTATTACATATAGTAGCTCCAGTCTTGAATTTTATATGGCTGTGTAATGATGCATTTCTATTTTAAACTGTAATAAAATCCGGTTTGGTTTACAAGCATTTGCAGTCATGATTATGAAACGCTCGCCTTGATACGGTAGTGGCGTCACAGGAAGAGAACGTCATTTCCTGGTTTTGCTACTTACGTGTCTAACGCGAAGTTGTGGCAGCTGCTGTCGCTGCTAGTGGTCTAGAAGAATAACTTATAAAGTTTAGAGCACATTTATTTTATACGTCTTTTTTGTCCTTTTTAGTGTTTGTTTCGCCTTTGAAAGTATTAAGCTAAGTCTGGGTTGGCAGGATGTTGGACTTCTTCGCCATCTTCAGTAAGGGGGGCATAATGTTGTGGTGTTTTCAGGGAGCCGGGGTCTCTGAGTCTTTCGCAGGCCCCGTAAACGCTCTCATCCGCTCAGTAATTCTGCAGGTAAGAAACGACCACGGGTCTGTTAAAGTGGACAGACGTTATCAGTGTTATGTGGTAAATGCGTAGTTCTCTCCCTCCTGGTCACGGTAGCTGGGGCGCTAGAGCAACGTGTTGATGATCTGAGCACACTGGGCCTGATTCACTAAACATCTTAATAAAGCCAATAAAATAGAGAATTCTCTCGCTTGTTATTGATGATCTCTGCATCAGATTCATGGTGTGTTGTTAAACCGCAGAACTCTTTATAACTTTGTGTTTCTGAGTGTAAGAGGAAATCCCACACAAGGCTTTTTTGAATGTTATTGTCTTCGTGAAAGCTGCCTAGCTGCGTTTTCAGAAGAAGTGTCGTCCTAAGAAAGCTTGGTGAATGAGGCCAAAGTCCTTGTAGGTAAAACTGGTCACTCTAGACCCCTGTCCCTTTAAATGGGGGCACGCTCTTATACTTGAAACTAAAGGTCTAAATAACCGGTTAAAACCCATCCTTCAAAATCATAGCTAAGGTTAGTAACGCACTAAACTGCTTGTTCTGGTCTTATTTGGAGCAGTAAACCCCCGCCAACGTCGAAGCACTGTCGACCCTGCTCGCGGTGTAACCAGCAAGCTGATTGACTGTTTCCAATAAGGTCCAAGACTTCACCCGTAAACAGACTTTACAAAATTAAAAACTACACATCAGGGAATGTTCTGCTCTTCCCGAGTACAGTAAATACATCATCAAACATTGGTTTGAAATGTCAGCCAGATCTAAACATCTGTTCAGGGCAGGGTTTAAAAAAACATCTGTTTTCTTTCAAAAACCAATATGATTCCAAAACCATTGCACATCCATAAATTATATATTGAAACAACACAAATAACATACATCAAGATTAGCAGATATAGTGCATTTACAATGTAAATACATTTTCCCAGTCCAAAAAAACCCAATCAACAAAAACCTGGACATAAGGACTAAGGATTTGTTCTTGAGCTTTTTAGTAGCTGATTGAGTGCGCTGATGTTCCCTAGAGAATTTTTGTGTTTTGAAATCAAGCACTATTAATCCTCTTGTGTCCAAGTTAAGGATGTGGTAGTCTTCTAATGTACACTTAAATGTTTTCTTGCAGGAGCGCACTGGAAACAGCTCTTTCACTCATAATGCTCTGAGTCTTAAGTACAAGCTGGACAATGAGTTTGAGCTTGTTTTTGTGGTAAGTAAATCATTTTATAGCACAGGATGTACAGCTTTAGAGTAATCTGAAAGCTATGTCTGTTCACAGCTAATTACATTTCTTGTGGTTCTTGTAGGTGGGATTTCAAAAAATACTGACACTCACATATGTGGACAAGTTCATAGATGATGTTCAGCTTCAATTCAGAGATCGCTATAAAAATGAGCTGGAGCAGAAGGGTGCACTTAAATTCTTGAACAATCGATTTGAGTTTGAGAATGATTTCAATCGGCTTCTACGGTAAGGCTCCTATGAGGATTGCAAAGCATGCTGGCTGGTCACCACCATTAATATAATTCAACTAGTACTTCATGTGCTGAATTATAGGAAAAGCCTAGCTCCCAAATCTTCTGTATCTGTTTAGTCATCATGACCTCTGAATTTAGGACAGTAGCTTATACAGAAGTACAGTTCTCAGCTTTATTTTTCCAGCCTCAACAAATCATTTCACATTCGGACTAATTAGCTAATTCGGATTAGCATTCAGTTTCTGGCCAAAGTAGGTTAAAATACCCCAACTTGCATATGAAAATGCATGGTATGTTTATTATTAACTTAATGAACTAATTTGTGTCTTGTGTCTGTGTGTGTGTGTAGTGTGGCAGAAAGTAAAAGCAATGCTAGACCTCCAAAAACAATGAGGAGTTTTAATGAGTCCGAGAAGTCTCAGAAAACTGTGAAGTCTATGATTGAAACAAAAGGAGGAGATAAAGGCAAGGAGCAGAAGAATAAACAAGCAAAAAAAGGTGAGATTAACGTCGGCACCTAGTTTAATATTAGGCCCGTGCTGCAGCAGTGTTATTTCCATATATGATTTAATATGAATATAAAAGTACCATTTAATATAGTATTGCCCATAAGGACCAGGTTACATGAAAATTCTAATTTTATCTTACGAGTAATGGCAGTTAAAACCAGAATAATAATTAATTTTTTTTACTGGTACATGGTGTGTGTGTGGATTTGTTTGGGGCTGTTTGTAGCTTGTGATATCTGTGAGCTTAGTGATCTTGGCATATCCTTCAAGTACATCTAATACCAAGTTAAAATATCTTGGAGTTACTTTGCTTGTGAACTAAAAACTGTCCAAGAGTGATGCAGTTTCAAAGCTTTTTTTGTGTACCTATAGGTCTGAAAAATGTAAAATGTGTGAAATTTGACTGTTAACTTTTCTCTGTTATGTAGAGGAAATGTTATTTTTTGCTATGCTAATGTTTTACAAAAGTATTTGTCTTAGCTGTGGGTTTTTTATTTATATATATTTTTTAAATTAATATATCAAAGCTGAAGCAGGTGCTGGAGAACAGGCCAAGTCTGGTTCTCAGAGTATACCTAAGAAAGCAGTGGAGAATGGGAGCCAAATCTTGTCACCGGAGGAGATTAATGAGAAAATTGGAAAGCGAATGCGGAAGAAAGTGGTTGGAAAATCAGAAAAGATAAGGTGCGTATTGTATGTTTGTTTATTTATTATTTTTTGTCTTTTAAACATGGTCAAATTGTGTTAAAAGATAAACAGTGGGAAGAAATTTGCTCACTTTTACTTCATCATTGTTGACAGTAAATCCCCCAAGCCTCTGAAGCCAAAGAAAAAGGTGGATAGAGTTTGGGATAACGGTGGTTCCAGCACCGAGGCTCTAGACTACAGTGACATCAATAGCAATGGATCTCCTAGCAATCAGGGCCAAGATAACAAGGCTCTTGCTGAACCAGTATGTATAAACCTTTATCCAGGAAATAAAAAAATCTTTTTAATAATAAAAAAAAAAGTGTAAAGATTTAATTTGCTTCTGACATTTTGAATGTGAATATGTTGCGCTATGTAACTGAGTTCAGAATTTGTTCTTTCCCACCAAATTCAGGTGCACTCTATGAAGGGTGACTTGCCTGATGTGGATTATGAGTCCTCAGAAGAAGAGGATGAGGAAGAAGAGGAGGAAAGACTAGTGGCTAATGATATCAGCAGGAAAGGGTGAGACCTTCTCTATTTCGGGGCAGATTTAAAAAGGCTGCATTTGATATTTGATACCACTGTGTTTGTTAGTTGTCATTGTGTTTTTTTGTTTGTTTGTTTGTTTGTTTTGTTTTGTTTTTCTTTTCTTCTCTCTCCTTTGTGCAAGGGTTTAAAAGTGTGTATTATGCTTCCACAGAGGCAGAAAGGGTTTTGGCATGTTTGGAATGCTGAAAGGGCTAGTTGGCTGTAAGACTCTAACTCAGCAGGATATGGAGCCAATCCTAGAGAAGATGAAGGATCACCTCATTGGTATACCTGCTCTTCACTACAAACCACATGACTTACTAAGTAGTAGGACTGCCCTCTAGAAGTCGAAGAGTTAATTCGTCAGTCGGAGACCCTTCAACAGTGAATATGTAGGAAAATATGTTCCTGTGACTCTGCTGACTTTGAAACGTATGCAAATTGATTTACCGATTACTAGAAAATGTACGTGGAGAAAAAAACATGAATAAATAGTCGAATTGTCAGCCAGGACGGGCAAATCTGATTTGATCGACAAAATTCTGAATCGGGTACAGCTCTACTTAGTGCATTGAAAGAGCCATGATGTGACATGAGAGAATGTTTCTTGGTAGCCTCCTCTTATTTTGTGTGCATAAGCTATGATTATTGCTGGTAATGCTTATCATAAGATGGGGTGTGTGTTTTATTATTTATTTATTTTAATTTATTGAATTCTGTTTTTAAGCTAAGAATGTAGCAGCTGACATTGCCTCTAAGTTGTGTGATTCCGTGGCCAAGAAACTGGAAGGGAAGGTTATGGGCACTTTCACCAGTGAGTACACCTGCTGGAGAAATCAACAAATGTAATCCATTCATTTGCATGCTCAGTCATCCCCTGGTCAGTTTTTCTTTTGTCCTCTCACCTTTTATTTGTTTCTGTTTTCTTGTTTTTCTTTCTGTATCTCTTTAGCTGTGACCTCTACAGTGAAACAGGCTCTGCAGGAATCTCTGGTGCAGATTCTGCAGCCAAAGCGGCGAGTGGACATTCTGAGAGATGTACTAGAGGCGCGAGGTCAACGCAAACCCTATGTCATAACCTTCTGTGGGGTTAATGGAGTCGGAAAATCCACCAACCTTGCCAAGGTCAGACCGCCATGGTTACATCAGCTTAAAAAGGGCTGTTCTTGTCTTTATCATTCAAGAAAGTCAAATGAGTGCCTTTTATTAAAAAACGAAAGTATATGCATATGCAGCCGAATAACAAAAGAGCAGGAGAAAAGCATAAAAGTGCTATAAAATTGAATGCGAGGCTGCATTTAAACTTATCTTACAGCCAGAGTGCCTTACTTTATTCTACCTGCTAAAAAGCACTAAGTTTATCTGTAGTTTGTTAAACTGGTCAGAAACACACAGGTTAGTTTTATTGTCCAGCTGTGGTTTGGTTGTTTTCCTCCAAAAGTTAAATAAACCACACATTACCACCCAATAATAAGCTGAAAATTACCACGTTAATTTAGGATATTGGTTACATTGTCATAGCACTTTATTAGGCAGGACTGTGTTGGACATGGACTATAAAATGAAAGAAAAAACGACTACATGGCGTGATTTACTTTGGAATCTGCAATTCATGATTCGAAACCACTTTGACCTGATAATGTTTATGTAGAATATTAGTGCCATTAAATGTCAATAAGATTGACATCTATAAAGACAGTACGTTTTTTGTGTATATAAAGAAGTAGTTCTAATACAAATACATGCCCAGTTTGCTTTTAGGGTGCTGGGTTATTGAACTAGTCATTTGGCTGAAAATAGTGTTAAGGTAAATTAATGTTTATGATCTGACAGATTTAATCTATGGATGAAACACATTTCCAGTAAACATGGAGATCACAACTGTATGTGGTATCTGTGCAGATTTCCTACTGGCTGATTGAGAATGGCTTCACTGTGCTGATTGCTGCATGTGACACCTTTCGCGCGGGCGCGGTGGAGCAGCTGCGGACACACCAGAGGCGCCTCAACTCTCTGCCCCCACCAGAACAACACGGAGGTCGCCCTGTTGTCCAGCTGTTTGAAAAGGGTTATGGAAAGGATGCTGCTGGCATTGCAATGGAAGCTATTGCCTATGGTAACACTTGACTGCACATATCTGGTGATCTGAGTGTCAGTAGATATTTACACAAAATGATGTTGCTTTTCACTATTGGTTATGTAATAATTAGCCAGCATTATTGTTTAATTTTGTCTAGTGGAGGCATTTTTACTTACTTGCTAACTGTTAAAATGTGTATATGAGAGGACTGGCTTTTGTTGTAGCAATGTTCTCACATTTGTATGTTTAGAATACTTAGAAATATAGCAAAGTTTAAAGTTCCCTCCTGCATTTGTTATTTTTCAGATGAATTATGATTAATTCATTCTGAGGAGGCACTTAACTCTGTGTTTTGAACTGCAGTAAAATAGACTTTTTATATTCACATGATTCTTATTGTCTCTCTCAGCCCGTAACCAGAGTTTTGATGTTGTGTTGGTTGACACGGCTGGGCGTATGCAAGATAATGCCCCACTGATGACAGCTCTGGCTAAGCTCATTGCTGTCAATACCCCAGATCTGGTGCTGTTTGTAGGAGAGGCTCTGGTGGGCAATGAGGCTGTGGATCAGCTGGTAAGCTCTGAATTTCTTCTGGGATGTATTTGTTTGTTTAACTTAAAGGTTGCTGTTTTGTTTTTGTTTTTTTTAATTGCAGGTTCAGAACAGTTTACAGACATTTACACTTTATAGCATAATACTTCATAATGTTTGTAATATTAAATCTTCTTTGTAAATGTGTTTTAAAATGTGTCTGCAGGTTAAATTTAACCAGGCACTGGCTGATCATTCTAAGTCTGACAACCCAAGACTTATTGATGGCATTGTTCTCACCAAGTTTGACACTATTGATGACAAGGTAGGGTATTTCCTCACATTACTGTATATACTTTTATTTTTCCTGTTTCAACATTACTCAGTCTGTAGTTAAAATTTGGTTGCATGTGAACAAGAGGTTTTGAAGTAATCAATTAAAGCTTTTTTCAAATGTCTATCCTCTCTGTAGGTTGGTGCTGCAATTTCCATGACTTACATCACAGGTCAGCCCATTGTTTTCGTGGGTACTGGACAGACGTATAGTGACCTACGCAGCCTCAACGCCCGGGCTGTGGTGAATGCACTTATGAAGGCCTGAATGCCCACTAATTCATGCCACCACGCTTACTCGGATCTGCTTCTGGATACCTAGATGTCCTCCCAACCAAGGCACAACTTTTTGAGATTGATTGTGCCATGAATTTTCAACCTTAATTTGTCTGCTAATTTGTCTTAAAATGGCCTTTAATAAGCTTGGCTCATAGTTCAGTCGGATAAACTTTTGATGGAGCAGCTCAACTCCTAGATTGATTTTACAGGCCTTGCTATTATTGATTTTAATACTTCCGCTAAAACGTGAGTGTAACGGTTGCTTCAAATCAGGTAAATTCAGTTTTGGTCATCTAGGGCAAGACAATAAATTGTTTTTGGAAGATTGACATGACAGCTCCAGGACCAGACCCAGTATAAGAAGCGTAGTGACTGACCTGCCTGCATAACCAATGGAAACCAGCGCTTATGAAAATCCTACCACTGCTAATGCCTGCCTTCATTCCATTCTGTTAATTCTAGCATTCAGATTTGGACTCTCTTGCACACAGAGGAGCTTTATTTAGTCTGAGAAAAGGAAGATGTCTTGCTTTTTAGCAAGTTGATAAAGACCATTATTACTTCTTCCTTTTCTTCTTGCTCTGTGGGGCAGGGTGGTCCAAGTGTTCCTGTGTTATGCTGTCTGTCCCAAAAGTAGACGTATGGATCAAATCTAAAGGAATAATAAAGGAAATTAATATATTCCAAAATTATTTTTTTTCTGTTGTCCATTTTTAGCTTTTCAGTCTGATGTTATTGCTGCACAATTGTGTGGTCTTGATTCACTTGCTGGGTTTATTGGAAAATATTATGGGAATGTTTGTATCCTTTAGAGAACTGTCCCCAGAGACCTCAACTAATATCAAACTTCTGCTACCATAGTGCCTATGCCATATTTACTACCACAATGCATTGTGATGCAGTCAGCAAACCTGCCATACATCTTCCTTCGATGGCCAGTAAGGCACAAAAGATACACGAGTGTCCAGCCTGATAGGCCTGCAGGGGGAATTAGAAGTGTTCCTAACTAGATGCGAACTGCACCAAAAATGTGGACTCCCCCACCCGCCCCACACAGCTGCAACTATAGGGTTTCATGACAAAAGGATGTTGGGCTTTACTGTACAAAGGGCCTAGACGAGATTTATTCTGGAGAAATGTGCAGTGCTGTCTAATGTGTAAAACAAGACATGTGCTGTAGGTTGACCTCCTCTCAGTCAATCTCTTAAAAGGCTCATATCATGGAAAGCCTTTTTAAATATTTATATATTTAAATAAGAGTTAAGTTTAAAAAGTACTGTTCTCACCCCAGTCACAGTTCATATGAGAAACGAGCTACAAAAACAGCCTGAGATCATGAAAACATTCACTTGTATCCACCCATTTGCTCTATACAGTTATAAGGAGTGTTCCAGCCTAGTCTGCTTTTTAATGAGGCAAATGGTGTGTAATTCCAAGTGAAACTGGAAATAAATTACCACAGATATTAAACAAGGCCTTTTATGCTTTGTTGGACACAGTCGTCACCAGAGTTACATGTTTACTTAGACCAGCAAATGTTTAAGAAAACGATATAGAATATTTGTTGTCAGTCATCTTCCTCTGTGGTGTATCTGGTGATGAAACATTTGTCTCCAGAAAATAAAGAGGATAGCTTAAGTTTCACTTTAGGTTAATTCACCAAACTACATTGGAAAGACTTGAGAGAAACTGAGAGATCTGTCTATTAATGAGAATATGTGACATTTCCTAAATAAAACTGCGAAGAATATTCAATGACTACTTGTTTTCAATTCCATAAACATATTTGGTTGTTTTGCCACACCTTTAACATGTGACTGAAATGAGAAGACATCAAGACTGCAGTATACAGTAAAAGCTGTGAGAACTGGAGTTCTAAATGGTTTCTGCTTTACGCTGAAACGCCACATCACACCCCATGTCACTTGAGTCTAGGACAAGAAGTCAAAT